>JANJGN010000236.1:0-600000 GCA_026770705.1 Isurus oxyrinchus
CAACGCTGGTAGTAACTCCATTCACATCGCTGGTAGTAACTCTATTCACAACGCTGGTAGTAGCTCTATTCACAACGCTGGTAGCGACTCTATTCACAACGCTGTTAGCAACGCTATTCACAACGCTGGTAGTAACTCTATTCACAATGCTGGTAGTAACTCTATTCTCAACGCTGGTAGAAACTCTATTCACAACGCTGGTATTAACTCTATTCACAAATCTTGGAGTAACTCTATTCACAACGCTGGTAGTAACTCTATTCACAACGCTCGTAGTAACTCTATTCACAATGCTTGTAGTAACTCTATTCACAATGCTGGTAGTAACTCTATTGACAACGCTGGTAGCGACTCTATTCACAACGCTGGGAGTAACTCTATTCACAACGCTGGTAGTAAATCAATTCACAACGCTGGTAATAACTCTATTCTCAACGCTGTAGAAACTCTATTCACAACGCTGGTAGAAACTCTATTCACAACGCTGGTATTAACTCTATTCACATCGCTGGTAGTGACTCTATTCACAACGCTGGGAGTAACTCTATTCACAACGCTGCAAGTAACTCTATTCACAATGCTTGTAGCGACTCTATTCACAACGCTGGTGGTAACTCTATTCACCACGCTGGTAGTGACACTATTCACAATGCTGGTAGTGACTCTATTCAAAACACTGGTGGTAACTCTATTCACAACGTTGCTAGTAACTCTATTCACAACGCTGCTGGCGACGCTATTCACAATGCTGGTAGCGACACAATTCACAACGCTGGAAGTAACTCTATTCACAACGCTGGTAGTAACTCTTATCACAACGCTGGTAGTAACTCTATTCACAACGCTGGTCGTAGCTCTCTTCACAACGCTGGTATTAACTCCATTCACAATGCTGGGAGTAACTCTATTGACAACGCTGGTAGTAACTCTATTCACAACGCTGGTAGTAACTCTATTCACAACTCTTGTGGTAACTCTACTCACAACGCTGGAAGAAACTCTATTCACAACGCTGGTATTAACTCTTTTCACAACGCTGGTAGTAACTCAATTCACAACGCTGGTAGAAACTCTATTCACAATGCTGGTAGAAACTCTATTCACAACGCTGGTATTAACTCTATTCACAACGCTGGTAGTGACTCTATTCACAACGCTGGTAGTAACTCAATTCACAACGCTGGTAGAAACTCTATTCACAACGCTGGTAGAAACTCTATTCACAACGTTGGGAGTAACTCTATTCACAACGCTGGTAGTAACTCTATTCACAACGCTGATAGTAACTCTTTTCACACCGCTGGTAGTAACTCTATTCAAACCGCAGGTAGTAACTCTATTCACAACGCTGGAAGTAACCCTATTCACAACGCTGGTGGTAACTCTATTCACAACGCTGGTAGTAACTCTATTCACAACGCTTGTGGTAACTCTATTCACAACGCTGGTAGAAACTCTATTCACAACGCTGGTATTAACTCTATTCACATCGCTGGTAGTGACTCTATTCACAACGCTGGGAGTAACTCTATTCACAACGCTGGTCGTAACTCTATGCGCAACGCAGGTATTAACTCCATTCACAAAGCTGGGAGTAACTCTATTGACAACGCTGGTAGTAACTCTATTCACAACGCTGGTAGTAACTCAATTCACAACGCTGGTAGTAACTCTATTCACAATGCTGGAAGAAACTGTATTCACAACGCTGGTATTAACTCTTTTCACAACGCTGCTAGTAACTCAATTCACAACGCTGGTAGAAACTCTATTCACAACGCTGGTAGAAACTCTATTCACAACGCTGGTATTAACTCTATTCACAACGCTGGTAGTGACTCTATTCACAACGCTGGTAGTAACTCAATTCACAACGCTGGTAGAAACTCTATTCACAACGCTGGTAGAAACTCTACTCACAACGCTGGTATTAACTCTATTCACAACGCTGGTAGTGAATCTATGCACAACGCTGGTAGTAACTCTTTTCACACGCTGGTAGTAACTCTATTCACAACGCTTGTCGCGACTCTATTCACAACGCTGGTGGTAACTCTATTCACCACGCTGGTAGTGACTCTATTCACAACGCTGGTAGTGACACTCTTCAAAACACTGGTAGTAACTCTATTCACAACCTGTAAGTAACTCTATTCACAACGCTTGTCGCGACTCTATTCACAACGCTGGTGGTAATTCTATTCGCCACGTTGGTAGTGACTCTATTCACAACGCTGGTAGTGACTCTATTCAAAACACTTGTAGTAACTCTATTCACAACGCTGCAAGTAACAATATTCACAACGCTGGTAGCGACGCTATTCACAACGGTGCAAGTAACTCTATTCACAACGCTGTTAGCGACTCTATTCACAACGCTTGTAGTAACTCTATTCACCACGCTGGTAGTGACTCTATTCTCAACGCTAGTAGTGACTCTATTCAAAACACTGGTAGTAACTCTATTCACAACGCTGCAAGTAACTCTATTCACAACGCTGATAGGGGCTCTATTCACAAAGCTGGTAGCGACTCTATTCACAACGCTGGTAGTAACTCCATTCACAACGCTGGTAGTAACTCTATTCACAACGCTGGTAGTAACTCTATTCATAACGCTGGAAGTGACTCTATTCACAACGCTGGTAGCGACTCTATTCACAACGCTGTTAGCAACACTATTCACAACGCTGGTAGTAACACTATTCACAACGCTGGTAGTAACTCTATTCACAACGCTTGTAGTAACTCTATTCACAACACTGCTAGTAACTGTAGTCACAATGCAGGCAGTATCTCTATTCCCAACGCTGGTTGTAACTCAATTCACAATACTGGTAGAAACTCTATTCACAACGCTGGTAGTCACTCTATTCACACCGCTGGTAGTAACTCTATTCACAACGCTGGTAGTAACACTAATCACACTGCTGGTAGTAACTCTATTCACACCGCTGGTAGTAACTCTATTCACAACGCTGGTTGTAACTCTATTCACACCGCTGGTAGTAACTCTATTCACAACGCTGGTAGTAACTCTATTCACAACGTTGGGACGAACTCTATTCACAACGCTGGTAGTAACACTATTCACAACGCTGGTATTAACACGATTCACAACGCTGGGAGTAACTCTATTCACAACGCTGGTAGTAACTCCATTCACAATGCTGGTAGCGACTCTATTCACAACGCTGTTAGCAACTCTATTCACAACGCTGGTAATAACACTATTCACAATGCTGGTAGTAACTGTATTCACAACGCTGGTAGTATCTCTATTCACAACGCTGGTAGTAACTCTATTCACAACGCTGGTAGTAACTCTATTCACAACGCTGCTAGTAACTCTATTCACAACGATGGTAGTAACTCTATTCACAACGCTGGTAGAAGCTCTATTCACAACGCTGGTAGAAACTCTATTCACAACGCTGGTATTAACTCTATTCACAACGCTGGTAGTGACTCTATTCACAACGCTGGTAGTAACTCAATTCACAACGCTGGTAGAATCTCTATTCACAACGCTGGTAGAAAATCTATTCACAATGCTCGTAGTGACTCTATTCAAAACACTGGTGGTAACTCTGTTCACAACGCTGCAAGAAACTCTATTCACAACGCTGCTGCCGACGCTAGTCACAACGCTGGTAGCGACTCTATTCACAACGCTGGGAGTAACTCTATTCAAACCGCTGGTAGTAACTGTATTCACAACGTTGGAAGTAAACCTATTCACAACGCTGGTAGTAACTCTATTCACAACGCTGGTAGTAACTCTATTCACAACGCTGGTAGTAACTCTATTGACAACGCTGGTCGTAACTCTATTCACAACGCTGGTATTAACTCCATTCACAAAGCTGGGAGTAACTCTATTGACAACGCTGGTAGTAACTCTATTCACAACGCTGGTAGTAACTCAATTCACAACGCTGGTAGTAACTCTATTCGCAACGCTGGAAGAAACTCTATTCACAACGCTGGTATTAACTCTTTTCACAACGCTGGTAGTAACTCAATTCACAACGCTGGTAGAAACTCTATTCACAACGCTGGTAGAAACTCTATTCACAACGTTGGTATTAACTCTATTCACAACGCTGGTAGTGAATCTATGCACAACGCTGGTAGTAACTCTACTCACAACGCTGGTAGTAACTCTATTCACAACGCTTCTCGCGACTCTATTCACAACGCTGGTGGTAACTCTATTCACCACGGTGGTAGTGACTCTATTCACAATGCTGGTAGTGACTCTCTTCAAAACACTGGTAGTAACTCTATTCATAACCTGTAAGTAACTCTATTGACAACGCTTGTCGCGACTCTATTCACAACGCTGGTGGTAATTCTATTCACCACGTTGGTAGTGACTCTGTTCACAACGCTGGTAGTGACTCTATTCAAAACACTGGTAGAAACTCTATTCACAACGCTGGTATTAACTGTATTCACATCGCTGGTAGTGACTCTATTCACAATGCTGGGAGTAACTCTATTCACAACACTGCAAGTAACTCTATTCACAACGCTTGTAGCGACTCTATTCACAACGCTGGTGGTAACTCTATTCACCACGCTGGTAGTGACTCTATTCACAATGCTGGTAGTGACTCTATTCAAAACACTGGTGGTAACTCTATTCACAACGCTGCAAGTAACTCTATTCACAACGCTGCTGGCGACGCTATTCACAACGCTGGTAGCGACTCTATTCACAACGCTGGGAGTAACTCTATTCACAACGCTGGTAGTAACTCTATTCACAACGCTGGTAGTAACTGTATTCACAACGCTGGTAGTAACTCTATTGACAACGCTGGTCGTAACTCTATTCACAACGCTGGTAGTAATTCTACTCACAACGCTGGAAGAAACTCTATTCACAACGCTGGTGTTAACTCTTTTCACAACGCTGGTAGTAACTCAATTCACAACGCTGGTAGAAAACTCTATTCACAACGCTGGTATTAACTCTATTCACAATGCTGGTAGTGATCCTATTCACCACGCGGGTAGTAACACAATTCACAACGCTGGTAGAAACTCTATTCACAACGCTTGTAGAAACTCTATTCACAACGTTGGGAGTAACTCTATTCACAACGCTGGTAGTAACTCTATTCACAACGCTGATAGTAACTCTTTTCACACCGCTGGTAGTAACTCTATTCAAACCGCGGGTATGAACTCTATTCACAACGCTGGAAGTAACCCTATTCACAACGCTGGTAGTAACTCTATTCACAACGCTGGTAGTAACTCTATTCACAACGCTTGTGGTAACTCTATTCACAACGCTGGTAGCGACTCTATTCACAACGCTGGTAGTAACTCTATTCACAACGCTGGTAGTGACTCTATTCACAACGCTGGTAGTGACCCTATTCACAACACTGGTAGTAACTCCATTCACAACGCTGGTAGCAACTCTATTCATAACGCTGGTAGTTACTCTATTCACAACGCTGGAAGTGACTCTATTCACAACGCTGGTAGTGACTCTATTCAAAACACTGGTAGTAACTCTATTCACAACGCTGCAATTAACTCTATTCACAACGCTGCAAGTAACTCTATTCACAACGCTGGTAGTAGCTGTATTCACAACGCTGGTAGTGACTCTATTCACAACGCTTGTGGTAACTCTATTCACAACGCTGGAAGCGACACTATTCACAACGCTGGTAGTAACTCTATTCACAACGCTGGTACTGACTCTATTCACAGCGCTGGTAGTGACCCTATTCACAACACTGGTAGTAACTCCATTCACAACGTTGGTAGCAACTCTATTCATAACGCTGGTAGTTACTCTATTCACAACGCTGGTAGAGACTCTATTCACAACGCTGGTAGTGACTCTATTCAAAACACTAGTAGTAACTCTATTCACAACGCTGCAATTAACTCTGTTCACAACACTGCAAGTAATTCTATTCACAAGGCTGGTAGCGACTCTATTCACAACGCTGGTAGTGACTCTATTCACAACGCTGGTAGCGACTCTATTCACAACGCTGGTAGTGAATCTATTCACAACGCTGGTATTAACTCTATTCACATCGCTGGTAGTGACTCTATTCACAAGGCTGGGAGTAACTCTATTCACAACGCTGCAAGTAACTCTATTCACAACGCTTGTAGCGACTCTATTCACAACGCTGGTGGTAACTCTATTCACCACGCTGGTAATGACTCTATTCACAATGCTTATAGTGACTCTATTCAAAACACTGGTGTTTGCTCTGTTCACAACGCTGCAAGAAACTCTATTCACAACGCTGCTGGCGACGCTATTCACAACGCTGGTAGCGACTCTATTCACAACGCTGGGAGTAACTCTATTCGCAACGCTGGTAGTAACTCTATTCACAACGCTGGTAGTAACTCTATTCACAATGCTGGTAGTAACTCTATTGACAACGCTGGTCGTAACTCTATTCACAACGCTGGTATTAACTTCATTCACAAAGCTGGGAGTAACTCTATTGACAACGCTGGAAGTTACTCTATTCACAACGCTGGTAGTAACTCAATTCAAAACGCTGGTAGTAACTCTATTCACAACGCTGGAAGAAACTCTATTCACAACGCTGGTATTAACACTTTTCACAACGCTGGTAGTAACTCAATTCACAACGCTGGTAGAAACTCTATTCACAACGCTGGTAGAAACTCTATTCACAACGCTGGTAGTAACTCTATGCACAACGCTGGTAGAAACTGTATTCACAACTTTGGGAGTAACTCTATTCACAACGCTGGTAGTAACTCTTTTCACAACGCTGATAGTAACTCTTTTCACACCGCTGGTAGTAACTCTATTCAAACCGCTGGGAGTAACTCTATTCACAACGCTGGAAGTAACCCTATTCACAACGCTGGTAGTAACTCTATTCACAACGCTGGTAGTAACTCTATTCACAACGCTTGTGGTAACTCTATTCACAATGCTGGTAGCGACTCTATTCACAACGCTGGTAGTAACTCTATTCACAACGCTGGTAGTGACTCTATTCACAGCGCTGGTAGTGACCCTATTCACCACACTGGTAGTAACTCCATTCACAACGCTGGTAGCAACTCTATTCATAACGCTGGTAGTTACTCTATTCACAACGCTGGTAGTGACTCTATTCACAACGCTGGTAGTGACTCTATTCAAAACACTGGTAGTTACTCTATTCACAACGCTGCAATTAACTCTATACACAACGCTGCAAGTAACTCTATTCACAACGCTGGTAGCGACTCTATTCACAACGCTGGTAGTGACTCTATTCACAACGCTGGTAGCGACTCTATTCACAACGCTGGTAGCGAATCTATTCACAACGCTGGTAGTAACTCCATTCACATCGCTGGTAGTAACTCTATTCACAACGCTGGTAGTAGCTGTATTCACAACGCTGGTAGTGACTCTATTCACAACGCTGGTAGTAACTCCATTCACATCGCTGGTAGTAACTCTATTCACAACGCTGGTAGTAGCTCTATTCACAACGCTGGTAGCGACTCTATTCACAACGCTGTTAGAAACGCTACTCACAACGCTGGTAGTAACTCTATTCACAATGCTGGTAATAGCTCTATTCTCAACGCTGTTAGACACTCTATTCACAACGCTGGTATTAACTCTATTCACAAAGCTGGGAGTAACTCTATTCACAACGCTGGTAGTAACTCTATTCACAATGCTGGTAGTAACTCTATTCACAACGCTGGTAGTAACTCTATTCACAATGCTTGTAGTAACTCTATTCACAATGCTGGTAGTAACTCTATTGACAACGCTGGTAGCGACTCTATTCACAACGCTGGGAGTAACTCTATTCACAACGCTGGTAGTAAATCAATTCACAACGCTGGTAATAACTCTATTCTCAACGCTGTAGAAACTCTATTCACAACGCTGGTAGAAACTCTATTCACATCGCTGGTATTAACTCTATTCACATCGCTGGTAGTGACTCTATTCACAACGCTGGGAGTAACTCTATTCACCACGCTGGTAGTGACTCTATTCACAATGCTGGTAGTGACTCTATTCAAAACACTGGTGGTAACTCTATTCACAACGTTGCTAGTAACTCTATTCACAACGCTGCTGGCGACGCTATTCACAACGCTGGTAGCGACACAATTCACAACGCTGGGAGTAACTCTATTCACAACGCTGGTAGTAACTCTATTCACAACGCTGGTAGTAACTCTATTCGCAACGCTGGTCGTAACTCTATTCACAACGCTGGTATTAACTCCATTCACAAAGCTGGGAGTAACTCTATTGACAACGCTGGTAGTAACTCTATTCACAACGCTGGTAGTAACTCAATTCACAACGCTGGTAGAAACTCTATTCACAACGCTGGTAGAAACTCTACTCACAACGTTGGTATTAACTCTATTCACAACGCTGGTAGTGAATCTATGCACAATGCTGGTAGTAACTCTATTCACACGCTGGTAGTAACTCTATTCACAATGCTTGTCGCGACTCTATTCACAACGCTGGTGGTAACTCTATTCACCACGCTGGTAGTGACTCTATTCACAACGCTGGTAGTGACTCTCTTCAAAACACTGGTAGTAACTCTATTCACAACCTGTACGTTACTCTATTCACAACGCTTGTCGCGACTCTATTCACAACGCTGGTGGTAATTCTATTCACCACGTTGGTAGTGACTCTCTTCACAACGCTGGTAGTGACTCTATTCAAAACACTGGTAGAAACTCTATTCACAATGCTGGTATTAACTGTATTCACATCGCTGGTAGTGACTCTATTCACAACGGTGGGAGTAACTCTATTCACAACGCTGCAAGTAACTCTATTCACAACGCTTGTAGCGACTCTATTCACAACGCAGGTGGTAACTCTATTCACCACGCTGGTAGTGACTCTATTCACAATGTTGGTAGTGACTCTATTCAAAACACTGGTGGTAACTCTATTCACAACGCTGCAAGTAACTCTATTCACAACGCTGCTGGCGACGCTATTCACAACGCTGGTAGCGACTCTATTCACAACGCTGGGAGTAACTCTATTCACAACGCTGGTAGTAACTCTATTCACAACGCTGGTAGTAACTGTATTCACAACGCTGGAAGTAACTCTATTGACAACGCTGGTCGTAACTCTATTCACAACGCTGGTATTAACTCCATTCACAACGCTGGTAGTAACTCTACTCACAGCGCTGGAAGAAACTCTATTCACAACGCTGGTATTAACTCTTTTCACAACGCTGGTAGTAACTCAATTCACAACGCTGGTAGAAACTCTATTCACAACGCTGGTAGAAACTCGATTCACAACGCTGGTATTAACTCTATTCACAACGCTGGTAGTGATCCGATTCACCACGCTGGTAGTAACACAATTCACAACGCTGGTATTAACTCTTTTCACAACGCTGGTAGTAACTCAATTCACAACGCTGGTAGAAACTATTCACAACGCTGGTAGAAACTCTATTCACAACGTTGGGAGTAACTCAATTCACAACGCTGGTAGTAACTCTATTCACAACGCTTGTGGTAACTCTATTCACAACGCTGGTAGCGACTCTATTCACAACGCTGGTAGTAACTCTATTCACAACGCTGGTAGTGACTCTATTCACAACGCTGGTAGTGACCCTATTCACAACACTGGTAGTACCTCCATTCACAACGCTGGTAGCAACTCTATTCATAACGCTGGTAGTTACTCTATTCAAAACACTGGTAGTAACTCTATTCACAACGCTGCAATTAACTCTATTCAGAACGCTGCAAGTAACTCTATTCACAACGCTGGTAGTAGCTGTATTCACAACGCTGGTAGTGACTCTATTCACAACGCTTGTGGTAACTCTATTCACAACGCTGGAAGCGACTCTATTCACAACGCTGGTAGTAACTCTATTCACAACGCTGGTACTGACTCTATTCACAGCGCTGGTAGTGACCCTATTCACAACACTGGTAGTAACTCCATTCACAACGTTGGTAGCAACTCTATTCATAACGCTGGTAGTTACTCTATTCACAATGCTGGTAGTGACTCTATTCACAACGCTGGTATTGACTCTATTCAAAACACTGGTAGTAACTCTATTCACAACGCTGCAATTAACTCTGTTCACAACACTGCAAGTAATTCTATTCACAACGCTGGTAGCGACTCTATTCACAACGCTGGTAGTGACTCTATTCACAACGCTGGTAGCGACCCTATTCACAACGCTGGTAGCGAATCTATTCACAACGCTGGTAGTAACTCCATTCACAACGCTGGTAGTAACACTATTCATAATGCTGGTAGTAACTCTATTCTCAACGCTGGTAGTAACTCTATTCACAACGCTGGAAGTAACCCTATTCACAACGCTGGTAGTAACTCTATTCACAACGCTGGTAGTAACTCTATTCACAACGCTTGTGGTAACTCTATTCACAATGCTGGTAGCGACTCTATTCACAACGCTGGTAGTAACTCTATTCACAACGCTGGTAGTGACTCTATTCACAGCGCTGGTAGTGACACTATTCACAACACAGGTAGTAACTCCATTCACAACGCTGGTAGCAACTGTATTCATAACGCTGGTAGTTACTCTATTCACAACACTGGTAGTGACTCTATTCACAACGCTGGTAGCGACTCTATTCACAACGCTGGTAGCGAAACTATTCACAACACTGGTAGTAACTCCATTCACATCGCTGGTAGTAACTCTATTCACAACGCTGGTAGTAGCTGTATTCACAACGCTGGTAGTGACTCTATTCACAACGCTGGTAGTAACTCCATTCACATCGCTGGTAGTAACTCTATTCACAACGCTGGTAGTAGCTCTATTCACAACGCTGGTAGCGACTCTATTCACAACGCTGTTAGCAACGCTATTCACAACGCTGGTAGTAACTCTATTCACAATGCTGGTAGTAACTCTATTCTCAACGCTGGTAGAAACTCTATTCACAACGCTGGTATTAACTCTATTCACAAAGCTGGGATTAACTCTATTCACAACGCTGGTAGTAACTCTATTCACAACGCTGGTAGTAACTCTATTGACAACGCTGGTAGCGACTCTATTCACAACGCTGGGAGTAACTCTATTCACAACGCTGGTAGTAAATCAATTCACAACGCTGGTAATAACTCTATTCTCAATGCTGTAGAAACTCTATTCACAACGCTGGTAGAAACTCTATTCACATCGCTGGTATTAACTCTATTCACATCGCTGGTAGTGACTCTATTCACAAGGCTGGGAGTAACTCTATTCACAACGCTGCAAGTAACTCTATTCACAACGCTTGTAGCGACTCTATTCACAACGCTGGTGGTAACTCTATTCACCACGCTGGTAGTGACACTATTCACATTGCTGGTAGTGACTCTATTCACAACGCTGGTAGTGACTCTATTCAAAACACTGGTAGTAACTCTATTCACAACGCTGCAATTAACTCTATTCACAACGCTGCAAGTAACTCTATTCACAACGCTGGTAGTAGCTGTATTCACAACGCTGGTAGTGACTCTATTCACAACGCTTGTGGAAACTCTATTCACAACGCTGGAAGCGACTCTATTCACAACGCTGGTAGTAACTCTATGCACAACGCTGGTAGAAACTCTATTCACAACGTTGGGAGTAACTCTATTCACAACGCTGGTAGTAACTCTTTTCACAACGCTGATAGTAACTCTTTTCACACGGCTGGTAGTAACTCTATTCAAACCGTTGGTAGTAACTCTATTCACAACGCTGGAAGTAACCCTATTCACAACGCTGGTAGTAACTCTATTCACAACGCTGGTAGTAACTCTATTCACAACGCTTGTGGTAACTCTATTCACAATGCTGGTAGCGACTCTATTCACAACGCTGGTAGTAACTCTATTCACAACGCTGGTAGTGACTCTATTCACAGCGCTGGTAGTGACACTATTCACAACACTGTTAGTAACTCCATTCACAACGCTGGTAGCAACTGTATTCATAACGCTGGTAGTTACTCTATTCACAACACTGGTAGTGACTCTATTCACAACGCTGGTAGCGACTCTATTCACAACGCTGGTAGCGAAACTATTCACAACACTGGTAGTAACTCCATTCACATCGCTGGTAGTAACTCTATTCACAACGCTGGTAGTAGCTGTATTCACAACGCTGGTAGTGACTCTATTCACAACGCTGGTAGTAACTCCATTCACATCGCTGGTAGTAACTCTATTCACAACGCTGGTAGTAGCTCTATTCACAACGCTGGTAGCGACTCTATTCACAACGCTGTTAGCAACGCTATTCACAACGCTGGTAGTAACTCTATTCACAATGCTGGTAGTAACTCTATTCTCAACGCTGGTAGAAACTCTATTCACAACGCTGGTATTAACTCTATTCACAAAGCTGGGATTAACTCTATTCACAACGCTGGTAGTAACTCTATTCACAACGCTGGTAGTAACTCTATTGACAACGCTGGTAGCGACTCTATTCACAACGCTGGGAGTAACTCTATTCACAACGCTGGTAGTAAATCAATTCACAACGCTGGTAATAACTCTATTCTCAATGCTGTAGAAACTCTATTCACAACGCTGGTAGAAACTCTATTCACATCGCTGGTATTAACTCTATTCACATCGCTGGTAGTGACTCTATTCACAAGGCTGGGAGTAACTCTATTCACAACGCTGCAAGTAACTCTATTCACAACGCTTGTAGCGACTCTATTCACAACGCTGGTGGTAACTCTATTCACCACGCTGGTAGTGACACTATTCACATTGCTGGTAGTGACTCTATTCAAAACACTGGTGGTAACTCTATTCACAACGTTGCTAGTAACTCTATTCACAACGCTGCTGGCGACGCTATTCACAGCGCTGGTAGCGACACAATTCACAACGCTGGGAGTAACTCTATTCACAACGCTGGTAGTAACTCTATTCACAACGCTGGTAGTAACTCTATTCACAACGCTGGTCGTAACTCTATTCACAACGCTGGTATAAACTCCATTCACAAAGCTGGGAGTAACTCTATTGACAACGCTGGTAGTAACTCTATTCACAATGCTTGTAGTAACTCTATTCACAATGCTGGTAGTAACTCTATTGACAACGCTGGTAGCGACTCTATTCACAACGCTGGGAGTAACTCTATTCACAACGCTGGTAGTAAATCAATTCACAACGCTGGTAATAACTCTATTCTCAATGCTGTAGAAACTCTATTCACAACGCTGGTAGAAACTCTATTCACATCGCTGGTATTAACTCTATTCACATCGCTGGTAGTGACTCTATTCACAAGGCTGGGAGTAACTCTATTCACAACGCTGCAAGTAACTCTATTCACAACGCTTGTAGCGACTCTATTCACAACGCTGGTGGTAACTCTATTCACCACGCTGGTAGTGACACTATTCACATTGCTGGTAGTGACTCTATTCAAAACACTGGTGGTAACTCTATTCACAACGTTGCTAGTAACTCTATTCACAACGCTGCTGGCGACGCTATTCACAGCGCTGGTAGCGACACAATTCACAACGCTGGGAGTAACTCTATTCACAACGCTGGTAGTAACTCTATTCACAACGCTGGTAGTAACTCTATTCACAACGCTGGTCGTAACTCTATTCACAACGCTGGTATTAACTCCATTCACAAAGCAGGGAGTAACTCTATTGACAACGCTGGTAGTAACTCTATTCACAATGCTGGTAGTAACTCAATTCACAAAGCTGGTAGTAACTCTACTCACAACGCTGGAAGAAACTCTATTCACAACGCTGGTATTAACTCTTTTCACAACGCTGGTAGTAACTCAATTCACAACGCTGGTAGAAACTCTATTCACTATGCTGGTAGAAACTCTATTCACAACGCTGGTAGTAACTCCATTCACATCGCTGGTAGTAACTCTATTCACAACGCTGGTAGTAGCTCTATTCACAACGCTGGTAGCGACTCTATTCACAACGCTGTTAGCAACGCTATTCACAACGCTGGTAGTAACTCTATTCACAATGATGGTAGTAACTCTATTCTCAACGCTGGTAGAAACTCTATTCACAACGCTGGTATTAACTCTATTCACAAATCTTGGAGTAACTCTATTCACAACGCTGGTAGTAACTCTATTCACAACACTGGTAGTAACTCTATTCACAACGCTGGTAGTAACTCTATTCACAATGCTTGTAGTAACTCTATTCACAATGCTGGTAGTAACTCTATTGACAACGCTGGTAGCGACTCTATTCACAACGCTGGGAGTAACTCTATTCACAACGCTGGTAGTAAATCAATTCACAACGCTGGTAATAACTCTATTCTCAACGCTGTATAAACTCTATTCACAACGCTGGTTCAAACGCTATTCACAACGCTGGTATTAACTCTATTCACATCGCTGGTAGTGACTCTATTCACAACGCTGGGAGTAACTCTATTCACAACGCTGCAAGTAACTCTATTCACAACGCTTGTAGCGACTCTATTCACAACGCTGGTGGTAACTCTATTCACCACGCTGGTAGTGACACTATTCACAATGCTGGTAGTGACTCTATTCAAAACACTGGTGGTAACTCTATTCACAACGTTGCTAGTAACTCTATTCACAACGCTGCTGGCGACGCTATTCACAACGCTGGTAGCGACACAATTCACAACGCTGGAAGTAACTCTATTCACAACGCTGGTAGTAACTCTATTCACAACGCTGGTAGTAACTCTATTCACAACGCTGGTCGTAGCTCTATTCACAACGCTGGTATTAACTCCATTCACAAAGCTGGGAGTAACTCTATTCACAACGCTGGTAGTAACTCTATTCACAACGCTGGTAGTAACTCAATTCACAACTCTGGTAGTAACTCTACTCACAACGCTGGAAGAAACTCTTTTCACAACGCTGGTATTAACTCTTTTCACAACGCTGGTAGTAACTCAATTCACAACGCTGGTAGAAACTCTATTCACAATGCTGGTAGAAACTCTATTCACAACGCTGGTATTAACTCTATTCACAACGCTGGTAGTGACTCTATTCACAACGCTGGTAGTAACTCAATTCACAACGCTGGTAGAAACTCTATTCACAACGCTGGTAGAAACTCTATTCACAACGTTGGGAGTAACTCTATTCACAACGCTGGTAGTAACTCTATTCACAACGCTGATAGTAACTCTTTTCACACCGCTGGTAGTAACTCTATTCAAACCGCAGGTAGTAACTCTATTCACAACGCTGGAAGTAACCCTATTCACAACGCTGGTGGTAACTCTATTCACAACGCTGGTAGTAACTCTATTCACAACGCTTGTTGTAACTCTATTCACAACGCTGGTAGAAACTCTATTCACAACGCTGGTATTAACTCTATTCACATCGCTGGTAGTGACTCTTTTCACAACGCTGGGAGTAACTCTATTCACAACGCTGGTCGTAACTCTATGCGCAACGCTGGTATTAACTCCATTCACAAAGCTGGGACTAACTCTAATGACAACGCTGGTAGTAACTCTATTCACAACGCTGGTACTAACTCAATTCACAATGCTGGTAGTAACTCTATTCACAATGCTGGAAGAAACTGTATTCACAACGCTGGTATTAACTCTTTTCACAACGCTGCTAGTAACTCAATTCACAACGCTGGTAGAAACTCTATTCACAACGCTGGTAGAAACTCTATTCACAACGCTGGTATTAACTCTATTCACAACGCTGGTAGTGACTCTATTCACAACGCTGGTAGTAACTCAATTCACAACGCTGGTAGAAACTCTATTCACAACGCTGGTAGAAACTCTACTCACAACGCTGGTATTAACTCTATTCACAACGCTGGTAGTGAATCTATGCACAAAGCTGGTAGTAACTCTATTCACACGCTGGTAGTAACTCTATTCACAACGCTTGTCGCGACTCTATTCACAACGCTGGTGGTAACTCTATTCACCACGCTGGTAGTGACTCTATTCACAACGCTGGTAGTGACTCTCTTCAAAACACTGGTAGTAACTCTATTCACAACCTGTAAGTAACTCTATTCACAACGCTTGTCGCGACTCTATTCACAACGCTGGTGGTAATTCTATTCGCCACGTTGGTAGTGACTCTATTCACAACGCTGGTAGTGACTCTATTCAAAACACTGGTAGTAACTCTATTCACAACGCTGCAAGTAACAATATTCACAACGCTGGTAGCGACGCTATTCACAACGGTGCAAGTAACTCTATTCACAACGCTGTTAGCGACTCTATTCACAACGCTTGTAGTAACTCTATTCACCACGCTGGTAGTGACTCTATTCTCAACGCTAGTAGTGACTCTATTCAAAATTTTGGTAGTAACTCTATTCACAACGCTGCAAGTAACTCTATTCACAACGCTGATAGGAGCTCTATTCACAAAGCTGGTAGCGACTCTATTCACAACGCTGGTAGTAACTCCATTCACAACGCTGGTAGTAACTCTATTCACAACGCTGGTAGTAACTCTATTCATAACGCTGGTAGTGACTCTATTCACAACGCTGGTAGCGACTCTATTCACAACGCTGTTAGCAACACTATTCACAACGCTGGTAGTAACACTATTCACAACGCTGGTAGTAACTCTATTCACAACGCTTGTAGTAACTCTATTCACAACACTGGTAGTAACTCTATTCACAGTGCAGGCAGTATCTCTATTCCCAACGCTGGTTGTAACTCAATTCACAATACTGGTAGAAACTCTATTCACAACGCTGGTAGTCACTCTATTCACACCGCTGGTAGTAACTCTATTCACAACGCTATTAGTAACACTATTCACACTGCTGGTAGTAACTCTATTCACACCGCTGGTAGTAACTCTATTCACAACGCTGGTTGTAACTCTATTCACACCGCTGGTAGTAACTCTATTCACAACGCTGGTAGTAACTCTATTCACAACGTTGGGACGAACTCTATTCACAACGCTGGTAGTAACACTATTCACAACGCTGGTATTAACACGATTCACAACGCTGGGAGTAACTCTATTCACAACGCTGGTAGTAACTCCATTCACAATGCTGGTAGCGACTCTATTCACAACGCTGTTAGCAACTCTATTCACAACGCTGGTAATAACACTATTCACAATGCTGGTAGTAACTGTATTCACAACGCTGGTAGTATCTCTATTCACAACGCTGGTAGTAACTCTATTCACAACGCTGGTAGTAACTCTATTCAAAACGCTGCTAGTAACTCTATTCACAATGATGGTAGTAACTCTATTCACAACGCTGGTAGAAGCTCTATTCACAACGCTGGTAGAAACTCTATTCACAACGCTGGTATTAACTCTATTCACAACGCTGGTAGTGACTCTATTCACAACGCTGGTAGTAACTCAATTCACAACGCTGGTAGAAACTCTATTCACAACGCTGGTAGAAACTATATTCACAATGCTCGTAGTGACTCTATTCAAAACACTGGTGGTAACTCTGTTCACAACGCTGCAAGAAACTCTATTCACAACGCTGCTGCCGACGCTAGTCACAACGCTGGTAGCGACTCTATTCACAACGCTGGGAGTAACTCTATTCAAACCGCTGGTAGTAACTGTATTCACAACGTTGGAAGTAAACCTATTCACAACGCTGGTAGTAACTCTATTCACAACGCTGGTAGTAACTCTATTCACAACGCTGGTAGTAACTCTATTGACAACGCTGGTCGTAACTCTATTCACAACGCTGGTATTAACTCCATTCACAAAGCTGGGAGTAACTCTATTGACAACGCTGGTAGTAACTCTATTCACAACGCTGGTAGTAACTCAATTCACAACGCTGGTAGTAACTCTATTCACAACGCTGGAAGAAACTCTATTCACAACGCTGGTATTAACTCTTTTCACAACGCTGGTAGTAACTCAATTCACAACGCTGGTAGAAACTCTATTCACAACGCTGGTAGAAACTCTATTCACAACGTTGGTATTAACTCTATTCACAACGCTGGTAGTGAATCTATGCACAACGCTGGTAGTAACTCTATTCACAACGCTGGTAGTAACTCGATTCACAACGCTTCTCGCGACTCTATTCACAATGCTGGTGGTAACTCTATTCACCACGGTGGTAGTGACTCTATTCACAATGCTGGTAGTGACTCTCTTCAAAACACTGGTAGTAACTCTATTCATAACCTGTAAGTAACTCTATTGACAACGCTTGTCGCGACTCTATTCACAACGCTGGTGGTAATTCTATTCACCACGTTGGTAGTGACTCTATTCACAACGCTGGTAGTGACTCTATTCAAAACACTGGTAGAAACTCTATTCACAACGCTGGTATTAACTGTATTCACATCGCTGGTAGTGACTCTATTCACAACGCTGGGAGTAACTCTATTCACAACGCTGCAAGTAACTCTATTCACAACGCTTGTAGCGACTCTATTCACAACGCTGGTGGTAACTCTATTCACAACGCTGGTAGTGACTCTATTCACAATGCTGGTAGTGAATCTATTCAAAACACTGGTGGTAACTCTATTCACAACGCTGCAAGTAACTCTATTCACAACGCTGCTGGCGACGCTATTCACAACGCTGGTAGCGACTCTATTCACAACGCTGGGAGTAACTCTATTCACAACGCTGGTAGTAACTCTATTCACAACGCTGGTAGTAACTGTATTCACAACGCTGGTAGTAACTCTATTGACAACGCTGGTCGTAACTCTATTCACAACGCTGGTATTAACTCCATTCACAACGCTGGTAGTAACTCTACTCACAACGCTGGAAGAAACTCTATTCACAACGCTGGTATTAACTCTTTTCACAACGCTGGTAGTAACTCAATTCACAACGCTGGTAGAAACTCTATTCACAACGCTGGGATTAACTCTATTCACAACGCTGGTAGTGATCCTATTCACCACGCTGGTAGTAACACAATTCACAACGCTGGTAGAAACTCTATTCACAACGCTTGTAGAAACTCTATTCACAACGTTGGGAGTAACTCTATTCTCAACGCTGGTAGTAACTCTATTCACAACGCTGATAGTAACTCTTTTCACACCGCTGGTAGTAACTCTATTCAAACCGCGGGTATGAACTCTATTCACAACGCTGGAAGTAACCCTATTCACAACGCTGGTAGTAACTCTATTCACAACGCTGGTAGTAACTCTATTCACAACGCTTGTGGTAACTCTATTCACAACGCTGGTAGCGACTCTATTCACAACGCTGGTAGTAACTCTATTCACAACGCTGGTAGTGACTCTATTCACAACGCTGGTTGTGACCCTATTCACAACACTGGTAGTAACTCCATTCACAACGCTGGTAGCAACTCTATTCATAACGCTGGTAGTTACTCTATTCACAACACTGGTAGTGACTCTATTCACAACGCTGGTAGTGACTCTATTCAAAACACTGGTAGTAACTCTATTCACAACGCTGCAATTAACTCTATTCACAACGCTGCAAGTAACTCTATTCACAACGCTGGTAGTAGCTGTATTCACAACGCTGGTAGTGACTCTATTCACAACGCTTGTGGAAACTCTATTCACAACGCTGGAAGCGACTCTATTCACAACGCTGGTAGTAACTCTATGCACAACGCTGGTAGAAACTCTATTCACAACGTTGGGAGTAACTCTATTCACAACGCTGGTAGTAACTCTTTTCACAACGCTGATAGTAACTCTTTTCACACCGCTGGTAGTAACTCTATTCAAACCGTTGGTAGTAACTCTATTCACAACGCTGGAAGTAACCCTATTCACAACGCTGGTAGTAACTCTATTCACAACGCTGGTAGTAACTCTATTCACAACGCTTGTGGTAACTCTATTCACAATGCTGGTAGCGACTCTATTCACAACGCTGGTAGTAACTCTATTCACAACGCTGGTAGTGACTCTATTCACAGCGCTGGTAGTGACACTATTCACAACACTGGTAGTAACTCCATTCACAACGCTGGTAGCAACTGTATTCATAACGCTGGTAGTTACTCTATTCACAACACTGGTAGTGACTCTATTCACAACGCTGGTAGTGACTCTATTCAAAACACTGGTAGTAACTCTATTCACAACGCTGCAATTAACTCTATTCACAACGCTGCAAGTAACTCTATTCACAACTCTGGTAGCGACTCTATTCACAACGCTGGTAGTGACTCTATTCACAACGCTGGTAGCGACTCTATTCACAACGCTGGTAGCGAAACTATTCACAACACTGGTAGTAACTCCATTCACATCGCTGGTAGTAACTCTATTCACAACGCTGGTAGTAGCTGTATTCACAACGCTGGTAGTGACTCTATTCACAACGCTGGTAGTAACTCCATTCACATCGCTGGTAGTAACTCTATTCACAACGCTGGAAGTAGCTCTATTCACAACGCTGGTAGCGACTCTATTCACAACGCTGTTAGCAACGCTATTCACAACGCTGGTAGTAACTCTATTCACAATGCTGGTAGTAACTCTATTCTCAACGCTGGTAGAAACTCTATTCACAACGCTGGTATTAACTCTATTCACAAAGCTGGGATTAACTCTATTCACAACGCTGGTAGTAACTCTATTCACAACGCTGGTAGTAACTCTATTGACAACGCTGGTAGCGACTCTATTCACAACGCTGGGAGTAACTCTATTCACAACGCTGGTAGTAAATCAATTCACAACGCTGGTAATAACTCTATTCTCAATGCTGTAGAAACTCTATTCACAACGCTGGTAGAAACTCTATTCACATCGCTGGTATTAACTCTATTCACATCGCTGGTAGTGACTCTATTCACAAGGCTGGGAGTAACTCTATTCACAACGCTGCAAGTAACTCTATTCACAACGCTTGTAGCGACTCTATTCACAACGCTGGTGGTAACTCTATTCACCACGCTGGTAGTGACACTATTCACATTGCTGGTAGTGACTCTATTCAAAACACTGGTGGTAACTCTATTCACAACGTTGCTAGTAACTCTATTCACAACGCTGCTGGCGACGCTATTCACAGCGCTGGTAGCGACACAATTCACAACGCTGGGAGTAACTCTATTCACAACGCTGGTAGTAACTCTATTCACAACGCTGGTAGTAACTCTATTCACAACGCTGGTCGTAACTCTATTCACAACGCTGGTATTAACTCCATTCACAAAGCTGGGAGTAACTCTATTGACAACGCTGGTAGTAACTCTATTCACAACGCTGGGAGTAACTCTATTCACAATGCTGGTAGTAACTCTATTGACAACGCTGGTAGCGACTCTATTCACAACGCTGGGAGTAACTCTATTCACAACGCTGGTAGTAAATCAATTCACAACGCTGGTAATAACTCTATTCTCAATGCTGTAGAAACTCTATTCACAACGCTGGTAGAAACTCTATTCACATCGCTGGTATTAACTCTATTCACATCGCTGGTAGTGAGTCTATTCACAAGGCTGGGAGTAACTCTATTCACAACGCTGCAAGTAACTCTATTCACAACGCTTGTAGCGACTCTATTCACAACGCTGGTGGTAACTCTATTCACCACGCTGGTAGTGACACTATTCACATTGCTGGTAGTGACTCTATTCAAAACACTGGTGGTAACTCTATTCACAACGTTGCTAGTAACTCTATTCACAACGCTGCTGGCGACGCTATTCACAGCGCTGGTAGCGACACAATTCACAACGCTGGGAGTAACTCTATTCACAACGCTGGTAGTAACTCTATTCACAACGCTGGTAGTAACTCTATTCACAACGCTGGTCGTAACTCTATTCACAACGCTGGTATTAACTCCATTCACAAAGCTGGGAGTAACTCTATTGACAACGCTGGTAGTAACTCTATTCACAATGCTGGTAGTAACTCAATTCACAAAGCTGGTAGTAACTCTACTCACAACGCTGGAAGAAACTCTATTCACAACGCTGGTATTAACTCTTTTCACAACGCTGGTAGTAACTCAATTCACAACGCTGGTAGAAACTCTATTCACAATGCTGGTAGAAACTCTATTCACAACGCTGGTAGTAACTCCATTCACATCGCTGGTAGTAACTCTATTCACAACGCTGGTAGTAGCTCTATTCACAACGCTGGTAGCGACTCTATTCACAACGCTGTTAGCAACGCTATTCACAACGCTGCTAGTAACTCTATTCACAAGGATGGTAGTAACTCTATTCTCAACGCTGGTAGAAACTCTATTCACAACGCTGGTATTAACTCTATTCACAAATCTTGGAGTAACTCTATTCACAACGCTGGTAGTAACTCTATTCACAATGCTTGTAGTAACTCTATTCACAATGCTGGTAGTAACTCTATTGACAACGCTGATAGCGACTCTATTCACAACGCTGGGAGTAACTCTATTCACAACGCTGGTAGTAAATCAATTCACAACGCTGGTAATAACTCTATTCTCAACGCTGTATAAACTCTATTCACAACGCTGGTTCAAACGCTATTCACAACGCTGGTATTAACTCTATTCACATCGCTGGTAGTGACTCTATTCACAACGCTGGGAGTAACTCTATTCACAACGCTGCAAGTAACTCTATTCACAACGCTTGTAGCGACTCTATTCACAACGCTGGTGGTAACTCTATTCACCACGCTGGTAGTGACACTATTCACAATGCTGGTAGTGACTCTATTCAAAACACTGGTGGTAACTCTATTCACAACGTTGCTAGTAACTCTATTCACAACGCTGCTGGCGACGCTATTCACAACGCTGGTAGCGACACAATTCACAACGCTGGAAGTAACTCTATTCACAACGCTGGTAGTAACTCTATTCACAACGCTGGTAGTAACTCTATTCACAACGCTGGTCGTAGCTCTATTCACAACGCTGGTATTAACTCCATTCACAAAGCTGGGAGTAACTCTATTCACAACGCTGGTAGTAACTCTATTCACAACGCTGGTAGTAACTCAATTCACAACTCTGGTAGTAACTCTACTCACAACGCTGGAAGAAACTCTATTCACAACGCTGGTATTAACTCTTTTCACAACGCTGGTAGTAACTCAATTCACAACGCTGGTAGAAACTCTATTCACAATGCTGGTAGAAACTCTATTCACAACGCTGGTATTCACTCTATTCACAACGCTGGTAGTGACTCTATTCACAACGCTGGTAGTAACTCAATTCACAACGCTGGTAGAAACTCTATTCACAACGCTGGTAGAAACTCTATTCACAACGTTGGGAGTAACTCTATTCACAACGCTGGTAGTAACTCTATTCACAACGCTGATAGTAACTCTTTTCACACCGCTGGTAGTAACTCTATTCAAACCGCAGGTAGTAACTCTATTCACAACGCTGGAAGTAACCCTATTCACAACGCTGGTGGTAACTCTATTCACAACGCTGGTAGTAACTCTATTCACAACGCTTGTGGTAACTCTATTCACAACGCTGGTAGAAACTCTATTCACAACGCTGGTATTAACTCTATTCACATCGCTGGTAGTGACTCTTTTCACAACGCTGGGAGTAACTCTATTCACAACGCTGGTCGTAACTCTATGCGCAACGCTGGTATTAACTCCATTCACAAAGCTGGGACTAACTCTAATGACAACGCTGGTAGTAACTCTATTCACAACGCTGGTAGTAACTCAATTCACAACGCTGGTAGTAACTCTATTCACAATGCTGGAAGAAACTGTATTCACAACGCTGGTATTAACTCTTTTCACAACGCTGCTAGTAACTCAATTCACAACGCTGGTAGAAACTCTATTCACAACGCTGGTAGAAACTCTATTCACAACGCTGGTATTAACTCTATTCACAACGCTGGTAGTGACTCTATTCACAACGCTGGTAGTAACTCAATTCACAACGCTGGTAGAAACTCTATTCACAACGCTGGTAGAAACTCTACTCACAACGCTGGTATTAACTCTATTCACAACGCTGGTAGTGAATCTATGCACAACGCTGGTAGTAACTCTATTCACACGCTGGTAGTAACTCTATTCACAACGCTTGTCGCGACTCTATTCACAACGCTGGTGGTAACTCTATTCACCACGCTGGTAGTGACTCTATTCACAACGCTGGTAGTGACTCTCTTCAAAACACTGGTAGTAACTCTATTCACAACCTGTAAGTAACTCTATTCACAACGCTTGTCGCGACTCTATTCACAACGCTGGTGGTAATTCTATTCGCCACGTTGGTAGTGACTCTATTCACAACGCTGGTAGTGACTCTATTCAAAACACTGGTAGTAACTCTATTCACAACGCTGCAAGTAACAATATTCACAACGCTGGTAGCGACGCTATTCACAACGGTGCAAGTAACTCTATTCACAACGCTGTTAGCGACTCTATTCACAACGCTTGTAGTAACT
The DNA here is from genome assembly GCA_026770705.1 of Isurus oxyrinchus. Taxonomy (NCBI): domain Eukaryota; kingdom Metazoa; phylum Chordata; class Chondrichthyes; order Lamniformes; family Lamnidae; genus Isurus; species Isurus oxyrinchus. The sequence goes on from JANJGN010000236.1 coordinate 24,454, forward strand.
CTATTCACCACGCTGGTAGTGACTCTATTCTCAACGCTAGTAGTGACTCTATTCAAAACACTGGTAGTAACTCTATTCACAACGCTGCAAGTAACTCTATTCACAACGCTGATAGGAGCTCTATTCACAAAGCTGGTAGCGACTCTATTCACAACGCTGGTAGTAACTCCATTCACAACGCTGGTAGTAACTCTATTCACAACGCTGGTAGTAACTCTATTCATAACGCTGGTAGTGACTCTATTCACAACGCTGGTAGCGACTCTATTCACAACGCTGTTAGCAACACTCTTCACAACGCTGGTAGTAACACTATTCACAACGCTGGTAGTAACTCTATTCACAACGCTTGTAGTAACTCTATTCACAACACTGGTAGTAACTCTATTCACAGTGCAGGCAGTATCTCTATTCCCAACGCTGGTTGTAACTCAATTCACAATACTGGTAGAAACTCTATTCACAACGCTGGTAGTCACTCTATTCACACCGCTGGTAGTAACTCTATTCACAACGCTGGTAGTAACACTATTCACACTGCTGGTAGTAACTCTATTCACACCGCTGGTAGTAACTCTATTCACAACGCTGGTTGTAACTCTATTCACACCGCTGGTAGTAACTCTATTCACAACGCTGGTAGTAACTCTATTCACAACGTTGGGACGAACTCTATTCACAACGCTGGTAGTAACACTATTCACAACGCTGGTATTAACACGATTCACAACGCTGGGAGTAACTCTATTCACAACGCTGGTAGTAACTCCATTCACAATGCTGGTAGCGACTCTATTCACAACGCTGTTAGCAACTCTATTCACAACGCTGGTAATAACACTATTCACAATGCTGGTAGTAACTGTATTCACAACGCTGGTAGTATCTCTATTCACAACGCTGGTAGTAACTCTATTCACAACGCTGGTAGTAACTCTATTCACAACGCTGCTAGTAACTCTATTCACAATGATGGTAGTAACTCAATTCACAACGCTGGTAGAAGCTCTATTCACAATGCTGGTAGAAACTCTATTCACAACGCTGGTATTAACTCTATTCACAACGCTGGTAGTGACTCTATTCACAACGCTGGTATTAACTCAATTCACAACGCTGGTAGAAACTCTATTCACAACGCTGGTAGAAACTATATTCACAATGCTCGTAGTGACTCTATTCAAAACACTGGTGGTAACTCTGTTCACAACGCTGCAAGAAACTCTATTCACAACGCTGCTGCCGACGCTAGTCACAACGCTGGTAGCGACTCTATTCACAACGCTGGGAGTAACTCTATTCAAACCGCTGGTAGTAACTGTATTCACAACGTTGGAAGTAAACCTATTCACAACGCTGGTAGTAACTCTATTCACAACGCTGGTAGTAACTCTATTCACAACGCTGGTAGTAACTCTATTGACAACGCTGGTCGTAACTCTATTCACAACGCTGGTATTAACTCCATTCACAAAGCTGGGAGTAACTCTATTGACAACGCTGGTAGTAACTCTATTCACAACGCTGGTAGTAACTCAATTCACAACGCTGGAAGTAACTCTATTCACAACGCTGGAAGAAACTCTATTCACAACGCTGGTATTAACTCTTTTCACAACGCTGGTAGTAACTCAATTCACAACGCTGGTAGAAACTCTATTCACAACGCTGGTAGAAACTCTATTCACAACGTTGGTATTAACTCTATTCACAACGCTGGTAGTGAATCTATGCACAACGCTGGTAGTAACTCTATTCACAACGCTGGTAGTAACTCTATTCACAACGCTTCTCGCGACTCTATTCACAATGCTTGTGGTAACTCTATTCACCACGGTGGTAGTGACTCTATTCACAATGCTGGTAGTGACTCTCTTCAAAACACTGGTAGTAACTCTATTCATAACCTGTAAGTAACTCTATTGACAACGCTTGTCGCGACTCTATTCACAACGCTGGTGGTAATTCTATTCACCACGTTGGTAGTGACTCTATTCACAACGCTGGTAGTGACTCTATTCAAAACACTGGTAGAAACTCTATTCACAACGCTGGTATTAACTGTATTCACATCGCTGGTAGTGACTCTATTCACAACGCTGGGAGTAACTCTATTCACAACGCTGCAAGTAACTCTATTCACAACGCTTGTAGCGACTCTATTCACAACGCTGATGGTAACTCTATTCACAACGCTGGTAGTGACTCTATTCACAATGCTGGTAGTGACTCTATTCAAAACACTGGTGGTAACTCTATTCACAACGCTGCAAGTAACTCTATTCACAACGCTGCTGGCGACGCTATTCACAACGCTGGTAGCGACTCTATTCACAACGCTGGGAGTAACTCTATTCACAACGCTGGTAGTAACTCTATTCACAACGCTGGTAGTAACTGTATTCACAACGCTGGTAGTAACTCTATTGACAACGCTGGTCGTAACTCTATTCACAACGCTGGTATTAACTCCATTCACAACGCTGGTAGTAACTCTACTCACAACGCTGGAAGAAACTCTATTCACAACGCTGGTATTAACTCTTTTCACAACGCTGGTAGTGATCCTATTCACCACGCTGGTAGTAACACAATTCACAACGCTGGTAGAAACTCTATTCACAACGCTTGTAGAAACTCTATTCACAACGTTGGGAGTAACTCTATTCTCAACGCTGGTAGTAACTCTATTCACAACGCTGATAGTAACTCTTTTCACACCGCTGGTAGTAACTCTATTCAAACCGCGGGTATGAACTCTATTCACAACGCTGGAAGTAACCCTATTCACAACGCTGCTAGTAACTCTATTCACAACGCTGGTAGTAACTCTATTCACAACGCTTGTGGTAACTCTATTCACAACGCTGGTAGCGACTCTATTCACAACGCTGGTAGTAACTCTATTCACAACGCTGGTAGTGACTCTATTCACAACGCTGGTAGTGACCCTATTCACAACACTGGTAGTAACTCCATTCACAACGCTGGTAGCAACTCTATTCATAACGCTGGTAGTTACTCTATTCACAACGCTGGTAGTGACTCTATTCACAACGCTGGTAGTGACTCTATTCAAAACACTGGTAGTAACTCTATTCACAACGCTGCAATTAACTCTATTCACAACGCTGCAAGTAACTCTATTCACAACGCTGGTAGTAGCTGTATTCACAACGCTGGTAGTGACTCTATTCACAACGCTTGTGGAAACTCTATTCACAACGCTGGAAGCGACTCTATTCACAACGCTGGTAGTAACTCTATGCACAACGCTGGTAGAAACTCTATTCACAACGTTGGGAGTAACTCTATTCACAACGCTGGTAGTAACTCTTTTCACAACGCTGATAGTAACTCTTTTCACACCGCTGGTAGTAACTCTATTCAAACCGTTGGTAGTAACTCTATTCACAACGCTGGAAGTAACCCTATTCACAACGCTGGTAGTAACTCTATTCACAACGCTGGTAGTAACTCTATTCACAACGCTTGTGGTAACTCTATTCACAATGCTGGTAGTGACTCTATTCACAACGCTGGTAATAACTCTATTCACAACGCTGGTAGTGACTCTATTCACAGCGCTGGTAGTGACACTATTCACAACACTGGTAGTAACTCCATTCACAACGCTGGTAGCAACTGTATTCATAACGCTGGTAGTTACTCTATTCACAACACTGGTAGTGACTCTATTCACAACGCTGGTAGTGACTCTATTCAAAACACTGGTAGTAACTCTATTCACAACGCTGCAATTAACTCTATTCACAACGCTGCAAGTAACTCTATTCACAACTCTGGTAGCGACTCTATTCACAACGCTGGTAGTGACTCTATTCACAACGCTGGTAGCGACTCTATTCACAACGCTGGTAGCGAAACTATTCACAACACTGGTAGTAACTCCATTCACATCGCTGGTAGTAACTCTATTCACAACGCTGGTAGTAGCTGTATTCACAACGCTGGTAGTGACTCTATTCACAACGCTGGTAGTAACTCCATTCACATCGCTGGTAGTAACTCTATTCACAACGCTGGTAGTAGCTCTATTCACAACGCTGGTAGCGACTCTATTCACAACGCTGTTAGCAACGCTATTCACAACGCTGGTAGTAACTCTATTCACAATGCTGGTAGTAACTCTATTCTCAACGCTGGTAGAAACTCTATTCACAACGCTGGTATTAACTCTATTCACAAAGCTGGGATTAACTCTATTCACAACGCTGGTAGTAACTCTATTCACAACGCTGGTAGTAACTCTATTCACAATGCTGGTAGTAACTCTATTCACAATGCTTGTAGTAACTCTATTCACAATGCTGGTAGTAACTCTATTGACAACGCTGGTAGCGACTCTATTCACAACGCTGGGAGTAACTCTATTCTCAATGCTGTAGAAACTCTATTCACAACGCTGGTAGAAACTCTATTCACATCGCTGGTATTAACTCTATTCACATCGCTGGTAGTGACTCTATTCACAACGCTGGGAGTAACTCTATTCACAACGCTGCAAGTAACTCTATTCACAACGCTTGTAGCGACTCTATTCACAACGCTGGTGGTAACTCTATTCACCACGCTGGTAGTGACACTATTCACATTGCTGGTAGTGACTCTATTCAAAACACTGGTGGTAACTCTATTCACAACGTTGCTAGTAACTCTATTCACAACGCTGCTGGCGACGCTATTCACAGCGCTGGTAGCGACACAATTCACAACGCTGGGAGTAACTCTATTCACAACGCTGGTAGTAACTCTATTCACAACGCTGGTAGTAACTCTATTCACAACGCTGGTCGTAACTCTATTCACAACGCTGGTATTAACTCCATTCACAAAGCTGGGAGTAACTCTATTGACAACGCTGGTAGTAACTCTATTCACAATGCTGGTAGTAACTCAATTCACAACGCTGGTAGTAACTCTACTCACAACGCTGGAAGAAACTCTATTCACAACGCTGGTATTAACTCTTTTCACAACGCTGGTAGTAACTCAATTCACAACGCTGGTAGAAACTCTATTCACTATGCTGGTAGAAACTCTATTCACAACGCTGGTAGTAACTCCATTCACATCGCTGGTAGCAACTCTATTCACAACGCTGGTAGCGACTCTATTCACAACGCTGTTAGCAACGCTATTCACAACGCTGGTAGTAACTCTATTCACAATGATGGTAGTAACTCTATTCTCAACGCTGGTAGAAACTCTATTCACAACGCTGGTATTAACTCTATTCACAAATCTTGGAGTAACTCTATTCACAACGCTGGTAGTAACTCTATTCACAACACTGGTAGTAACTCTATTCACAACGCTGGTAGTAACTCTATTCACAATGCTTGTAGTAACTCTATTCACAATGCTGGTAGTAACTCTATTGACAACGCTGGTAGCGACTCTATTCACAACGCTGGGAGTAACTCTATTCACAACGCTGGTAGTAAATCAATTCACAACGCTGGTAATAACTCTATTCTCAACGCTGTAGAAACTCTATTCACAACGCTGGTAGAAACTCTATTCACAACGCTGGTATTAACTCTATTCACATCGCTGGTAGTGACTCTATTCACAACGCTGGGAGTAACTCTATTCACAACGCTGCAAGTAACTCTATTCACAACGCTTGTAGCGACTCTATTCACAACGCTGGTGGTAACTCTATTCACCACGCTGGTAGTGACACTATTCACAATGCTGGTAGTGACTCTATTCAAAACACTGGTGGTAACTCTATTCACAACGTTGCTAGTAACTCTATTCACAACGCTGCTGGCGACGCTATTCACAACGCTGGTAGCGACACAATTCACAACGCTGGAAGTAACTCTATTCACAACGCTGGTAGTAACTCTATTCACAACGCTGGTAGTAACTCTATTCACAACGCTGGTCGTAGCTCTATTCACAACGCTGGTATTAACTCCATTCACAAAGCTGGGAGTAACTCTATTCACAACGCTGTTAGTAACTCTATTCACAACGCTGGTAGTAACTCAATTCACAACTCTGGTAGTAACTCTACTCACAACGCTGGAAGAAACTCTATTCACAACGCTGGTATTAACTCTTTTCACAACGCTGGTAGTAACTCAATTCACAACGCTGGTAGAAACTCTATTCACAATGCTGGTAGAAACTCTATTCACAACGCTGGTATTAACTCTATTCACAACGCTGGTAGTGACTCTATTCACAACGCTGGTAGTAACTCAATTCACAACGCTGGTAGAAACTCTATTCACAACGCTGGTAGAAACTCTATTCACAACGCTGGTATTAACTGTATTCACATCGCTGGTAGTGACTCTATTCACAACGCTGGGAGTAACTCTATTCACAACGCTGCAAGTAACTCTATTCACAACGCTTGTAGCGACTCTATTCACAACGCTGATGGTAACTCTATTCACAACGCTGGTAGTGACTCTATTCACAATGCTGGTAGTGACTCTATTCAAAACACTGGTGGTAACTCTATTCACAACGCTGCAAGTAACTCTATTCACAACGCTGCTGGCGACGCTATTCACAACGCTGGTAGCGACTCTATTCACAACGCTGGGAGTAACTCTATTCACAACGCTGGTAGTAACTCTATTCACAACGCTGGTAGTAACTGTATTCACAACGCTGGTAGTAACTCTATTGACAACGCTGGTCGTAACTCTATTCACAACGCTGGTATTAACTCCATTCACAACGCTGGTAGTAACTCTACTCACAACGCTGGAAGAAACTCTATTCACAACGCTGGTATTAACTCTTTTCACAACGCTGGTAGTGATCCTATTCACCACGCTGGTAGTAACACAATTCACAACGCTGGTAGAAACTCTATTCACAACGCTTGTAGAAACTCTATTCACAACGTTGGGAGTAACTCTATTCTCAACGCTGGTAGTAACTCTATTCACAACGCTGATAGTAACTCTTTTCACACCGCTGGTAGTAACTCTATTCAAACCGCGGGTATGAACTCTATTCACAACGCTGGAAGTAACCCTATTCACAACGCTGGTAGTAACTCTATTCACAACGCTGGTAGTAACTCTATTCACAACGCTTGTGGTAACTCTATTCACAACGCTGGTAGCGACTCTATTCACAACGCTGGTAGTAACTCTATTCACAACGCTGGTAGTGACTCTATTCACAACGCTGGTAGTGACCCTATTCACAACACTGGTAGTAACTCCATTCACAACGCTGGTAGCAACTCTATTCATAACGCTGGTAGTTACTCTATTCACAACGCTGGTAGTGACTCTATTCACAACGCTGGTAGTGACTCTATTCAAAACACTGGTAGTAACTCTATTCACAACGCTGCAATTAACTCTATTCACAACGCTGCAAGTAACTCTATTCACAACGCAGGTAGTAGCTGTATTCACAACGCTGGTAGTGACTCTATTCACAACGCTTGTGGAAACTCTATTCACAACGCTGGAAGCGACTCTATTCACAACGCTGGTAGTAACTCTATGCACAACGCTGGTAGAAACTCTATTCACAACGTTGGGAGTAACTCTATTCACAACGCTGGTAGTAACTCTTTTCACAACGCTGATAGTAACTCTTTTCACACCGCTGGTAGTAACTCTATTCAAACCGTTGGTAGTAACTCTATTCACAACGCTGGAAGTAACCCTATTCACAACGCTGGTAGTAACTCTATTCACAACGCTGGTAGTAACTCTATTCACAACGCTTGTGGTAACTCTATTCACAATGCTGGTAGCGACTCTATTCACAACGCTGGTAGTAACTCTATTCACAACGCTGGTAGTGACTCTATTCACAGCGCTGGTAGTGACACTATTCACAACACTGGTAGTAACTCCATTCACAACGCTGGTAGCAACTGTATTCATAACGCTGGTAGTTACTCTATTCACAACACTGGTAGTGACTCTATTCACAACGCTGGTAGTGACTCTATTCAAAACACTGGTAGTAACTCTATTCACAACGCTGCAATTAACTCTATTCACAACGCTGCAAGTAACTCTATTCACAACTCTGGTAGCGACTCTATTCACAACGCTGGTAGTGACTCTATTCACAACGCTGGTAGCGACTCTATTCACAACGCTGGTAGCGAAACTATTCACAACACTGGTAGTAACTCCATTCACATCGCTGGTAGTAACTCTATTCACAACGCTGGTAGTAGCTGTATTCACAACGCTGGTAGTGACTCTATTCACAACGCTGGTAGTAACTCCATTCACATCGCTGGTAGTAACTCTATTCACAACGCTGGTAGTAGCTCTATTCACAACGCTGGTAGCGACTCTATTCACAACGCTGTTAGCAACGCTATTCACAACGCTGGTAGTAACTCTATTCACAATGCTGGTAGTAACTCTATTCTCAACGCTGGTAGAAACTCTATTCACAACGCTGGTATTAACTCTATTCACAAAGCTGGGATTAACTCTATTCACAACGCTGGTAGTAACTCTATTCACAACGCTGGTAGTAACTCTATTCACAATGCTGGTAGTAACTCTATTCACAATGCTTGTAGTAACTCTATTCACAATGCTGGTAGTAACTCTATTGACAACGCTGGTAGCGACTCTATTCACAACGCTGGGAGTAACTCTATTCTCAATGCTGTAGAAACTCTATTCACAACGCTGGTAGAAACTCTATTCACATCGCTGGTATTAACTCTATTCACATCGCTGGTAGTGACTCTATTCACAACGCTGGGAGTAACTCTATTCACAACGCTGCAAGTAACTCTATTCACAACGCTTGTAGCGACTCTATTCACAACGCTGGTGGTAACTCTATTCACCACGCTGGTAGTGACACTATTCACATTGCTGGTAGTGACTCTATTCAAAACACTGGTGGTAACTCTATTCACAACGTTGCTAGTAACTCTATTCACAACGCTGCTGGCGACGCTATTCACAGCGCTGGTAGCGACACAATTCACAACGCTGGGAGTAACTCTATTCACAACGCTGGTAGTAACTCTATTCACAACGCTGGTAGTAACTCTATTCACAACGCTGGTCGTAACTCTATTCACAACGCTGGTATTAACTCCATTCACAAAGCTGGGAGTAACTCTATTGACAACGCTGGTAGTAACTCTATTCACAATGCTGGTAGTAACTCAATTCACAACGCTGGTAGTAACTCTACTCACAACGCTGGAAGAAACTCTATTCACAACGCTGGTATTAACTCTTTTCACAACGCTGGTAGTAACTCAATTCACAACGCTGGTAGAAACTCTATTCACTATGCTGGTAGAAACTCTATTCACAACGCTGGTAGTAACTCCATTCACATCGCTGGTAGCAACTCTATTCACAACGCTGGTAGCGACTCTATTCACAACGCTGTTAGCAACGCTATTCACAACGCTGGTAGTAACTCTATTCACAATGATGGTAGTAACTCTATTCTCAACGCTGGTAGAAACTCTATTCACAACGCTGGTATTAACTCTATTCACAAATCTTGGAGTAACTCTATTCACAACGCTGGTAGTAACTCTATTCACAACACTGGTAGTAACTCTATTCACAACGCTGGTAGTAACTCTATTCACAATGCTTGTAGTAACTCTATTCACAATGCTGGTAGTAACTCTATTGACAACGCTGGTAGCGACTCTATTCACAACGCTGGGAGTAACTCTATTCACAACGCTGGTAGTAAATCAATTCACAACGCTGGTAATAACTCTATTCTCAACGCTGTAGAAACTCTATTCACAACGCTGGTAGAAACTCTATTCACAACGCTGGTATTAACTCTATTCACATCGCTGGTAGTGACTCTATTCACAACGCTGGGAGTAACTCTATTCACAACGCTGCAAGTAACTCTATTCACAACGCTTGTAGCGACTCTATTCACAACGCTGGTGGTAACTCTATTCACCACGCTGGTAGTGACACTATTCACAATGCTGGTAGTGACTCTATTCAAAACACTGGTGGTAACTCTATTCACAACGTTGCTAGTAACTCTATTCACAACGCTGCTGGCGACGCTATTCACAACGCTGGTAGCGACACAATTCACAACGCTGGAAGTAACTCTATTCACAACGCTGGTAGTAACTCTATTCACAACGCTGGTAGTAACTCTATTCACAACGCTGGTCGTAGCTCTATTCACAACGCTGGTATTAACTCCATTCACAAAGCTGGGAGTAACTCTATTCACAACGCTGTTAGTAACTCTATTCACAACGCTGGTAGTAACTCAATTCACAACTCTGGTAGTAACTCTACTCACAACGCTGGAAGAAACTCTATTCACAACGCTGGTATTAACTCTTTTCACAACGCTGGTAGTAACTCAATTCACAACGCTGGTAGAAACTCTATTCACAATGCTGGTAGAAACTCTATTCACAACGCTGGTATTAACTCTATTCACAACGCTGGTAGTGACTCTATTCACAACGCTGGTAGTAACTCAATTCACAACGCTGGTAGAAACTCTATTCACAACGCTGGTAGAAACTCTATTCACAACGTTGGGAGTAACTCTATTCACAACGCTGGTAGTAACTCTATTCACAACGCTGATAGTAACTCTTTTCACACCGCTGGTAGTAACTCTATTCAAACCGCAGGTAGTAACTCTATTCACAACGCTGGAAGTAACCCTATTCACAACGCTGGTGGTAACTCTATTCACAACGCTGGTAGTAACTCTATTCACAACGCTTGTGGTAACTCTATTCACAACGCTGGTAGAAACTCTATTCACAACGCTGGTATTAACTCTATTCACATCGCTGGTAGTGACTCTTTTCACAACGCTGGGAGTAACTCTATTCACAACGCTGGTCGTAACTCTATGCGCAACGCTGGTATTAACTCCATTCACAAAGCTGGGAGTAACTCTATTGACAACGCTGGTAGTAACTCAATTCACAACGCTGGTAGTAACTCTATTCACAATGCTGGAAGAAACTGCATTCACAACGCTGGTATTAACTCTTTTCACAACGCTGCTAGTAACTCAATTCACAACGCTGGTAGAAACTCTATTCACAACGCTGGTAGAAACTCTATTCACAACGCTGGTATTAACTCTATTCACAACGCTGGTAGTGACTCTATTCACAACGCTGGTAGTAACTCAATTCACAACGCTGGTAGAAACTCTATTCACAACGCTGGTAGAAACTCTACTCACAACGCTGGTATTAACTCTATTCACAACGCTGGTAGTGAATCTATGCACAACGCTGGTAGTAACTCCATTCACACGCTGGTAGTAACTCTATTCACAACGCTTGTCGCGACTCTATTCACAACGCTGGTGGTAACTCTATTCACCACGCTGGTAGTGACTCTCTTCACAACGCTGGTAGTTACTCTCTTCAAAACACTGGTAGTAACTCTATTCACAACCTGTAAGTAACTCTATTCACAACGCTTGTCGCGACTCTATTCACAACGCTGGTGGTAATTCTATTCGCCACGTTGGTAGTGACTCTATTCACAACGCTGGTAGTGACTCTATTCAAAACACTGGTAGTAACTCTATTCACAACGCTGCAAGTAACAATATTCACAACGCTGGTAGCGACGATATTCACAACGGTGCAAGTAACTCTATTCACAACGCAGTTAGCGACTCTATTCACAACGCTTGTAGTAACTCTATTCACCACGCTGGTAGTGACTCTATTCTCAACGCTAGTAGTGACTCTATTCAAAACACTGGTAGTAACTCTATTCACAACGCTGCAAGTAACTCTATTCACAACGCTGATAGGGGCTCTATTCACAAAGCTGGTAGCGACTCTATTCACAACGCTGGTAGTAACTCCATTCACAACGCTGGTAGTAACTCTATTCACAACGCTGGTAGTAACTCTATTCATAACGCTGGTAGTGACTCTATTCACAACGCTGGTAGCGACTCTATTCACAACGCTGTTAGCAACACTATTCACAACGCTGGTAGTAACACTATTCACAACGCTGGTAGTAACTCTATTCACAACGCTTGTAGTAACTCTATTCACAACACTGGTAGTAACTCTATTCACAATGCAGGCAGTATCTCAATTCCCAACGCTGGTTGTAACTCAATTCACAATACTGGTAGAAACTCTATTCACAACGCTGGTAGTCACTCTATTCACACCGCTGGTAGTAACTCTATTCACAACGCTGGTAGTAACACTATTCACACTGCTGGTAGTAACTCTATTCACACCGCTGGTAGTAACTCTATTCACAACGCTGGTTGTAACTCTATTCACACCGCTGGTAGTAACTCTATTCACAACGCTGGTAGAAACTATTCACAATGCTGGTAGAAACTCTATTCACAACGTTGGGAGTAACTCTATTCACAACGCTGGTAGTAACTCTATTCACAACGCTGATAGTAACTCTTTTCACACCGCTGGTAGTAACTCTATTCAAACCGCTGGTAGTAACTCTATTCACAACGCTGGAAGTAACCCTATTCACAACGCTGGTAGTAACTCTATTCACAACGCTGGTAGTAACTCTATTCACAACGCTTGTGGTAACTCTATTCACAACGCTGGTAGCGACTCTATTCACAACGCTGGTAGTAACTCTATTCACAACGCTGGTAGTGACTCTATTCACAACGCTGGTAGTGACCCTATTCACAACACTGGTAGTACCTCCATTCACAACGCTGGTAGCAACTCTATTCATAACGCTGGTAGTTACTCTATTCAAAACACTGGTAGTAACTCTATTCACAACGCTGCAATTAACTCTATTCACAACGCTGCAAGTAACTCTATTCACAACGCTGGTAGTAGCTGTATTCACAACGCTGGTAGTGACTCTATTCACAACGCTTGTGGTAACTCTATTCACAACGCTGGAAGCGACTCTATTCACAACGCTGGTAGTAACTCTATTCACAACGCTGGTACTGACTCTATTCACAGCGCTGGTAGTGACCCTATTCACAACACTGGTAGTAACTCCATTCACAACGTCGGTAGCAACTCTATTCATAACGCTGGTAGTTACTCTATTCACAACGCTGGTAGTGACTCTATTCACAACGCTGGTAGTGACTCTATTCAAAACACTGGTAGTAACTCTATTCACAACGCTGCAATTAACTCTGTTCACAACACTGCAAGTAATTCTATTCACAACGCTGGTAGCGACTCTATTCACAACGCTGGTAGTGACTCTATTCACAACGCTGGTAGCGACTCTATTCACAACGCTGGTAGCGAATCTATTCACAACGCTGGTAGTAACTCCATTCACAACGCTGGTAGTAACACTATTCACAATGCTGGTAGTAACTCTATTCTCAACGCTGGTAGAAACTCTATTCACAACGCTGGTAGTAACTCTATTCACAACGCTGGTATTAACTCTATTCACAAAGCTGGGAGTAACTCTATTCACAACGCTGGTAGTAACTCTATTCACAACGCTGGTAGTAACTCTATTCACAACGCTGGGAGTAACTCAATTCACAACGCTGGTAGAAACTCTATTCACAACGCTGGTAGAAACTCTATTCACAACGCTGGTATTAACTCTATTCACAACGCTGGTAGTGACTCTATTCACAACGCTGGTAGTAACTCAATTCACAACGCTGGCAGAAACTCTATTCACAACGCTGGTAGAAACTCTAATAACAACTTTGGGAGTAACTCTATTCACAACGCTGGTAGTAACTCTATTCACAACGCTGATAGTAACTCTTTTCACACCGCTGATAGTAACTCTATTCAAACCGCTGGTAGTAACTCTATTCACAACGCTGGAAGTAACCCTATTCACAACGCTGGTAGTAACTCTATTCACAACGCTGGTAGTAACTCTATTCACAACTCTTGTGGTAACTCTATTCACAACGCTGGTAGCGACTCTATTCACAACGCTGGTAGTAACTGTATTCACAACGCTAGTAGTGACTCTATTCACAACGCTGGTAGTGACCCTATTCACAACACTGGTAGTAACTCCATTCACAACGCTGGTAGCAACTCTATTCATAACGCTGGTAGTTACTCTATTCACAACGCTGGTAGTGACTCTATTCACAACGCTGGTAGTGACTCTATTCACAACGCTGGTAGTGACTCTATTCAAAACACTGGTAGTAACTCTATTCACAACGCTGCAATTAACTCTATTCACAACGCTGCAAGTAACTCTATTCACAACGCTGGTAGTAGCTGTATTCACAACGCTGGTAGTGACTCTATTCACAACGCTGGTCGTAACTCCATTCACATCGCTGGTAGTAACTCTATTCACAACGCTGGTAGTAGCTCTATTTACAACGCTGGTAGCGACTCTATTCACAACGCTGTTAGCAACTCTATTTACAACGCTGGTAGTAACTCTATTCACAATGCTGGTAGTAACTCTATTCACAATGCTTGTAGTAACTCTATTGACAATGCTGGTAGTAACTCTATTGACAACGCTGGTAGCGACTCTATTCACAACGCTGGGAGTAACTCTATTCACAACGCTGGTAGTAACTCAATTCACAACGCTGGTAATAACTCTATTCTCAACGCTGTAGAAACTCTATTCAGAACGCTGGTCGAAACTCTATTCACAACGCTGGTATTAACTCTATTCACATCGCTGGAAGTGACTCTATTCACAATGCTGGGAGTAACTCTATTCACAACGCTGCAAGTAACTCTATTCACAACGCTTGTAGCGACTCTATTCACAACGCTGGTGGTAACTCTATTCACCACGCTGGTAGTGACTCTATTCACAATGCTTGTAGTGACTCTATTCAAAACACTGGTGGTAGCTCTGTTCACAACGCTGCAAGAAACTCTATTCACAACGCTGCTGGCGACGCTATTCAGAACGCTGGGAGTAACTCTATTCACAACGCTGGTAGTAACTCTATTCACAACGCTGGTAGTAACTCTATTCACAACGCTGGTAGTAACTCTATTGACAACGCTGGTCGTAACTCTATTCACAACGCTGGTATTAACTCCATTCACAAAGCTGGGAGTAACTCTATTAACAACGCTGGTAGGAACTCTATTCACAACGCTGGTATTAACTCTTTTCACAACGCTGGTAGTAACTCAATTCACAACGCTGGTAGAAACTCTATTCACAACGCTGGTAGAAACTCTATTCACAACGCTGGTAGTAACTCTATTCACAACGCTGGTAGTAACTCTATGCACAACGCTGGTAGAAACTCTATTCACAACGTTGGGAGTAACTCTATTCACAACGCTGGTAGTAACTCTTTTCACAACGCTGATAGTAACTCTTTTCACACCGCTGGTAGTAACTCTATTCAAACCGTTGGTAGTAACTCTATTCACAACGCTGGAAGTAACCCTATTCACAACGCTGGTAGTAACTCTATTCACAACGCTGGTAGTAACTCTATTCACAACGCTTGTGGTAACTCTATTCACAATGCTGGTAGCGACTCTATTCACAACGCTGGTAGTAACTCTATTCACAACGCTGGTAGTGACTCTATTCACAGCGCTGGTAGTGACACTATTCACAACACTGGTAGTAACTCCATTCACAACGCTGGTAGCAACTGTATTCATAACGCTGGTAGTTACTCTATTCACAACACTGGTAGTGACTCTATTCACAACGCTGGTAGTGACTCTATTCAAAACACTGGTAGTAACTCTATTCACAACGCTGCAATTAACTCTATTCACAACGCTGCAAGTAACTCTATTCACAACTCTGGTAGCGACTCTATTCACAACGCTGGTAGTGACTCTATTCACAACGCTGGTAGCGACTCTATTCACAACGCTGGTAGCGAATCTATTCACAACACTGGTAGTAACTCCATTCACATCGCTGGTAGTAACTCTATTCACAACGCTGGTAGTAGCTGTAATCACAACGCTGGTAGTGACTCTATTCACAACGCTGGTAGTAACTCCATTCACATCGCTGGTAGTAACTCTATTCACAACGCTGGTAGTAGCTCCATTCACAACGCTGGTAGCGACTCTATTCACAACGCTGTTAGCAACGCTATTCACAGCGCTGGTAGTAATTCTATTCACAATGCTGGTAGTAACTCTATTCTCAACGCTGGTAGAAACTCTATTCACAACGCTGGTATTAACTCTATTCACAAAGCTGGGTTTAACTCTATTCACAACGCTGGTAGTAACTCTATTCACAACGCTGGTAGTAACTCTATTCACAATGCTGGTAGTAACTCTATTCACAATGCTTGTAGTAACTCTATTCACAATGCTGGTAGTAACTCTATTGACAACGCTGGTAGCGACTCTATTCACAACGCTGGGAGTAACTCTATTCACAACGCTGGTAGTAAATCAATTCACAACGCTGGTAATAACTCTATTCTCAATGCTGTAGAAACTCTATTCACAACGCTGGTAGAAACTCTATTCACATCGCTGGTATTAACTCTATTCACATCGCTGGTAGTGACTCTATTCACAAGGCTGGGAGTAACTCTATTCACAACGCTGCAAGTAACTCTATTCACAACGCTTGTAGCGACTCTATTCACAACGCTGGTGGTAACTCTATTCACCACGCTGGTAGTGACACTATTCACATTGCTGGTAGTGACTCTATTCAAAACACTGGTGGTAACTCTATTCACAACGTTGCTAGTAACTCTATTCACAACGCTGCTGGCGACGCTATTCACAGCGCTGGTAGCGACACAATTCACAACGCTGGGAGTAACTCTATTCACAACGCTGGTAGTAACTCTATTCACAACGCTGGTAGTAACTCTATTCACAACGCTGGTCGTAACTCTTTTCACAACGCTGGTATTAACTCCATTCACAAAGCTGGGAGTAACTCTATTGACAACGCTGGTAGTAACTCTATTCACAATGCTGGTAGTAACTCAATTCACAAAGCTGGTAGTAACTCTACTCACAACGCTGGAAGAAACTCTATTCACAACGCTGGTATTAACTCTTTTCACAACGCTGGTAGTAACTCAATTCACAACGCTGGTAGAAACTCTATTCACAATGCTGGTAGAAACTCTATTCACAACGCTGGTAGTAACTCCATTCACATCGCTGGTAGTAACTCTATTCACAACGCTGGTAGTAGCTCTATTCACAACGCTGGTAGCGACTCTATTCACAACGCTGTTAGCAACGCTATTCACAACGCTGGTAGTAACTCTATTCACAATGATGGTAGTAACTCTATTCTCAACGCTGGTAGAAACTCTATTCACAACGCTGGTATTAACTCTATTCACAAATCTTGGAGTAACTCTATTCACAACGCTGGTAGTAACTCTATTCACAACAATGGTAGTAACTCTATTCACAACGCTGGTAGTAACTCTATTCACAATGCTTGTAGTAACTCTATTCACAATGCTGGTAGTAACTCTATTGACAACACTGGTAGCGACTCTATTCACAACGCTGGGAGTAACTCTATTCACAACGCTGGTAGTAAATCAATTCACAACGTTGGTAATAACTCTATTCTCAACGCTGTATAAACTCTATTCACAACGCTGGTAGAAACTCTATTCACAACGCTGGTATTAACTCTATTCACATCGCTGGTAGTGACTCTATTCACAACGCTGGGAGTAACCCTATTCACAACGCTGCAAGTAACTCTATTCACAACGTTTGTAGCGACCCTATTCACAACGCTGGTGGTAACTCTATTCACCACGCTGGTAGTGACACTATTCACAATGCTGGTAGTGACTCTATTCAAAACACTGGTGGTAACTCTATTCACAACGTTGCTAGTAACTCTATTCACAACGCTGCTGGCGATGCTATTCACAACGCTGGTAGCGACACAATTCACAACGCTGGAAGTAACTCTATTCACAACGCTGGTAGTAACTCTATTCACAACGCTGGTGGTAACTCTATTCACAACGCTGGTCGTAGCTCTATTCACAACGCTGGTATTAACTACATTCACAAAGCTGGGAGTAACTCTATTCACAACGCTGGTAGTAACTCTATTCACAACGCTGGTAGTAACTCAATTCACAACTCTGGTAGTAACTCTACTCACAACGCTGGAAGAAACTCTATTCACAACGCTGGTATTAACTCTTTTCACAACGCTGGTAGTAACTCAATTCACAACGCTGGTAGAAACTCTATTCACAATGCTGGTAGAAACTCTATTCACAACGCTGGTATTAACTCTATTCACAACGCTGGTAGTGACTCTATTCACAACGCTGGGAGTAACTCAATTCACAACGCTGGTAGAAACTCTATTCACAACGCTGGTAGAAACTCTATTCACAACGTTGGGAGTAACTCTATTCACAACGCTGGTAGTAACTCTATTCACAACGCTGATAGTAACTCTTTTCACACCGCTGGTAGTAACTCTATTCAAACCGCAGGTAGTAACTCTATTCACAACGCTGGAAGTACCCCTATTCACAACGCTGGTGGTAACTCTATTCACAACGCTGGTAGTAACTCTATTCACAACGCTTGTGGTAACTCTATTCACAACGCTGGTAGAAACTCTATTCACAACGCTGGTATTAACTCTATTCACATCGCTGGTAGTGACTCTTTTCACAACGCTGGGAGTAACTCTATTCACAACGCTGGTCGTAACTCTATGCGCAACGCTGGTATTAACTCCATTCACAAAGCTGGGACTAACTCTAATGACAACGCTGGTAGTAACTCTATTCACAACGCTGGTAGTAACTCAATTCACAACGCTGGTAGTAACTCTATTCACAATGCTGGAAGAAACTGTATTCACAACGCTGGTATTAACTCTTTTCACAACGCTGCTAGTAACTCAATTCACAACGCTGGTAGAAACTCTATTCACAACGCTGGTAGAAACTCTATTCACAACGCTGGTATTAACTCTATTCACAACGCTGGTAGTGACTCTATTCACAACGCTGGTAGTAACTCAATTCACAACGCTGGTAGAAACTCTATTCACAACGCTGGTAGAAACTCTACTCACAACGCTGGTATTAACTCTATTCACAACGCTGGTAGTGAATCTATGCACAACGCTGGTAGTAACTCTATTCACACGCTGGTAGTAACTCTATTCACAACGCTTGTCGCGACTCTATTCACAACGCTGGTGGTAACTCTATTCACCACGCTGGTAGTGACTCTATTCACAACGCTGGTAGTGACTCTCTTCAAAACACTGGTAGTAACTCTATTCACAACCTGTAAGTAACTCTATTCACAACGCTGGTAGTGACTCTATTCACAACGCTGGTAGTGACTCTATTCAAAACACTGGTAGTAACTCTATTCACAACGCTGCAAGTAACAATATTCACAACGCTGGTAGCGACGCTATTCACAACGGTGCAAGTAACTCTATTCACAACGCTGTTAGCGACTCTATTCACAACGCTTGTAGTAACTCTATTCACCACGCTGGTAGTGACTCTATTCTCAACGCTAGTAGTGACTCTATTCAAAACACTGGTAGTAACTCTATTCACAACGCTGCAAGTAACTCTATTCACAACGCTGATAGGGGCTCTATTCACAAAGCTGGTAGCGACTCTATTCACAACGCTGGTAGTAACTCCATTCACAACGCTGGTAGTAACTCTATTCACAACGCTGGTAGTAACTCTATTCATAACGCTGGTAGTGACTCTATTCACAACGCTGGTAGCGACTCTATTCACAACGCTGTTAGCAACACTATTCACAACGCTGGTAGTAACACTATTCACAACGCTGGTAGTAACTCTATTCACAACGCTGGTAGTAACACTATTCACACTGCTGGTAGTATCTCTATTCACAACGCTGGTAGTAACTCTATTCACAACGCTGGTAGTAACTCTATTCACAACGCTGCTAGTAACTCTATTCACAACGCTGGTAGTAACTCAATTCACAACGCTGGTAGTAACACTATTCACAATGCTGGTAGTAACTCTATTCTCAACGCTGGTAGAAACTCTATTCACAACGCTGGTAGTAACTCTATTCACAACGCTGGTATTAACTCTATTCACAAAGCTGGGAGTAACTCTATTCACAACGCTGGTAGTAACTCTATTCACAACGCTGGTAGTAACTCTATTCACAACGCTGGGAGTAACTCAATTCACAACGCTGGTAGAAACTCTATTCACAACGCTGGTAGAAACTCTATTCACAACGCTGGTATTAACTCTATTCACAACGCTGGTAGTGACTCTATTCACAACGCTGGTAGTAACTCAATTCACAACGCTGGCAGAAACTCTATTCACAACGCTGGTAGAAACTCTAATAACAACTTTGGGAGTAACTCTATTCACAACGCTGGTAGTAACTCTATTCACAACGCTGATAGTAACTCTTTTCACACCGCTGATAGTAACTCTATTCAAACCGCTGGTAGTAACTCTATTCACAACGCTGGAAGTAACCCTATTCACAACGCTGGTAGTAACTCTATTCACAACGCTGGTAGTAACTCTATTCACAACTCTTGTGGTAACTCTATTCACAACGCTGGTAGCGACTCTATTCACAACGCTGGTAGTAACTGTATTCACAACGCTAGTAGTGACTCTATTCACAACGCTGGTAGTGACCCTATTCACAACACTGGTAGTAACTCCATTCACAACGCTGGTAGCAACTCTATTCATAACGCTGGTAGTTACTCTATTCACAACGCTGGTAGTGACTCTATTCACAACGCTGGTAGTGACTCTATTCACAACGCTGGTAGTGACTCTATTCAAAACACTGGTAGTAACTCTATTCACAACGCTGCAATTAACTCTATTCACAACGCTGCAAGTAACTCTATTCACAACGCTGGTAGTAGCTGTATTCACAACGCTGGTAGTGACTCTATTCACAACGCTGGTCGTAACTCCATTCACATCGCTGGTAGTAACTCTATTCACAACGCTGGTAGTAGCTCTATTTACAACGCTGGTAGCGACTCTATTCACAACGCTGTTAGCAACTCTATTTACAACGCTGGTAGTAACTCTATTCACAATGCTGGTAGTAACTCTATTCACAATGCTTGTAGTAACTCTATTGACAATGCTGGTAGTAACTCTATTGACAACGCTGGTAGCGACTCTATTCACAACGCTGGGAGTAACTCTATTCACAACGCTGGTAGTAACTCAATTCACAACGCTGGTAATAACTCTATTCTCAACGCTGTAGAAACTCTATTCAGAACGCTGGTCGAAACTCTATTCACAACGCTGGTATTAACTCTATTCACATCGCTGGAAGTGACTCTATTCACAATGCTGGGAGTAACTCTATTCACAACGCTGCAAGTAACTCTATTCACAACGCTTGTAGCGACTCTATTCACAACGCTGGTGGTAACTCTATTCACCACGCTGGTAGTGACTCTATTCACAATGCTTGTAGTGACTCTATTCAAAACACTGGTGGTAGCTCTGTTCACAACGCTGCAAGAAACTCTATTCACAACGCTGCTGGCGACGCTATTCAGAACGCTGGGAGTAACTCTATTCACAACGCTGGTAGTAACTCTATTCACAACGCTGGTAGTAACTCTATTCACAACGCTGGTAGTAACTCTATTGACAACGCTGGTCGTAACTCTATTCACAACGCTGGTATTAACTCCATTCACAAAGCTGGGAGTAACTCTATTAACAACGCTGGTAGGAACTCTATTCACAACGCTGGTATTAACTCTTTTCACAACGCTGGTAGTAACTCAATTCACAACGCTGGTAGAAACTCTATTCACAACGCTGGTAGAAACTCTATTCACAACGCTGGTAGTAACTCTATTCACAACGCTGGTAGTAACTCTATGCACAACGCTGGTAGAAACTCTATTCACAACGTTGGGAGTAACTCTATTCACAACGCTGGTAGTAACTCTTTTCACAACGCTGATAGTAACTCTTTTCACACCGCTGGTAGTAACTCTATTCAAACCGTTGGTAGTAACTCTATTCACAACGCTGGAAGTAACCCTATTCACAACGCTGGTAGTAACTCTATTCACAACGCTGGTAGTAACTCTATTCACAACGCTTGTGGTAACTCTATTCACAATGCTGGTAGCGACTCTATTCACAACGCTGGTAGTAACTCTATTCACAACGCTGGTAGTGACTCTATTCACAGCGCTGGTAGTGACACTATTCACAACACTGGTAGTAACTCCATTCACAACGCTGGTAGCAACTGTATTCATAACGCTGGTAGTTACTCTATTCACAACACTGGTAGTGACTCTATTCACAACGCTGGTAGTGACTCTATTCAAAACACTGGTAGTAACTCTATTCACAACGCTGCAATTAACTCTATTCACAACGCTGCAAGTAACTCTATTCACAACTCTGGTAGCGACTCTATTCACAACGCTGGTAGTGACTCTATTCACAACGCTGGTAGCGACTCTATTCACAACGCTGGTAGCGAATCTATTCACAACACTGGTAGTAACTCCATTCACATCGCTGGTAGTAACTCTATTCACAACGCTGGTAGTAGCTGTAATCACAACGCTGGTAGTGACTCTATTCACAACGCTGGTAGTAACTCCATTCACATCGCTGGTAGTAACTCTATTCACAACGCTGGTAGTAGCTCCATTCACAACGCTGGTAGCGACTCTATTCACAACGCTGTTAGCAACGCTATTCACAGCGCTGGTAGTAATTCTATTCACAATGCTGGTAGTAACTCTATTCTCAACGCTGGTAGAAACTCTATTCACAACGCTGGTATTAACTCTATTCACAAAGCTGGGTTTAACTCTATTCACAACGCTGGTAGTAACTCTATTCACAACGCTGGTAGTAACTCTATTCACAATGCTGGTAGTAACTCTATTCACAATGCTTGTAGTAACTCTATTCACAATGCTGGTAGTAACTCTATTGACAACGCTGGTAGCGACTCTATTCACAACGCTGGGAGTAACTCTATTCACAACGCTGGTAGTAAATCAATTCACAACGCTGGTAATAACTCTATTCTCAATGCTGTAGAAACTCTATTCACAACGCTGGTAGAAACTCTATTCACATCGCTGGTATTAACTCTATTCACATCGCTGGTAGTGACTCTATTCACAAGGCTGGGAGTAACTCTATTCACAACGCTGCAAGTAACTCTATTCACAACGCTTGTAGCGACTCTATTCACAACGCTGGTGGTAACTCTATTCACCACGCTGGTAGTGACACTATTCACATTGCTGGTAGTGACTCTATTCAAAACACTGGTGGTAACTCTATTCACAACGTTGCTAGTAACTCTATTCACAACGCTGCTGGCGACGCTATTCACAGCGCTGGTAGCGACACAATTCACAACGCTGGGAGTAACTCTATTCACAACGCTGGTAGTAACTCTATTCACAACGCTGGTAGTAACTCTATTCACAACGCTGGTCGTAACTCTTTTCACAACGCTGGTATTAACTCCATTCACAAAGCTGGGAGTAACTCTATTGACAACGCTGGTAGTAACTCTATTCACAATGCTGGTAGTAACTCAATTCACAAAGCTGGTAGTAACTCTACTCACAACGCTGGAAGAAACTCTATTCACAACGCTGGTATTAACTCTTTTCACAACGCTGGTAGTAACTCAATTCACAACGCTGGTAGAAACTCTATTCACAATGCTGGTAGAAACTCTATTCACAACGCTGGTAGTAACTCCATTCACATCGCTGGTAGTAACTCTATTCACAACGCTGGTAGTAGCTCTATTCACAACGCTGGTAGCGACTCTATTCACAACGCTGTTAGCAACGCTATTCACAACGCTGGTAGTAACTCTATTCACAATGATGGTAGTAACTCTATTCTCAACGCTGGTAGAAACTCTATTCACAACGCTGGTATTAACTCTATTCACAAATCTTGGAGTAACTCTATTCACAACGCTGGTAGTAACTCTATTCACAACAATGGTAGTAACTCTATTCACAACGCTGGTAGTAACTCTATTCACAATGCTTGTAGTAACTCTATTCACAATGCTGGTAGTAACTCTATTGACAACACTGGTAGCGACTCTATTCACAACGCTGGGAGTAACTCTATTCACAACGCTGGTAGTAAATCAATTCACAACGTTGGTAATAACTCTATTCTCAACGCTGTATAAACTCTATTCACAACGCTGGTAGAAACTCTATTCACAACGCTGGTATTAACTCTATTCACATCGCTGGTAGTGACTCTATTCACAACGCTGGGAGTAACCCTATTCACAACGCTGCAAGTAACTCTATTCACAACGCTTGTAGCGACCCTATTCACAACGCTGGTGGTAACTCTATTCACCACGCTGGTAGTGACACTATTCACAATGCTGGTAGTGACTCTATTCAAAACACTGGTGGTAACTCTATTCACAACGTTGCTAGTAACTCTATTCACAACGCTGCTGGCGATGCTATTCACAACGCTGGTAGCGACACAATTCACAACGCTGGAAGTAACTCTATTCACAACGCTGGTAGTAACTCTATTCACAACGCTGGTGGTAACTCTATTCACAACGCTGGTCGTAGCTCTATTCACAACGCTGGTATTAACTACATTCACAAAGCTGGGAGTAACTCTATTCACAACGCTGGTAGTAACTCTATTCACAACGCTGGTAGTAACTCAATTCACAACTCTGGTAGTAACTCTACTCACAACGCTGGAAGAAACTCTATTCACAACGCTGGTATTAACTCTTTTCACAACGCTGGTAGTAACTCAATTCACAACGCTGGTAGAAACTCTATTCACAATGCTGGTAGAAACTCTATTCACAACGCTGGTATTAACTCTATTCACAACGCTGGTAGTGACTCTATTCACAACGCTGGGAGTAACTCAATTCACAACGCTGGTAGAAACTCTATTCACAACGCTGGTAGAAACTCTATTCACAACGTTGGGAGTAACTCTATTCACAACGCTGGTAGTAACTCTATTCACAACGCTGATAGTAACTCTTTTCACACCGCTGGTAGTAACTCTATTCAAACCGCAGGTAGTAACTCTATTCACAACGCTGGAAGTACCCCTATTCACAACGCTGGTGGTAACTCTATTCACAACGCTGGTAGTAACTCTATTCACAACGCTTGTGGTAACTCTATTCACAACGCTGGTAGAAACTCTATTCACAACGCTGGTATTAACTCTATTCACATCGCTGGTAGTGACTCTTTTCACAACGCTGGGAGTAACTCTATTCACAACGCTGGTCGTAACTCTATGCGCAACGCTGGTATTAACTCCATTCACAAAGCTGGGACTAACTCTAATGACAACGCTGGTAGTAACTCTATTCACAACGCTGGTAGTAACTCAATTCACAACGCTGGTAGTAACTCTATTCACAATGCTGGAAGAAACTGTATTCACAACGCTGGTATTAACTCTTTTCACAACGCTGCTAGTAACTCAATTCACAACGCTGGTAGAAACTCTATTCACAACGCTGGTAGAAACTCTATTCACAACGCTGGTATTAACTCTATTCACAACGCTGGTAGTGACTCTATTCACAACGCTGGTAGTAACTCAATTCACAACGCTGGTAGAAACTCTATTCACAACGCTGGTAGAAACTCTACTCACAACGCTGGTATTAACTCTATTCACAACGCTGGTAGTGAATCTATGCACAACGCTGGTAGTAACTCTATTCACACGCTGGTAGTAACTCTATTCACAACGCTTGTCGCGACTCTATTCACAACGCTGGTGGTAACTCTATTCACCACGCTGGTAGTGACTCTATTCACAACGCTGGTAGTGACTCCCTTCAAAACACTGGTAGTAACTCTATTCACAACCTGTAAGTAACTCTATTCACAACGCTGGTAGTGACTCTATTCACAACGCTGGTAGTGACTCTATTCAAAACACTGGTAGTAACTCTATTCACAACGCTGCAAGTAACAATATTCACAACGCTGGTAGCGACGCTATTCACAACGGTGCAAGTAACTCTATTCACAACGCTGTTAGCGACTCTATTCACAACGCTTGTAGTAACTCTATTCACCACGCTGGTAGTGACTCTATTCTCAACGCTAGTAGTGACTCTATTCAAAACACTGGTAGTAACTCTATTCACAACGCTGCAAGTAACTCTATTCACAACGCTGATAGGGGCTCTATTCACAAAGCTGGTAGCGACTCTATTCACAACGCTGGTAGTAACTCCATTCACAACGCTGGTAGTAACTCTATTCACAACGCTGGTAGTAACTCTATTCATAACGCTGGTAGTGACTCTATTCACAACGCTGGTAGCGACTCTATTCACAACGCTGTTAGCAACACTATTCACAACGCTGGCAGTAACACTATTCACAACGCTGGTAGTAACTCTATTCACAACGCTGGTAGTAACACTATTCACACTGCTGGTAGTAACTCTATTCACACCGCTGGTAGTAACTCTATTCACAACGCTGGTTGTAACTCTATTCACACCGCTGGTAGTAACTCTATTCACAACGCTGGTAGTAACTCTATTCACAACGTTGGGACGAACTCTATTCACAACGCTGGTAGTAACACTATTCACAACGCTGGTATTAACACGATTCACAACGCTGGGAGTAACTCTATTCACAACGCTGGTAGTAACTCCATTCACAATGCTGGTAGCGACTCTATTCACAACGCTGTTAGCAACTCTATTCACAACGCTGGTAATAACACTATTCACAATGCTGGTAGTAACTGTATTCACAACGCTGGTAGTATCTCTATTCACAACGCTGGTAGTAACTCTATTCACAACGCTGGTAGTAACTCTATTCACAACGCTGCTAGTAACTCTATTCACAATGATGGTAGTAACTCTATTCACAACGCTGGTAGAAGCTCTATTCACAACGCTGGTAGAAACTCTATTCACAACGCTGGTATTAACTCTATTCACAACGCTGGTAGTGACTCTATTCACAACGCTGGTAGTAACTCAATTCACAACGCTGGTAGAAACTCTATTCACAACGCTGGTAGAAACTATATTCACAATGCTCGTAGTGACTCTATTCAAAACACTGGTGGTAATTCTGTTCACAACGCTGCAAGAAACTCTATTCACAACGCTGCTGCCGACGCTAGTCACAACGCTGGTAGCGACTCTATTCACAACGCTGGGAGTAACTCTATTCAAACCGCTGGTAGTAACTGTATTCACAACGTTGGAAGTAAACCTATTCACAACGCTGGTAGTAACTCTATTCACAACGCTGGTAGTAATTCTATTCACAACGCTGGTAGTAACTCTATTGACAACGCTGGTCGTAACTCCATTCACAACGCTGGTATTAACTCCATTCACAAAGCTGGGAGTAACTCTATTGACAACGCTGGTAGTAACTCTATTCACAACGCTGGTAGTAACTCAATTCACAACGCTGGTAGTAACTCTATTCACAACGCTGGAAGAAACTCTATTCACAACGCTGGTATTAACTCTTTTCACAACGCTGGTAGTAACTCAATTCACAACGCTGGTAGAAACTCTATTCACAACGCTGGTAGAAACTCTATTCACAACGTTGGTATTAACTCTATTCACAACGCTGGTAGTGAATCTATGCACAACGCTGGTAGTAACTCTATTCACAACGCTGGTAGTAACTCTATTCACAACGCTTCTCGCGACTCTATTCACAATGCTGGTGGTAACTCTATTCACCACGGTGGTAGTGACTCTATTCACAATGCTGGTAGTGACTCTCTTCAAAACACTGGTAGTAACTCTATTCATAACCTGTAAGTAACTCTATTGACAACGCTTGTCGCGACTCTATTCACAACGCTGGTGGTAATTCTATTCACCACGTTGGTAGTGACTCTATTCACAACGCTGGTAGTGACTCTATTCAAAACACTGGTAGAAACTCTATTCACAACGCTGGTATTAACTGTATTCACATCGCTGGTAGTGACTCTATTCACAACGCTGGGAGTAACTCTATTCACAACGCTGCAAGTAACTCTATTCACAACGCTTGTAGCGACTCTATTCACAACGCTGGTGGTAACTCTATTCACAACGCTGGTAGTGACTCTATTCACAATGCTGGTAGTGACTCTATTCAAAACACTGGTGGTAACTCTATTCACAACGCTGCAAGTAACTCTATTCACAACGCTGCTGGCGACGCTATTCACAACGCTGGTAGCGACTCTATTCACAACGCTGGGAGTAACTCTATTCACAACGCTGGTAGTAACTCTATTCACAACGCTGGTAGTAACTGTATTCACAACGCTGGTAGTAACTCTATTGACAACGCTGGTCGTAACTCTATTCACAACGCTGGTATTAACTCCATTCACAACGCTGGTAGTAACTCTACTCACAACCTGGAAGAAACTCTATTCACAACGCTGGTATTAACTCTTTTCACAACGCTGGTAGTAACTCAATTCACAACGCTGGTAGAAACTCTATTCACAACGCTGGTATTAACTCTATTCACAACGCTGGTAGTGATCCTATTCACCACGCTGGTAGTAACACAATTCACAACGCTGGTAGAAACTCTATTCACAACGCTTGTAGAAACTCTATTCACAACGTTGGGAGTAACTCTATTCACAACGCTGGTAGTAACTCTATTCACAACGCTGATAGTAACTCTTTTCACACCGCTGGTAGTAACTCTATTCAAACCGCGGGTATGAACTCTATTCACAACGCTGGAAGTAACCCTATTCACAACGCTGGTAGTAACTCTATTCACAACGCTGGTAGTAACTCTATTCACAACGCTTGTGGTAACTCTATTCACAACGCTGGTAGCGACTCTATTCACAACGCTGGTAGTAACTCTATTCACAACGCTGGTAGTGACTCTATTCACAACGCTGGTAGTGACCCTATTCACAACACTGGTAGTAACTCCATTCACAACGCTGGTAGCAACTCTATTCATAACGCTGGTAGTTACTCTATTCACAACGCTGGTAGTGACTCTATTCACAACGCTGGTAGTGACTCTATTCAAAACACTGGTAGTAACTCTATTCACAACGCTGCAATTAACTCTATTCACAACGCTGCAAGTAACTCTATTCACAACGCTGGTAGTAGCTGTATTCACAACGCTGGTAGTGACTCTATTCACAACGCTTGTGGAAACTCTATTCACAACGCTGGAAGCGACTCTATTCACAACGCTGGTAGTAACTCTATGCACAACGCTGGTAGAAACTCTATTCACAACGTTGGGAGTAACTCTATTCACAACGCTGGTAGTAACTCTTTTCACAACGCTGATAGTAACTCTTTTCACACCGCTGGTAGTAACTCTATTCAAACCGTTGGTAGTAACTCTATTCACAACGCTGGAAGTAACCCTATTCACAACGCTGGTAGTAACTCTATTCACAACGCTGGTAGTAACTCTATTCACAACGCTTGTGGTAACTCTATTCACAATGCTGGTAGCGACTCTATTCACAACGCTGGTAGTAACTCTATTCACAACGCTGGTAGTGACTCTATTCACAGCGCTGGTAGTGACACTATTCACAACACTGTTAGTAACTCCATTCACAACGCTGGTAGCAACTGTATTCAAAACGCTGGTAGTTACTCTATTCACAACACTGGTAGTGACTCTATTCACAACGCTGGTAGTGACTCTATTCAAAACACTGGTAGTAACTCTATTCACAACGCTGCAATTAACTCTATTCACAACGCTGCAAGTAACTCTATTCACAACTCTGGTAGCGACTCTATTCACAACGCTGGTAGTGACTCTATTCACAACGCTGGTAGCGACTCTATTCACAACGCTGGTAGCGAAACTATTCACAACACTGGTAGTAACTCCATTCACATCGCTGGTAGTAACTCTATTCACAACGCTGGTAGTAGCTGTATTCACAACGCTGGTAGTGACTCTATTCACAACGCTGGTAGTAACTCCATTCACAACGCTGGTAGTGACTCTATTCACAGCGCTGGTAGTGACACTATTCACAACACTGGTAGTAACTCCATTCACAACGCTGGTAGCAACTGTATTCATAACGCTGGTAGTTACTCTATTCACAACACTGGTATTGACTCTATTCACAACGCTGGTAGTGACTCTATTCAAAACACTGGTAGTTATTCTATTCACAACGCTGCAATTAACTCTATTCACAACGCTGCAAGTAACTCTATTCACAACTCTGGTAGCGACTCTATTCACAACGCTGGTAGCGACTCTATTCACAACGCTGGTAGCGACTCTATTCACAACGCTGGTAGCGAAACTATTCACAACACTGGTAGTAACTCCATTCACATCGCTGGTAGTAACTCTATTCACAACGCTGGTAGTAGCTGTATTCACAACGCTGGTAGTGACTCTATTCACAACGCTGGTAGTAACTCCATTCGCATCGCTGGTAGTAACTCTATTCACAACGCTGGTAGTAGCTCTATTCACAACGCTGGTAGAGACTCTATTCACAACGCTGTTAGCAACGCTATTCACAACGCTGGTAGTAACTCTATTCACAATGCTGGTAGTAACTCTATTCTCAACGCTGGTAGAAACTCTATTCACAACGCTGGTATTAACTCTATTCACAAAGCTGGGATTAACTCTATTCACAACGCTGGTAGTAACTCTATTCACAACGCTGGTAGTAACTCTATTCACAATGCTGGTAGTAACTCTATTCACAATGCTTGTAGTAACTCTATTCACAATGCTGGTAGTAACTCTATTGACAACGCTGGTAGCGACTCTATTCACAACGCTGGGAGTAACTCTATTCACAACGCTGGTAGTAAATCAATTCACAACGCTGGTAATAACTCTATTCTCAATGCTGTAGAAACTCTATTCATAACGCTGGTAGGAACTCTATTCACATCGCTGGTATTAACTCTATTCACATCGCTGGTAGTGACTCTATTCACAACGCTGGGAGTAACTCTATTCACAACGCTGCAAGTAACTCTATTCACAACGCTTGTAGCGACTCTATTCACAACGCTGGTGGTAACTCTATTCACCACGCTGGTAGTGACACTATTCACATTGCTGGTAGTGACTCTATTCAAAACACTGGTGGTAACTCTATTCACAACGTTGCTAGTAACTCTATTCACAACGCTGCTGGCGACGCTATTCACAGCGCTGGTAGCGACACAATTCACAACGCTGGGAGTAACTCTATTCACAACGCTGGTAGTAACTCTATTCACAACGCTGGTAGTAACTCTATTCACAACGCTGGTCGTAACTCTATTCACAACGCTGGTATTAACTCCATTCACAAAGCTGGGAGTAACTCTATTGACAACGCTGGTAGTAACTCTATTCACAATGCTGGTAGTGACCCTATTCACAACACTGGTAGTAACTCCATTCACAACGCTGGTAGCAACTCTATTCATAACGCTGGTAGTTACTCTATTCACAACGCTGGTAGTGACTCTATTCAAACCGCGGGTATGAACTCTATTCACAACGCTGGAAGTAACCCTATTCACAACGCTGGTAGTAACTCTATTCACAACGCTGGTAGTAACTCTATTCACAACGCTTGTGGTAACTCTATTCACAACGCTGGTAGCGACTCTATTCACAACGCTGGTAGTAACTCTATTCACAACGCTGGTAGTGACTCTATTCACAACGCTGGTAGTGACCCTATTCACAACACTGGTAGTAACTCCATTCACAACGCTGGTAGCAACTCTATTCATAACGCTGGTAGTTACTCTATTCACAATGCTGGTAGTGACTCTATTCACAACGCTGGTAGTGACTCTATTCAAAACACTGGTAGCAACTCTATTCACAACGCTGCAATTAACTCTATTCACAACGCTGCAAGTAACTCTATTCACAACGCTGGTAGTAGCTGTATTCACAACGCTGGTAGTGACTCTATTCACAACGCTTGTGGAAACTCTATTCACAACGCTGGAAGCGACTCTATTCACAACGCTGGTAGTAACTCTATTCACAACGGTGGTACTGACTCTATTCACAGCGCTGCTAGTGACCCTATTCACAACACTGGTAGTCACTCCATTCACAACGTTGGTAGCAACTCTATTCATAACGCTGGTAGTTACTCAATTCACAACGCTAGTAGTGACTCTATTCACAACGCTGGTAGTGACTCTATTCAAAGCACTAGTAGTAACTCTATTCACAACGCTGCAATTAACTCTGTTCACAACACTGCAAGTAATTCTATTCACAACGCTGGTAGTAACTCCATTCACAACGTTGGTAGCAACTCTATTCATAACGCTGGTAGTTACTCTATTCAGAACGCAAGTAGTGACTCTATTCACAACGCTGGTAGTGACTCTATTCACAACGCTGGTAGTGACTCTATTCACAACGCTGGTAGCGACTCTATTCACAACGCTGGTAGCGAATCTATTCACAACGCTGGTAGTAACTCCATTCACAACGCTGGGAGTAACACTATTCACAATGCTGGTAGTAACTCTATTCTCAACGCTGGTAGAAACTCTATTCACAACGCTGGTAGTAACTCTATTCACAACGCTGGTATTAACTCTATTCACAAAGCTGGGAGTAACTCTATTCACAACGCTGGTAGTAACTCTATTCACAACGCTGGTAGTAACTCTATTCACAACGCTGGGAGTAACTCAATTCACAACGCTGGTAGAAACTCTATTCACAACGCTGGTATTAACTCTATTCACAACGCTGGTAGTGACTCTATTCACAACGCTGGTAGTAACTCAATTCACAACGCTGGCAGAAACTCTATTCACAACGCTCGTAGGAACTCTAATAACAACGTTGGGAGTAACTCTATTCACAACGCGGGTAGTAACTCTATTCACAACGCTGATAGTAACTCTTTTCACACCGCTGGTAGTAACTCTATTCAAACCGCTGGTAGTAACTCTATTCACAACGCTGGAAGTAACCCTATTCATAACGCTGGTAGTAACTCTATTCACAACGCTGGTAGTAACTCTATTCAAAACGCTGGTATTAACTCTATTCACAAAGCTGGGAGTAACTCTATTCACAACGCTGGTAGTAACTCTATTCACAACGCTGGTAGTAACTCTATTCACAAAGCTGGGAGTAACTCAATTCACAACGCTGGTAGAAACTCTATTCACAACGCTGGTATTAACTCTATTCACAACGCTGGTAGTGACTCTATTCACAACGCTGGTAGTAACTCAATTCACAACGCTGGTAGTAACTCTATTCACAACGCTCGTAGGAACTCTAATAACAACGTTGGGAGTAACTCTATTCACAACTCTTGTGGTAACTCTATTCACAACGCTGGTAGCGACTCTATTCACAACGCTGGTAGTAACTCTATTCACAACGCTGGTAGTGACTCTATTCACAACGCTGGTAGTGACCCTATTCACAACACTGGTAGTAACTCCATTCACAACGCTGGTAGCAACTCTATTCATAACGCTGGTAGTTACTCTATTCACAACGCTGGTAGTGACTCTATTCACAACGCTGGTAGTGACTCTATTCAAAACACTGGTAGTAACTCTATTCACAATGCTGCAATTAACTCTATTCACAACGCTGCAAGTAACTCTATTCACAACGCTGGTAGTTGCTGTATTCACAGCGCTGGTAGTGACTCTATTCACAACGCTGGTCGTAACTCCATTCACATCGCTGGTAGTAACTCTATTCACAACGCTGGTAGTAGCTCTATTTACAACGCTGGTAGCGACTCTATTCACAACGCTGTTAGCAACTCTATTCACAACGCTGGTAGTAACTCTATTCACAATGCTGGTAGTAACTCTATTCTCAACGCTGGTAGAAACTCTATTCACAACGCTGGTAGTAACTCTATTCACAACGCTGGTATTAACTCTATTCACAAAGCTGGGAGTAACTCTATTCACAACGCTGGTAGTAACTCTATTCACAACGCTGGTAGCAACTCTAATCACTACGCTGGGAGTAACTCTATTCACAATGCTTGTAGTAACTCTATTCACAATGCTGGTAGTAACTCTATTGACAACGCTGGTAGCGACTCTATTCACAATGCTGGGAGTAACTCTATTCACAACGCTGGTAGTAACTCAATTCACAATGCTGGTAATAACTCTATTCTCAACGCTGTAGAAACTCTATTCACAACGCTGGTCGAAACTCTATTCACAACGCTGGTATTAACTCTATTCACTTCGCTGGCAGTGACTCTATTCACAATGCTGGGAGTAACTCTATTCACAACGCTGCAAGTAACTCTATTCACAACGCTTGTAGCGACTCTATTCACAACGCTGGTGGTAACTCTATTCACCACGCTGGTAGTGACTCTATTCACAATGCTTGTAGTGACTCTATTCAAAACACTGGTGGTAGCTCTGTTCACAACGCTGCAAGTAACTCTATTCACAACGCTGGTAGCGACTCTATTCACAACGCTGGGAGTCACTCTATTCACAACGCTGGTAGTAACTCTATTCACAACGCTGGTAGTAACTCTATTCACAACGCTGGTAGTAACTCTATTGACAACGCTGGTAGTAACTCTATTCACAACGCTGGTAGTAACTCTATTGACAACGCTGGTCGTAACTCTATTCACAACGCTGGTATTAACTCCATTCACAAAGCTGGGAGTAACTCTATTGACAACGCTGGTAGTAACTCTATTCACAACGCTGGTAGTAACTCAATTCACAACGCTGGTAGTAACAAAATTCACAACGCTGGAAGAAACTCTATTCACAACGCTGGTATTAACTCTTTTCACAACGCTGGTAGTAACTCAATTCACAACGCTGGTAGAAACTCTATTCACAACGCTGGTAGAAACTCTATTCACAACGCTGGTAGTAACTCTATTCATAACGCTGGTAGTAACTCTATGCACAACGCTGGTAGAAACTCTATTCACAACGTTGGGAGTAACTCTATTCACAACGCTGGTAGTAACTCTTTTCACAACGCTGATAGTAACTCTTTTCACACCGCGGGTAGTAACTCTATTCAAACCGCTGGTAGTAATTCTATTCACAACGCTGGAAGTAACCCTATTCACAACGCTGGTAGTAACTCTATTCACAACGCTGGTAGTAACTCTAT
Organism: Isurus oxyrinchus; assembly: GCA_026770705.1. Classification (NCBI taxonomy): domain Eukaryota; kingdom Metazoa; phylum Chordata; class Chondrichthyes; order Lamniformes; family Lamnidae; genus Isurus; species Isurus oxyrinchus. The sequence goes on from JANJGN010000236.1 coordinate 59,571, forward strand.
TCACAACGCTTGTGGTAACTCTATTCACAACGCTGGTAGTGACTCTATTCAAAACACTGGTAGTAACTCTATTCACAACGCTGCAATTAACTCTATTCTCAACGCTGCAAGTAACTCTATTCACAATGCTGGTAGCGACTCTATTCACAACGCTAGTAGTGACTCTATTCACAACGCTGGTAGCGACTCTATTCACAACGCTGGTAGCGAATCTATTCACAACGCTGGAAGTAACTCCATTCACATCGCTGGTAGTAACTCTATTCACAACGCTGGTAGTAGCTGTATTCACAACGCTGGTAGTGACTCTATTCACAACGCTGGTAGTAACTCCATTCACATCGCTGGTAGTAACTCTATTCACAACGCTGGTAGTAGCTCTATTCACAAGGCTGGTAATAACTCTATTCTCAACGCTGTAGAAACTCTATTCACAACGCTGGTAGAAACTCTATTCACATCGCTGGTATTAATTCTATTCACATCGCTGGTAGTGACTCTAATCACAACGCTGGGAGTAACTCTATTCACAACGCTGCAAGTAACTCTATTCACAACGCTTGTAGCGACTCTATTCACAATGCTGGTGGTAACTCTATTCACCACGCTGGTAGTGACACTATTCACAATGCTGGTAGTGACTCTATTCAAAACACTGGTGGTAACTCTATTCACAACGTTGCTAGTAACTCTATTCACAACGCTGCTGGCGACGCTATTCACAATGCTGGTAGCGACACAATTCACAACGCTGGGAGTAACTCTATTCACAACGCTGGTAGTAACTCTATTCACAACGCTGGTAGTAACTCTATTCACAACGCTGGTCGTAACTCTATTCACAACGCTGGTATTAACTCCATTCACAAAGCTGGGAGTAACTCTATTCACAACGCTGGTATTAACTCTTTTCACAACGCTGGTAGTAACTCAATTCACAACGCTGGTAGAAACTCTATTCACAACGCTGGTAGAAACTCTATTCACAACGCTGGTGTTAACTCTATTCACAACGCTGGAAGTGACTCTATTCACAATGCTGGTAGTAACTCAATTAACAACGCTGGTAGAAACTCTATTCACAACGCTGGTAGTAGCTGTATTCACAACGCTGGTAGTGACTCTATTCACAACGCTTGTGGAAACTCTATTCACAACGCTGGAAGCGACTCTATTCACAACGCTGGTAGTAACTCTATGCACAACGCTGGTAGAAACTCTATTCACAACGTTGGGAGTAACTCTATTCACAACGCTGGTAGTAACTCTTTTCACAACGCTGATAGTAACTCTTTTCACACCGCTGGTAGTAACTCTATTCAAACCGTTGGTAGTAACTCTATTCACAACGCTGGAAGTAACCCTATTCACAACGCTGGTAGTAACTCTATTCACAACGCTGGTAGTAACTCTATTCACAACGCTTGTGGTAACTCTATTCACAATGCTGGTAGCGACTCTATTCACAACGCTGGTAGTAACTCTATTCACAACGCTGGTAGTGACTCTATTCACAGCGCTGGTAGTGACACTATTCACAACACTGGTAGTAACTCCATTCACAACGCTGGTAGCAACTGTATTCAAAACGCTGGTAGTTACTCTATTCACAACACTGGTAGTGACTCTATTCACAACGCTGGTAGTGACTCTATTCAAAACACTGGTAGTAACTCTATTCACAACGCTGCAATTAACTCTATTCACAACGCTGCAAGTAACTCTATTCACAACTCTGGTAGCGACTCTATTCACAACGCTGGTAGTGACTCTATTCACAACGCTGGTAGCGACTCTATTCACAACGCTGGTAGCGAAACTATTCACAACACTGGTAGTAACTCCATTCACATCGCTGGTAGTAACTCTATTCACAACGCTGGTAGTAGCTGTATTCACAACGCTGGTAGTGACTCTATTCACAACGCTGGTAGTAACTCCATTCACAACGCTGGTAGTGACTCTATTCACAGCGCTGGTAGTGACACTATTCACAACACTGGTAGTAACTCCATTCACAACGCTGGTAGCAACTGTATTCATAACGCTGGTAGTTACTCTATTCACAACACTGGTATTGACTCTATTCACAACGCTGGTAGTGACTCTATTCAAAACACTGGTAGTTATTCTATTCACAACGCTGCAATTAACTCTATTCACAACGCTGCAAGTAACTCTATTCACAACTCTGGTAGCGACTCTATTCACAACGCTGGTAGCGACTCTATTCACAACGCTGGTAGCGACTCTATTCACAACGCTGGTAGCGAAACTATTCACAACACTGGTAGTAACTCCATTCACATCGCTGGTAGTAACTCTATTCACAACGCTGGTAGTAGCTGTATTCACAACGCTGGTAGTGACTCTATTCACAACGCTGGTAGTAACTCCATTCGCATCGCTGGTAGTAACTCTATTCACAACGCTGGTAGTAGCTCTATTCACAACGCTGGTAGCGACTCTATTCACAACGCTGTTAGCAACGCTATTCACAACGCTGGTAGTAACTCTATTCACAATGCTGGTAGTAACTCTATTCTCAACGCTGGTAGAAACTCTATTCACAACGCTGGTATTAACTCTATTCACAAAGCTGGGATTAACTCTATTCACAACGCTGGTAGTAACTCTATTCACAACGCTGGTAGTAACTCTATTCACAATGCTGGTAGTAACTCTATTCACAATGCTTGTAGTAACTCTATTCACAATGCTGGTAGTAACTCTATTGACAACGCTGGTAGCGACTCTATTCACAACGCTGGGAGTAACTCTATTCACAACGCTGGTAGTAAATCAATTCACAACGCTGGTAATAACTCTATTCTCAATGCTGTAGAAACTCTATTCATAACGCTGGTAGGAACTCTATTCACATCGCTGGTATTAACTCTATTCACATCGCTGGTAGTGACTCTATTCACAACGCTGGGAGTAACTCTATTCACAACGCTGCAAGTAACTCTATTCACAACGCTTGTAGCGACTCTATTCACAACGCTGGTGGTAACTCTATTCACCACGCTGGTAGTGACACTATTCACATTGCTGGTAGTGACTCTATTCAAAACACTGGTGGTAACTCTATTCACAACGTTGCTAGTAACTCTATTCACAACGCTGCTGGCGACGCTATTCACAGCGCTGGTAGCGACACAATTCACAACGCTGGGAGTAACTCTATTCACAACGCTGGTAGTAACTCTATTCACAACGCTGGTAGTAACTCTATTCACAACGCTGGTCGTAACTCTATTCACAACGCTGGTATTAACTCCATTCACAAAGCTGGGAGTAACTCTATTGACAACGCTGGTAGTAACTCTATTCACAATGCTGGTAGTGACCCTATTCACAACACTGGTAGTAACTCCATTCACAACGCTGGTAGCAACTCTATTCATAACGCTGGTAGTTACTCTATTCACAACGCTGGTAGTGACTCTATTCAAACCGCGGGTATGAACTCTATTCACAACGCTGGAAGTAACCCTATTCACAACGCTGGTAGTAACTCTATTCACAACGCTGGTAGTAACTCTATTCACAACGCTTGTGGTAACTCTATTCACAACGCTGGTAGCGACTCTATTCACAACGCTGGTAGTAACTCTATTCACAACGCTGGTAGTGACTCTATTCACAACGCTGGTAGTGACCCTATTCACAACACTGGTAGTAACTCCATTCACAACGCTGGTAGCAACTCTATTCATAACGCTGGTAGTTACTCTATTCACAACGCTGGTAGTGACTCTATTCACAACGCTGGTAGTGACTCTATTCAAAACACTGGTAGCAACTCTATTCACAACGCTGCAATTAACTCTATTCACAACGCTGCAAGTAACTCTATTCACAACGCTGGTAGTAGCTGTATTCACAACGCTGGTAGTGACTCTATTCACAACGCTTGTGGAAACTCTATTCACAACGCTGGAAGCGACTCTATTCACAACGCTGGTAGTAACTCTATTCACAACGCTGGTACTGACTCTATTCACAGCGCTGCTAGTGACCCTATTCACAACACTGGTAGTCACTCCATTCACAACGTTGGTAGCAACTCTATTCATAACGCTGGTAGTTACTCAATTCACAACGCTAGTAGTGACTCTATTCACAACGCTGGTAGTGACTCTATTCAAAACACTAGTAGTAACTCTATTCACAACGCTGCAATTAACTCTGTTCACAACACTGCAAGTAATTCTATTCACAACGCTGGTAGTAACTCCATTCAAAACGTTGGTAGCAACTCTATTCATAACGCTGGTAGTTACTCTATTCAGAACGCAAGTAGTGACTCTATTCACAACGCTGGTAGTGACTCTATTCACAACGCTGGTAGTGACTCTATTCACAACGCTGGTAGCGACTCTATTCACAACGCTGGTAGCGAATCTATTCACAACGCTGGTAGTAACTCCATTCACAACGCTGGGAGTAACACTATTCACAATGCTGGTAGTAACTCTATTCTCAACGCTGGTAGAAACTCTATTCACAACGCTGGTAGTAACTCTATTCACAACGCTGGTATTAACTCTATTCACAAAGCTGGGAGTAACTCTATTCACAACGCTGGTAGTAACTCTATTCACAACGCTGGTAGTAACTCTATTCACAACGCTGGGAGTAACTCAATTCACAACGCTGGTAGAAACTCTATTCACAACGCTGGTATTAACTCTATTCACAACGCTGGTAGTGACTCTATTCACAACGCTGGTAGTAACTCAATTCACAACGCTGGCAGAAACTCTATTCACAACGCTCGTAGGAACTCTAATAACAACGTTGGGAGTAACTCTATTCACAACGCGGGTAGTAACTCTATTCACAACGCTGATAGTAACTCTTTTCACACCGCTGGTAGTAACTCTATTCAAACCGCTGGTAGTAACTCTATTCACAACGCTGGAAGTAACCCTATTCATAACGCTGGTAGTAACTCTATTCACAACGCTGGTAGTAACTCTATTCAAAACGCTGGTATTAACTCTATTCACAAAGCTGGGAGTAACTCTATTCACAACGCTGGTAGTAACTCTATTCACAACGCTGGTAGTAACTCTATTCACAAAGCTGGGAGTAACTCAATTCACAACGCTGGTAGAAACTCTATTCACAACGCTGGTATTAACTCTATTCACAACGCTGGTAGTGACTCTATTCACAACGCTGGTAGTAACTCAATTCACAACGCTGGTAGTAACTCTATTCACAACGCTCGTAGGAACTCTAATAACAACGTTGGGAGTAACTCTATTCACAACTCTTGTGGTAACTCTATTCACAACGCTGGTAGCGACTCTATTCACAACGCTGGTAGTAACTCTATTCACAACGCTGGTAGTGACTCTATTCACAACGCTGGTAGTGACCCTATTCACAACACTGGTAGTAACTCCATTCACAACGCTGGTAGCAACTCTATTCATAACGCTGGTAGTTACTCTATTCACAACGCTGGTAGTGACTCTATTCACAACGCTGGTAGTGACTCTATTCAAAACACTGGTAGTAACTCTATTCACAATGCTGCAATTAACTCTATTCACAACGCTGCAAGTAACTCTATTCACAACGCTGGTAGTTGCTGTATTCACAGCGCTGGTAGTGACTCTATTCACAACGCTGGTCGTAACTCCATTCACATCGCTGGTAGTAACTCTATTCACAACGCTGGTAGTAGCTCTATTTACAACGCTGGTAGCGACTCTATTCACAACGCTGTTAGCAACTCTATTCACAACGCTGGTAGTAACTCTATTCACAATGCTGGTAGTAACTCTATTCTCAACGCTGGTAGAAACTCTATTCACAACGCTGGTAGTAACTCTATTCACAACGCTGGTATTAACTCTATTCACAAAGCTGGGAGTAACTCTATTCACAACGCTGGTAGTAACTCTATTCACAACGCTGGTAGCAACTCTAATCACTACGCTGGGAGTAACTCTATTCACAATGCTTGTAGTAACTCTATTCACAATGCTGGTAGTAACTCTATTGACAACGCTGGTAGCGACTCTATTCACAATGCTGGGAGTAACTCTATTCACAACGCTGGTAGTAACTCAATTCACAATGCTGGTAATAACTCTATTCTCAACGCTGTAGAAACTCTATTCACAACGCTGGTCGAAACTCTATTCACAACGCTGGTATTAACTCTATTCACTTCGCTGGCAGTGACTCTATTCACAATGCTGGGAGTAACTCTATTCACAACGCTGCAAGTAACTCTATTCACAACGCTTGTAGCGACTCTATTCACAACGCTGGTGGTAACTCTATTCACCACGCTGGTAGTGACTCTATTCACAATGCTTGTAGTGACTCTATTCAAAACACTGGTGGTAGCTCTGTTCACAACGCTGCAAGTAACTCTATTCACAACGCTGGTAGCGACTCTATTCACAACGCTGGGAGTAACTCTATTCACAACGCTGGTAGTAACTCTATTCACAACGCTGGTAGTAACTCTATTCACAACGCTGGTAGTAACTCTATTGACAACGCTGGTAGTAACTCTATTCACAACGCTGGTAGTAACTCTATTGACAACGCTGGTCGTAACTCTATTCACAACGCTGGTATTAACTCCATTCACAAAGCTGGGAGTAACTCTATTGACAACGCTGGTAGTAACTCTATTCACAACGCTGGTAGTAACTCAATTCACAACGCTGGTAGTAACTCAATTCACAACGCTGGAAGAAACTCTATTCACAACGCTGGTATTAACTCTTTTCACAACGCTGGTAGTAACTCAATTCACAACGCTGGTAGAAACTCTATTCACAACGCTGGTAGAAACTCTATTCACAACGCTGGTAGTAACTCTATTCATAACGCTGGTAGTAACTCTATGCACAACGCTGGTAGAAACTCTATTCACAACGTTGGGAGTAACTCTATTCACAACGCTGGTAGTAACTCTTTTCACAACGCTGATAGTAACTCTTTTCACACCGCGGGTAGTAACTCTATTCAAACCGCTGGTAGTAATTCTATTCACAACGCTGGAAGTAACCCTATTCACAACGCTGGTAGTAACTCTATTCACAACGCTGGTAGTAACTCTATTCACAACGCTTGTGGTAACTCTATTCACAACGCTGGTAGTGACTCTATTCAAAACACTGGTAGTAACTCTATTCACAACGCTGCAATTAACTCTATTCTCAACGCTGCAAGTAACTCTATTCACAATGCTGGTAGCGACTCTATTCACAACGCTAGTAGTGACTCTATTCACAACGCTGGTAGCGACTCTATTCACAACGCTGGTAGCGAATCTATTCACAACGCTGGAAGTAACTCCATTCACATCGCTGGTAGTAACTCTATTCACAACGCTGGTAGTAGCTGTATTCACAACGCTGGTAGTGACTCTATTCACAACGCTGGTAGTAACTCCATTCACATCGCTGGTAGTAACTCTATTCACAACGCTGGTAGTAGCTCTATTCACAAGGCTGGTAATAACTCTATTCTCAACGCTGTAGAAACTCTATTCACAACGCTGGTAGAAACTCTATTCACATCGCTGGTATTAATTCTATTCACATCGCTGGTAGTGACTCTAATCACAACGCTGGGAGTAACTCTATTCACAACGCTGCAAGTAACTCTATTCACAACGCTTGTAGCGACTCTATTCACAATGCTGGTGGTAACTCTATTCACCACGCTGGTAGTGACACTATTCACAATGCTGGTAGTGACTCTATTCAAAACACTGGTGGTAACTCTATTCACAACGTTGCTAGTAACTCTATTCACAACGCTGCTGGCGACGCTATTCACAATGCTGGTAGCGACACAATTCACAACGCTGGGAGTAACTCTATTCACAACGCTGGTAGTAACTCTATTCACAACGCTGGTAGTAACTCTATTCACAACGCTGGTCGTAACTCTATTCACAACGCTGGTATTAACTCCATTCACAAAGCTGGGAGTAACTCTATTGACAACGCTGGTAGTAACTCTATTCACAACGCTGGTAGTAACTCAATTCACAACGCTGGTAGTAACTCTACTCACAACGCTGGAAGAAACTCTATTCACAACGCTGGTATTAACTCTTTTCACAACGCTGGTAGTAACTCAATTCACAACGCTGGTAGAAACTCTATTCACAACGCTGGTAGAAACTCTATTCACAACGCTGGTATTAACTCTATTCACAACGCTGGAAGTGACTCTATTCACAATGCTGGTAGTAACTCAATTAACAACGCTGGTAGAAACTCTATTCACAACGATGGTAGAAACTCTATTCACAACGTTGGGAGTAACTCTATTCACAACGCTGGTAGTAACTCTATTCACAACGCTGATAGTAACTCTTTTCACACCGCTGGTAGTAACTCTATTCAAACCGCTGGTAGTAACTCTATTCACAACGCTGGAAGTAACCCTATTCACAACGCTGGTAGTAACTCTATTCACAACGCTGGTAGTAACTCTATTCACAACGCTTGTGGTAACTCTATTCACAACGCTGGTAGAAACTCTATTCACAACGCTGGTATTAACTCTATTCACATCGCTGGTAGTGACTCTATTCACAATGCTGGGAGTAACTCTATTCACAACGCTGCAAGTAACTCTATTCACAACGCTTGTAGCGACTCTATTCACAACGCTGGTAGTAACTCTATTGACAACGCTGGTCGTAACTCTATTCGCAACGCTGGTATTAACTCCATTCACAACGCTGGGAGTAACTCTATTGACAACGCTGGTAGTAACTCTTTTCACAACGCTGGTAGTAACTCAATTCACAACGCTGGTAGTAACTCTATTCACAATGCTGGAAGAAACTGTATTCACAACGCTGGTACTAACTCTTTTCACAACGCTGCTAGTAACTCAATTCACAACGCTGGTAGAAACTCTATTCACAACGCTGGTAGAAACTCTATTCACAACACTGGTATTAACTCTATTCACAACGCTGGTAGTGACTCTATTCACAACGCTGGTAGTAACTCAATTCACAATGCTGGTAGAAACTCTATTCACAACGCTGGTAGAAACTCTACTCACAACGCTGGTATTAACTCTATTTACAACGCTGGTAGTGAATCTATGCAGAACGCTGGTAGTAACTCTATTCACACGCTGGTAGTAACTCTATTCACAACGCTGGTAGTAACTCTATTCACAACGCTTGTGGTAACTCTATTCACAACGCTGGTAGTGACTCTATTCAAAACACTGGTAGTAACTCTATTCACAACGCTGCAATTAACTCTATTCTCAACGCTGCAAGTAACTCTATTCACAACGCTGGTAGCGACTCTATTCACAACGCTGGTAGTGACTCTATTCACAACGCTGGTAGAAACTCTATTCACAACGCTGGTAGTAACTCTTTTCACAACGCTGGTATTAACTCTATTCACAAAGCTGGGAGTAACTCTATTCACAACGCTGGTAGTAACTCTATTCACAACGCTGGTAGCAACTCTAATCACTACGCTGGGAGTAACTCTATTCACAATGCTTGTAGTAACTCTATTCACAATGCTGGTAGTAACTCTATTGACAACGCTGGTAGCGACTCTATTCACAATGCTGGGAGTAACTCTATTCACAACGCTGGTAGTAACTCAATTCACAATGCTGGTAATAACTCTATTCTCAACGCTGTAGAAACTCTATTCACAACGCTGGTCGAAACTCTATTCACAACGCTGGTATTAACTCTATTCACTTCGCTGGCAGTGACTCTATTCACAATGCTGGGAGTAACTCTATTCACAACGCTGCAAGTAACTCTATTCACAACGCTTGTAGCGACTCTATTCACAACGCTGGTGGTAACTCTATTCACCACGCTGGTAGTGACTCTATTCACAATGCTTGTAGTGACTCTATTCAAAACACTGGTGGTAGCTCTGTTCACAACGCTGCAAGTAACTCTATTCACAACGCTGGTAGCGACTCTATTCACAATGCTGGGAGTAACTCTATTCACAACGCTGGTAGTAACTCTATTCACAACGCTGGTAGTAACTCTATTCACAACGCTGGTAGTAACTCTATTGACAACGCTGGTCGTAACTCTATTCACAACGCTGGTATTAACTCCATTCACAAAGCTGGGAGTAACTCTATTGACAACGCTGGTAGTAACTCTATTCACAACGCTGGTAGTAACTCAATTCACAACGCTGGTAGTAACTCAATTCACAACGCTGGAAGAAACTCTATTCACAACGCTGGTATTAACTCTTTTCACAACGCTGGTAGTAACTCAATTCACAACGCTGGTAGAAACTCTATTCACAACGCTGGTAGAAACTCTATTCACAACGCTGGTAGTAACTCTATTCATAACGCTGGTAGTAACTCTATGCACAACGCTGGTAGAAACTCTATTCACAACGTTGGGAGTAACTCTATTCACAACGCTGGTAGTAACTCTTTTCACAACGCTGATAGTAACTCTTTTCACACCGCGGGTAGTAACTCTATTCAAACCGCTGGTAGTAATTCTATTCACAACGCTGGAAGTAACCCTATTCACAACGCTGGTAGTAACTCTATTCACAACGCTGGTAGTAACTCTATTCACAACGCTTGTGGTAACTCTATTCACAACGCTGGTAGTGACTCTATTCAAAACACTGGTAGTAACTCTATTCACAACGCTGCAATTAACTCTATTCTCAACGCTGCAAGTAACTCTATTCACAACGCTGGTAGCGACTCTATTCACAACGCTGGTAGTGACTCTATTCACAACGCTGGTAGCGACTCTATTCACAACGCTGGTAGCGAATCTATTCACAACGCTGGAAGTAACTCCATTCACATCGCTGGTAGTAACTCTATTCACAACGCTGGTAGTAGCTGTATTCACAACGCTGGTAGTGACTCTATTCACAACGCTGGTAGTAACTCCATTCACATCGCTGGTAGTAACTCTATTCACAACGCTGGTAGTAGCTCTATTCACAAGGCTGGTAATAACTCTATTCTCAACGCTGTAGAAACTCTATTCACAACGCTGGTAGAAACTCTATTCACATCGCTGGTATTAATTCTATTCACATCGCTGGTAGTGACTCTAATCACAACGCTGGGAGTAACTCTATTCACAACGCTGCAAGTAACTCTATTCACAACGCTTGTAGCGACTCTATTCACAATGCTGGTGGTAACTCTATTCACCACGCTGGTAGTGACACTATTCACAATGCTGGTAGTGACTCTATTCAAAACACTGGTGGTAACTCTATTCACAACGTTGCTAGTAACTCTATTCACAACGCTGCTGGCGACGCTATTCACAATGCTGGTAGCGACACAATTCACAACGCTGGGAGTAACTCTATTCACAACGCTGGTAGTAACTCTATTCACAACGCTGGTAGTAACTCTATTCACAACGCTGGTCGTAACTCTATTCACAACGCTGGTATTAACTCCATTCACAAAGCTGGGAGTAACTCTATTGACAACGCTGGTAGTAACTCTATTCACAACGCTGGTAGTAACTCAATTCACAACGCTGGTAGTAACTCTACTCTTAACGCTGGAAGAACCTCTATTCACAACGCTGGTATTAACTCTTTTCACAACGCTGGTAGTAACTCAATTCACAACGCTGGTAGAAACTCTATTCACAACGCTGGTAGAAACTCTATTCACAACGCTGGTATTAACTCTATTCACAACGCTGGAAGTGACTCTATTCACAACGCTGGTAGTAACTCAATTAACAACGCTGGTAGAAACTATATTCACAACGATGGTAGAAACTCTATTCACAACGTTGGGAGTAACTCTATTCACAACGCTGGTAGTAACTCTATTCACAACGCTGATAGTAACTCTTTTCACACCGCTGGTAGTAACTCTATTCACAACGCTGGTAGAAATTCTATTCACAACGCTGGTATTAACTCTATTCACATCGCTGGTAGTGACTCTATTCACAATGCTGGGAGTAACTCTATTCACAACGCTGCAAGTAACTCTATTCACAACGCTTGTAGCGACTCTATTCACAACGCTGGTAGTAACTCTATTGACAACGCTGGTCGTAACTCTATTCGCAACGCTGGTATTAACTCCATTCACAACGCTGGGAGTAACTCTATTGACAACGCTGGTAGTAACTCTATTCACAACGCTGGTAGTAACTCAATTCACAACGCTGGTAGTAACTCTATTCACAATGCTGGAAGAAACTGTATTCACAACGCTGGTACTAACTCTTTTCACAACGCTGCTAGTAACTCAATTCACAACGCTGGTAGAAACTCTATTCACAACGCTGGTAGAAACTCTATTCACAACGCTGGTATTAACTCTATTCACAACGCTGGTAGTGACTCTATTCACAACGCTGGTAGTAACTCAATTCACAATGCTGGTAGAAACTCTATTCACAATGCTGGTAGAAACTCTACTCACAACGCTGGTATTAACTCTATTTACAACGCTGGTAGTGAATCTATGCAGAACGCTGGTAGTAACTCTATTCACACGCTGGTAGTAACTCTATTCACAACGCTTGTCGCGACTCTATTCACAACGCTGGTGGTAACTCTATTCACCACGCTGGTAGTGACTCTATTCACAACGCTGGTAGTGACTCTCTTCAAAACACTGGTAGTAACTCTATTCACAACCTGTAAGTAACTCTATTCACAACGCTTGTCGCGACTCTATTCACAACGCTGGTGGTAATTCTATTCACCACGTTGGTAGTGACTCTATTCACAACGCTGGTAGTGACTCTATTCAAAACACTGGTAGTAACTCTATTCACAACGCTGCAAGTAACAATATTCACAACGCTGGTAGCGACGCTATTCACAACGGTGCAAGTAACTCTATTCACAACGCTGCTAGCGACTCTATTCACAACGCTGGTAGTAACTCTATTCACCACGCTGGTAGTGACTCTATTCTCAACGCTAGTAGTGACTCTATTCAAAACACTGGTAGTAACTCTATTCACAACGCTGCAAGTAACTCTATTCACAACGCTGATAGGGGCTCTATTCACAAAGCTGGTAGCGACTCTATTCACAACGCTGGTAGTAACTCCATTCACAACGCTGGTAGTAACTCTATTCACAACGCTGGTAGTAACTCCATTCACAACGCTGGTAGCGACTCTATTCACAACGCTGTAGAAACTCTATTCACAACGCTGGTAGAAACTCTATTCACAACGCTGGTATTAACTCTATTCACATCGCTGGTAGTGACACTATTCACAACGCTGGGAGTAACTCTATTCACAACGCTGCAAGTAACTCTATTCACAACGCTTGTAGCGACTCTATTCACCACGCTGGTGGTAACTCTATTCACCACGCTGGTAGTGACACTATTCACAATGCTGGTAGTGACTCTATTCAAAACACTGGTGGTAACTCTATTCACAACGTTGCTAGTAACTCTTTTCACAACGCTGCTGGCGACGCTATTCACAACGCTGGTAGCGACACAATTCACAACGCTGGTAGTAACTCTATTCACAACGCTGGTAGAAACTCTATTCACAACGTTGGGAGTAACTCTATTCACAACGCTGGTAGTAACTCTTTTCACAACGCTGATAGTAACTCTTTTCACACCGCGGGTAGTAACTCTATTCAAACCGCTGGTAGTAATTCTATTCACAACGCTGGAAGTAACCCTATTCACAACGCTGGTAGTAACTCTATTCACAACGCTGGTAGTAACTCTATTCACAACGCTTGTGGTAACTCTATTCACAACGCTGGTAGTGACTCTATTCAAAACACTGGTAGTAACTCTATTCACAACGCTGCAATTAACTCTATTCTCAACGCTGCAAGTAACTCTATTCACAACGCTGGTAGCGACTCTATTCACAACGCTGGTAGTGACTCTATTCACAACGCTGGTAGCGACTCTATTCACAACGCTGGTAGCGAATCTATTCACAACGCTGGAAGTAACTCCATTCACATCGCTGGTAGTAACTCTATTCACAACGCTGGTAGTAGCTGTATTCACAACGCTGGTAGTGACTGTATTCACAACGCTGGTAGTAACTCCATTCACATCGCTGGTAGTAACTCTATTCACAATGCTGGTAGTAGCTCTATTCACAAGGCTGGTAGCGACTCTATTCACAACGCTGTTAGCAACGCTATTCACAACGCTGGTAGTAACTCTATTCACAACGCTGGTAGTAACTCTATTCACAATGCTTGTAGTAACTCTATTCACAATGCTGGTAGTAACTCTATTGACAACGCTGGTAGCGACTCTATTCACAACGCTGGGAGTAACTCTATTCACAACGCTGGTAGTAAATCAATTCACAACGCTGGTAATAACTCTATTCTCAACGCTGTAGAAACTCTATTCACAACGCTGGTAGAAACTCTATTCACATCGCTGGTATTAATTCTATTCACATCGCTGGTAGTGACTCTAATCACAACGCTGGGAGTAACTCTATTCACAACGCTGCAAGTAACTCTATTCACAACGCTTGTAGCGACTCTATTCACAATGCTGGTGGTAACTCTATTCACCACGCTGGTAGTGACACTATTCACAATGCTGGTAGTGACTCTATTCAAAACACTGGTGGTAACTCTATTCACAACGTTGCTAGTAACTCTATTCACAACGCTGCTGGCGACGCTATTCACAATGCTGGTAGCGACACAATTCACAACGCTGGGAGTAACTCTATTCACAACGCTGGTAGTAACTCTATTCACAACGCTGGTAGTAACTCTATTCACAACGCTGGTCGTAACTCTATTCACAACGCTGGTATTAACTCCATTCACAAAGCTGGGAGTAACTCTATTGACAACGCTGGTAGTAACTCTATTCACAACGCTGGTAGTAACTCAATTCACAACGCTGGTAGTAACTCTACTCTTAACGCTGGAAGAAACTCTATTCACAACGCTGGTATTAACTCTTTTCACAACGCTGGTAGTAACTCAATTCACAACGCTGGTAGAAACTCTATTCACAACGCTGGTAGAAACTCTATTCACAACGCTGGTAGTAACTCTATTCACAACGCTGGAAGTGACTCTATTCACAACGCTGGTAGTAACTCAATTAACAACGCTGGTAGAAACTCTATTCACAACGATCGTAGAAACTCTATTCACAACGTTGGGAGTAACTCTATTCACAACGCTGGTAGTAACTCTATTCACAACGCTGATAGTAACTCTTTTCACACCGCTGGTAGTAACTCTATTCAAACCGCTGGTAGTAACTCTATTCACAACGCTGGAAGTAACCCTATTCACAACGCTGGTAGTAACTCTATTCACAACGCTGGTAGTAACTCTATTCACAACGCTTGTGGTAACTCTATTCACAACGCTGGTAGAAACTCTATTCACAACGCTGGTATTAACTCTATTCACATCGCTGGTAGTGACTCTATTCACAACGCTGGGAGTAACTCTATTCACAACGCTGCAAGTAACTCTATTCACAACGCTTGTAGCGACTCTATTCACAACGCTGGTAGTAACTCTATTGACAACGCTGGTCGTAACTCTATTCGCAACGCTGGTATTAACTCCATTCACAACGCTGGGAGTAACTCTATTGACAACGCTGGTAGTAACTCTATTCACAACGCTGGTAGTAACTCAATTCAGAACGCTGGTAGTAACTCTATTCACAACGCTGGAAGAAACTGTATTCACAACGCTGGTACTAACTCTTTTCACAACGCTGCTAGTAACTCAATTCACAACGCTGGTAGAAACTCTATTCACAACGCTGGTAGAAACTCTATTCACTACGCTGGTATTAACTCTATTCACAACGCTGGTAGTGACTCTATTCACAACGCTGGTAGTAACTCAATTCACAATGCTGGTAGAAACTCTATTCACAACGCTGGTAGAAACTCTACTCACAACGCTGGTATTAACTCTATTTACAACGCTGGTAGTGAATCTATGCACAACGCTGGTAGTAACTCTATTCACACGCTGGTAGTAACTCTATTCACAACGCTTGTCGCGACTCTATTCACAACGCTGGTGGTAACTCTATTCACCACGCTGGTAGTGACTCTATTCACAACGCTGGTAGTGACTCTCTTCAAAACACTGGTAGTAACTCTATTCACAACCTGTAAGTAACTCTATTCACAACGCTTGTCGCGACTCTATTCACAACGCTGGTGGTAATTCTATTCACCACGTTGGTAGTGACTCTATTCACAACGCTGGTAGTGACTCTATTCAAAACACTGGTAGTAACTCTATTCACAACGCTGCAAGTAACAATATTCACAACGCTGGTAGCGACGCTATTCACAACGGTGCAAGTAACTCTATTCACAACGCTGCTAGCGACTCTATTCACAACGCTGGTAGTAACTCTATTCACCACGCTGGTAGTGACTCTATTCTCAACGCTAGTAGTGACTCTATTCAAAACACTGGTAGTAACTCTATTCACAACGCTGCAAGTAACTCTATTCACAACGCTGATAGGGGCTCTATTCACAAAGATGGTAGCGACTCTATTCACAACGCTGGTAGTAACTCCATTCACAACGCTGGTAGTAACTCTATTCACAACGCTGGTAGTAACTCTATTCATAACGCTGGTAGTGCCTCTATTCACAACGCTGGTAGCGACTCTATTCACAACGCTGTAGAAACTCTATTCACAACGCTGGTAGAAACTCTATTCACAACGCTGGTATTAACTCTATTCACATCGCTGGTAGTGACTCTATTCACAACGCTGGGAGTAACTCTATTCACAACGCTGGTAGTAACTCTATTCACAACGCTTGTAGCGACTCTATTCACAACGCTGGTGGTAACTCTATTCACCACGCAGGTAGTGACACTATTCACAATGCTGGTAGTGACTCTATTCAAAACACTGGTGGTAACTCTATTCACAACGTTGCTAGTAACTCTATTCACAACGCTGCTGGCGACGCTATTCACAACGCTGGTAGCGACACAATTCACAACGCTGGGAGTAACTCTATTCACAACGCTGGTAGTAACTCTATTCACAACGCTGGTAGTAACTCTATTCACAATGCTGGAAGAAACTGTATTCACAACGCTGGTACTAACTCTTTTCACAACGCTGCTAGTAACTCAATTCACAACGCTGGTAGAAACTCTATTCACAACGCTGGTAGAAACTCTATTCACAACGCTGGTATTAACTCTATTCACAACGCTGGTAGTGACTCTATTCACAACGCTGGTAGTAACTCAATTCACAACGCTGGTAGAAACTCTATTCACAACGCTGGTAGAAACTCTACTCACAACGCTGGTATTAACTCTATTTACAACGCTGGTAGTGAATCTATGCACAACGCTGGTAGTAACTCTATTCACACGCTGGTAGTAACTCTATTCACAACGCTTGTCGCGACTCTATTCACAACGCTGGTGGTAACTCTATTCACCACGCTGGTAGTGACTCTATTGACAACGCTGGTAGTGACTCTCTTCAAAACACTGGTAGTAACTCTATTCACAACCTGTAAGTAACTCTATTCACAACGCTTGTCGCGACTCTATTCACAACGCTGGTGGTAATTCTATTCACCACTTTGGTAGTGACTCTATTCACAACGCTGGTAGTGACTCTATTCAAAACACTGGTAGTAACTCTATTCACAACGCTGCAAGTAACAATATTCACAACGCTGGTAGCGACGCTATTCACAACGGTGCAAGTAACTCTATTCACAACGCTGCTAGCGACTCTATTCACAACGCTGGTAGTAACTCTATTCACCACGCTGGTAGTGACTCTATTCTCAACGCTAGTAGTGACTCTATTCAAAACACTGGTAGTAACTCTATTCACAACGCTGCAAGTAACTCTATTCACAACGCTGATAGGGGCTCTATTCACAAAGCTGGTAGCGACTCTATTCACAACGCTGGTAGTAACTCCATTCACAACGCTTGTAGTAACTCTATTCACAACGCTGGTAGTAACTCTATTCATAACGCTGGTAGTGCCTCTATTCACAACGCTGGTAGCGACTCTATTCACAACGCTGTAGAAACTCTATTCACAACGCTGGTAGAAACTCTATTCACAACGCTGGTATTAACTCTATTCACATCGCTGGTAGTGACTCTATTCACAACGCTGGGAGTAACTCTATTCACAACTCTGCAAGTAACTCTATTCACAACGCTTGTAGCGACACTATTCACAACGCTGGTGGTAACTCTATTCACCACGCTGGTAGTGACACTATTCACAATGCTGGTAGTGACTCTATTCAAAACACTGGTGGTAACGCTATTCACAACGTTGCTAGTAACTCTATTCACAACGCTGCTGGCGACGCTATTCACAACGCTGGTAGCGACACAATTCACAACGCTGGGAGTAACTCTATTCACAACGCTGGTAGTAACTCTATTCACAACGCTGGTAGTAACTCTATTCACAACGCTGGTCGTAACTCTATTCACAACGCTGGTATTAACTCCATTCACAAAGCTGGGAGTAACTCTATTGACAACGCTGGTAGTAACTCTATTCACAACGCTGGTAGTAACTCAATTCACAACGCTGGTAGTAACTCTACTCACAACGCTGGAAGAAACTCTATTCACAACGCTGGTATTAACTCTTTTCACAACGCTGGTAGTAACTCAATTCACAACGCTGGTAGAAACTCCATTCACAACGCTGGTAGAAACTCTATTCACAACGCTGGTATTAACTCTATTCACAACGCTGGTAGTGACTCTATTCACAACGCTGGTAGTAACTCAATTCACAACGCTGGTAGAAACTCTATTCACAACGCTGGTAGAAACTCTATTCACAACGTTGGGAGTAACTCTATTCACAACGCTGGTAGTAACTCTATTCACAACGCTGATAGTAACTCTTTTCACACCGCTGGTAGTAACTCTATTCAAACCGCTGGTAGTAACTCTATTCACAACGCTGGAAGTAACCCTATTCACAACGCTGGTAGTAACTCTATTCACAACGCTGGTAGTAACTCTATTCACAACGCTTGTTGTAACTCTATTCACAACGCTGGTAGAAACTCTATTCACAACGCTGGTATTAACTCTATTCACATCGCTGGTAGTGACTCTATTCACAATGCTGGGAGTAACTCTATTCACAACGCTGCAAGTAACTCTATTCACGACGCTTGTAGCGACTCTATTCACAACGCTGGTAGTAACTCTATTGACAACGCTGGTCGTAACTCTATTCGCAACGCTGGTAGTAACTCAATTCACAACGCTGGTAGTAACTCTATTCACAATGCTGGAAGAAACTGTATTCACAACGCTGGTATTAACTCTTTTCACAAAGCTGCTAGTAACTCAATTCACAACGCTGGTAGAAACTCTATTCACAACGCTGGTAGAAACTCTATTCACAACGCTGGTATTAACTCTATTCACAAAGCTGGTAGTGACTCTATTGACAACGCTGGTAGTAACTCTATTCACAACGCTGGTAGTAACTCAATTCACAACGCTGGTAGTAACTCTATTCACAATGCTGGAAGAAACTGTATTCACAACGCTGGTATTAACTCTTTTCACAACGCTGCTAGTAACTAAATTCACAACGCTGGTAGAAACTCTATTCACAACGCTGGTAGAAACTCTATTCACAACGCTGGTATTAACTCTATTCACAACGCTGGTAGTGACTCTATTCACAACGCTGGTACTAACTCAATTCACAACGCTGGTAGAAACTCTATTCACAACGCTGGTAGAAACTCTACTCACAACGCTGGTATTAACTCTATTCACAACGCTGGTAGTGAATCTATGCACAACGCTGGTAGTAACTCTATTCACACGCTGGTAGTAACTCTATTCACAACGCTTGTCGCGACTCTATTCACAACACTGGTGGTAACTCTATTCACCACGCTGGTAGTGACTCTATTCACAACGCTGGTAGTGACTCTCTTCAAAACACTGGTAGTAACTCTATTCACAACCTGTAAGTAACTCTATTCACAACGCTTGTCGCGATTCTATTCACAACGCTGGTGGTAATTCTATTCACCACGTTGGTAGTGACTCTATTCACAACGCTGGTAGTGACTCTATTCAAAACACTGGTAGTAACTCTATTCACAACGCTGCAAGTAACAATATTCACAACGCTGGTAGGACGCTATTCACAACGGTGCAAGTAACTCTATTCACAACGCTGCTAGCGACTCTATTCACAACGCTGGTAGTAACTCTATTCACCACGCTGGTAGTGACTCTATTCTCAACGCTAGTAGTGACTCTATTCAAAACACTGGTAGTAACTCTATTCACAACGCTGCAAGTAACTCTATTCACAACGCTGATAGGGGCTCTATTCACAAAGCTGGTAGCGACTCTATTCACAACGCTGGTAGTAACTCCATTCACAACGCTGGTAGTGACTCTATTCACAACGCTGGTAGTAACTCTATTCATAACGCTGTTAGTGACTCTATTCACAACGCTGGTAGCGACTCTATTCACAACGCTGTTAGCAACACTATTCACAACGCTGGTAGTAACACTATTCACAACGCTGGTAGTAACTCTATTCACAACGCTGGTAGTAAATCTATTCACAACACTGGGAGTAACTCTATTCACAATGCAGGCAGTATCTCTATTCCCAACGCTGGTTGTAACTCAATTCACAATACTGGTAGAAACTCTATTCACAACGCTGGTAGTCACTGTATTCACACCGCTGGTAGTAACTCTATTCACAACGCTGGTAGTAACTCAATTCACAACGCTGGTAATAACTCTATTCTCAACACTGTAGAAACTCTATTCACAACGCTGGTAGTGACTCTTTTCACAATGCTCGTAGTGACTCTATTCAAAACACTGGTGGTAACTCTGTTCACAACGCTGCACGAAACTCTATTCACAATGCTGCTGGCGACGCTATTCACAACGCTGGTAGCGACTCTATTCACAACGCTGGGAGTAACTCTATTCACAACGCTGGTAGTAACTCTATTCACAACGCTGGTAGTAACTCTATTCACAACGCTGGTAGTAACTCTATTGACAACGATGGTCGTAACTCTATTCACAACGCTGGTATTAACTCCATTCACAAAGCTGGGAGTAACTCTATTGACAACGCTGGTAGTAACTCTATTCACAACGCTGGTAGTAACTCTATTCACAACGCTGGTAGTAACTCTATTGACAACGATGGTCGTAACTCTATTCACAACGCTGGTATTAACTCCATTCACAAAGCTGGGAGTAACTCTATTGACAACGCTGGTAGTAACTCTATTCACAACGCTGGTATTAACTCCATTCACAAAGCTGGGAGTAACTCTATTGACAACGCTGGTAGTAACTCTATTCACAACGCTGGTAGTAACTCTATTCACAACGCTGGTAGTAACTCTATTGACAACGATGGTCGTAACTCTATTCACAACGCTGGTATTAACTCCATTCACAAAGCTGGGAGTAACTCTATTGACAACGCTGGTAGTAACTCAATTCACAACGCTGGTAGTAACTCTATTCACAACGCTGGAAGAAACTCTATTCACAACGCTGGTAGTAACTCTATTCACAACGCTGGTAGTAACTCTATTCACAACGCTGGTAGAAACTCTATTCACAACGTTGGGAGTAACTCTATTCACAACGCTGGTAGTAACTCAGTTCACAACGCTGATAGTAACTCTTTTCACACCGCTGGTAGTAACTCTATTCAAACCGCTGGTAGTAACTCTATTCACAACGCTGGAAGTAACCCTATTCACAGCGCTGGTAGTAACTCTATTCACAACGCTGGTAGTAACTCTATTCACAACGCTTGTGGTATCTCTATTCACAACGCCGGTAGCGACTCTATTCACAACGCTGGTAGTAACTCTATTCACAACGCTGGTAGTGACTCTATTCACAGCGCTGGTAGTGACCCTATTCACAACACTGGTAGTAACTCCATTCACAACGCTGGTAGTAACTCTATTCACAACGCTGGTAGTGACTCTATTCACAACGCTGGTAGAAACTCTATTCACAACGCTGGAAGAAACTCTATTCACAACGCTGGTATTAACACTATTCACAACGCTGGTAGTGACTCTATACACAACGCTGGTAGTAACTCAATTCACAACGCTGGTAGAAACTCTATTCACAACGCTGGTAAAAACTCTATTCACAACGTTGGGAGTAACTCTATTCACAACGCTGGTAGTAACTCTATTCACAACGCTGATAGTAACTCTTTTCACACCGCTGGTAGTAACTCTATTCAAACCGCTGGTAGTATCTCTATTCACAACGCTGGAAGTAACCCTATTCACAACGCTGGTAGTAACTCTATTCACAACGCTGGTAGTAACTCTATTCACAACGCTTGTGGTAACTCTATTCACAACGCTGGTAGAAACTCTATTCACAACGCTGGTATTAACTCTATTCACATCGC
The DNA here is from genome assembly GCA_026770705.1 of Isurus oxyrinchus. Taxonomy (NCBI): domain Eukaryota; kingdom Metazoa; phylum Chordata; class Chondrichthyes; order Lamniformes; family Lamnidae; genus Isurus; species Isurus oxyrinchus. The sequence goes on from JANJGN010000236.1 coordinate 82,047, forward strand.
TGGTAGTGACTCTATTCACAACGCTGGGAGTAACTCTATTCACAACGCTGCAAGTAACTCTATTCACAACGCTTGTAGCGACTCTATTCACAACGCTGGTAGTAACTCTATTGACAACGCTGGTCGTAACTCTATTCGCAACGCTGGTATTAACTCCATTCACAACGCTGGGAGTAACTCTATTGACAACGCTGGTAGTAACTCTATTCACAACGCTGGTAGTAACTCAATTCAGAACGCTGGTAGTAACTCTATTCACAATGCTGGAAGAAACTGTATTCACAACGCTGGTACTAACTCTTTTCACAACGCTGCTAGTAACTCAATTCACAACGCTGGTAGAAACTCTATTCACAACGCTGGTAGAAACTCTATTCACAACGCTGGTATTAACTCTATTCACAACGCTGGTAGTGACTCTATTCACAACGCTGGTAGTAACTCAATTCACAATGCTGGTAGAAACTCTATTCACAACGCTGGTAGAAACTCTACTCACAACGCTGGTATTAACTCTATTTACAACGCTGGTAGTGAATCTATGCACAACGCTGGTAGTAACTCTATTCACACGCTGGTAGTAACTCTATTCACAACGCTTGTCGCGACTCTATTCACAACGCTGGTGGTAACTCTATTCACCACGCTGGTAGTGACTCTATTCACAACGCTGGTAGTGACTCTCTTCAAAACACTGGTAGTAACTCTATTCACAACCTGTAAGTAACTCTATTCACAACGCTTGTCGCGACTCTATTCACAACGCTGGTGGTAATTCTATTCACCACGTTGGTAGTGACTCTATTCACAACGCTGGTAGTGACTCTATTCAAAACACTGGTAGTAACTCTATTCACAACGCTGCAAGTAACAATATTCACAACGCTGGTAGCGACGCTATTCACAACGGTGCAAGTAACTCTATTCACAACGCTGCTAGCGACTCTATTCACAACGCTGGTAGTAACTCTATTCACCACGCTGGTAGTGACTCTATTCTCAACGCTAGTAGTGACTCTATTCAAAACACTGGTAGTAACTCTATTCACAACGCTGCAAGTAACTCTATTCACAACGCTGATAGGGGCTCTATTCACAAAGATGGTAGCGACTCTATTCACAACGCTGGTAGTAACTCCATTCACAACGCTGGTAGTAACTCTATTCACAACGCTGGTAGTAACTCTATTCATAACGCTGGTAGTGCCTCTATTCACAACGCTGGTAGCGACTCTATTCACAACGCTGTAGAAACTCTATTCACAACGCTGGTAGAAACTCTATTCACAACGCTGGTATTAACTCTATTCACATCGCTGGTAGTGACTCTATTCACAACGCTGGGAGTAACTCTATTGACAACGCTGCAAGTAACTCTATTCACAACGCTTGTAGCGACTCTATTCACAACGCTGGTGGTAACTCTATTCACCACGCAGGTAGTGACACTATTCACAATGCTGGTAGTGACTCTATTCAAAACACTGGTGGTAACTCTATTCACAACGTTGCTAGTAACTCTATTCACAACGCTGCTGGCGACGCTATTCACAACGCTGGTAGCGACACAATTCACAACGCTGGGAGTAACTCTATTCACAACGCTGGTAGTAACTCTATTCACAACGCTGGTAGTAACTCTATTCACAATGCTGGAAGAAACTGTATTCACAACGCTGGTACTAACTCTTTTCACAACGCTGCTAGTAACTCAATTCACAACGCTGGTAGAAACTCTATTCACAACGCTGGTAGAAACTCTATTCACAACGCTGGTATTAACTCTATTCACAACGCTGGTAGTGACTCTATTCACAACGCTGGTAGTAACTCAATTCACAACGCTGGTAGAAACTCTATTCACAACGCTGGTAGAAACTCTACTCACAACGCTGGTATTAACTCTATTTACAACGCTGGTAGTGAATCTATGCACAACGCTGGTAGTAACTCTATTCACACGCTGGTAGTAACTCTATTCACAACGCTTGTCGCGACTCTATTCACAACGCTGGTGGTAACTCTATTCACCACGCTGGTAGTGACTCTATTGACAACGCTGGTAGTGACTCTCTTCAAAACACTGGTAGTAACTCTATTCACAACCTGTAAGTAACTCTATTCACAACGCTTGTCGCGACTCTATTCACAACGCTGGTGGTAATTCTATTCACCACTTTGGTAGTGACTCTATTCACAACGCTGGTAGTGACTCTATTCAAAACACTGGTAGTAACTCTATTCACAACGCTGCAAGTAACAATATTCACAACGCTGGTAGCGACGCTATTCACAACGGTGCAAGTAACTCTATTCACAACGCTGCTAGCGACTCTATTCACAACGCTGGTAGTAACTCTATTCACCACGCTGGTAGTGACTCTATTCTCAACGCTAGTAGTGACTCTATTCAAAACACTGGTAGTAACTCTATTCACAACGCTGCAAGTAACTCTATTCACAACGCTGATAGGGGCTCTATTCACAAAGCTGGTAGCGACTCTATTCACAACGCTGGTAGTAACTCCATTCACAACGCTTGTAGTAACTCTATTCACAACGCTGGTAGTAACTCTATTCATAACGCTGGTAGTGCCTCTATTCACAACGCTGGTAGCGACTCTATTCACAACGCTGTAGAAACTCTATTCACAACGCTGGTAGAAACTCTATTCACAACGCTGGTATTAACTCTATTCACATCGCTGGTAGTGACTCTATTCACAACGCTGGGAGTAACTCTATTCACAACTCTGCAAGTAACTCTATTCACAACGCTTGTAGCGACACTATTCACAACGCTGGTGGTAACTCTATTCACCACGCTGGTAGTGACACTATTCACAATGCTGGTAGTGACTCTATTCAAAACACTGGTGGTAACGCTATTCACAACGTTGCTAGTAACTCTATTCACAACGCTGCTGGCGACGCTATTCACAACGCTGGTAGCGACACAATTCACAACGCTGGGAGTAACTCTATTCACAACGCTGGTAGTAACTCTATTCACAACGCTGGTAGTAACTCTATTCACAACGCTGGTCGTAACTCTATTCACAACGCTGGTATTAACTCCATTCACAAAGCTGGGAGTAACTCTATTGACAACGCTGGTAGTAACTCTATTCACAACGCTGGTAGTAACTCAATTCACAACGCTGGTAGTAACTCTACTCACAACGCTGGAAGAAACTCTATTCACAACGCTGGTATTAACTCTTTTCACAACGCTGGTAGTAACTCAATTCACAACGCTGGTAGAAACTCCATTCACAACGCTGGTAGAAACTCTATTCACAACGCTGGTATTAACTCTATTCACAACGCTGGTAGTGACTCTATTCACAACGCTGGTAGTAACTCAATTCACAACGCTGGTAGAAACTCTATTCACAACGCTGGTAGAAACTCTATTCACAACGTTGGGAGTAACTCTATTCACAACGCTGGTAGTAACTCTATTCACAACGCTGATAGTAACTCTTTTCACACCGCTGGTAGTAACTCTATTCAAACCGCTGGTAGTAACTCTATTCACAACGCTGGAAGTAACCCTATTCACAACGCTGGTAGTAACTCTATTCACAACGCTGGTAGTAACTCTATTCACAACGCTTGTTGTAACTCTATTCACAACGCTGGTAGAAACTCTATTCACAACGCTGGTATTAACTCTATTCACATCGCTGGTAGTGACTCTATTCACAATGCTGGGAGTAACTCTATTCACAACGCTGCAAGTAACTCTATTCACGACGCTTGTAGCGACTCTATTCACAACGCTGGTAGTAACTCTATTGACAACGCTGGTCGTAACTCTATTCGCAACGCTGGTAGTAACTCAATTCACAACGCTGGTAGTAACTCTATTCACAATGCTGGAAGAAACTGTATTCACAACGCTGGTATTAACTCTTTTCACAAAGCTGCTAGTAACTCAATTCACAACGCTGGTAGAAACTCTATTCACAACGCTGGTAGAAACTCTATTCACAACGCTGGTATTAACTCTATTCACAAAGCTGGTAGTGACTCTATTGACAACGCTGGTAGTAACTCTATTCACAACGCTGGTAGTAACTCAATTCACAACGCTGGTAGTAACTCTATTCACAATGCTGGAAGAAACTGTATTCACAACGCTGGTATTAACTCTTTTCACAACGCTGCTAGTAACTCAATTCACAACGCTGGTAGAAACTCTATTCACAACGCTGGTAGAAACTCTATTCACAACGCTGGTATTAACTCTATTCACAACGCTGGTAGTGACTCTATTCACAACGCTGGTACTAACTCAATTCACAACGCTGGTAGAAACTCTATTCACAACGCTGGTAGAAACTCTACTCACAACGCTGGTATTAACTCTATTCACAACGCTGGTAGTGAATCTATGCACAACGCTGGTAGTAACTCTATTCACACGCTGGTAGTAACTCTATTCACAACGCTTGTCGCGACTCTATTCACAACACTGGTGGTAACTCTATTCACCACGCTGGTAGTGACTCTATTCACAACGCTGGTAGTGACTCTCTTCAAAACACTGGTAGTAACTCTATTCACAACCTGTAAGTAACTCTATTCACAACGCTTGTCGCGATTCTATTCACAACGCTGGTGGTAATTCTATTCACCACGTTGGTAGTGACTCTATTCACAACGCTGGTAGTGACTCTATTCAAAACACTGGTAGTAACTCTATTCACAACGCTGCAAGTAACAATATTCACAACGCTGGTAGGACGCTATTCACAACGGTGCAAGTAACTCTATTCACAACGCTGCTAGCGACTCTATTCACAACGCTGGTAGTAACTCTATTCACCACGCTGGTAGTGACTCTATTCTCAACGCTAGTAGTGACTCTATTCAAAACACTGGTAGTAACTCTATTCACAACGCTGCAAGTAACTCTATTCACAACGCTGATAGGGGCTCTATTCACAAAGCTGGTAGCGACTCTATTCACAACGCTGGTAGTAACTCCATTCACAACGCTGGTAGTGACTCTATTCACAACGCTGGTAGTAACTCTATTCATAACGCTGTTAGTGACTCTATTCACAACGCTGGTAGCGACTCTATTCACAACGCTGTTAGCAACACTATTCACAACGCTGGTAGTAACACTATTCACAACGCTGGTAGTAACTCTATTCACAACGCTGGTAGTAAATCTATTCACAACACTGGGAGTAACTCTATTCACAATGCAGGCAGTATCTCTATTCCCAACGCTGGTTGTAACTCAATTCACAATACTGGTAGAAACTCTATTCACAACGCTGGTAGTCACTGTATTCACACCGCTGGTAGTAACTCTATTCACAACGCTGGTAGTAACTCAATTCACAACGCTGGTAATAACTCTATTCTCAACACTGTAGAAACTCTATTCACAACGCTGGTAGTGACTCTTTTCACAATGCTCGTAGTGACTCTATTCAAAACACTGGTGGTAACTCTGTTCACAACGCTGCACGAAACTCTATTCACAATGCTGCTGGCGACGCTATTCACAACGCTGGTAGCGACTCTATTCACAACGCTGGGAGTAACTCTATTCACAACGCTGGTAGTAACTCTATTCACAACGCTGGTAGTAACTCTATTCACAACGCTGGTAGTAACTCTATTGACAACGATGGTCGTAACTCTATTCACAACGCTGGTATTAACTCCATTCACAAAGCTGGGAGTAACTCTATTGACAACGCTGGTAGTAACTCTATTCACAACGCTGGTAGTAACTCAATTCACAACGCTGGTAGTAACTCTACTCTTAACGCTGGAAGAAACTCTATTCACAACGCTGGTATTAACTCTTTTCACAACGCTGGTAGTAACTCAATTCACAACGCTGGTAGAAACTCTATTCACAACGCTGGTAGAAACTCTATTCACAACGCTGGTAGTAACTCTATTCACAACGCTGGAAGTGACTCTATTCACAACGCTGGTAGTAACTCAATTAACAACGCTGGTAGAAACTCTATTCACAACGATCGTAGAAACTCTATTCACAACGTTGGGAGTAACTCTATTCACAACGCTGGTAGTAACTCTATTCACAACGCTGATAGTAACTCTTTTCACACCGCTGGTAGTAACTCTATTCAAACCGCTGGTAGTAACTCTATTCACAACGCTGGAAGTAACCCTATTCACAACGCTGGTAGTAACTCTATTCACAACGCTGGTAGTAACTCTATTCACAACGCTTGTGGTAACTCTATTCACAACGCTGGTAGAAACTCTATTCACAACGCTGGTATTAACTCTATTCACATCGCTGGTAGTGACTCTATTCACAACGCTGGGAGTAACTCTATTCACAACGCTGCAAGTAACTCTATTCACAACGCTTGTAGCGACTCTATTCACAACGCTGGTAGTAACTCTATTGACAACGCTGGTCGTAACTCTATTCGCAACGCTGGTATTAACTCCATTCACAACGCTGGGAGTAACTCTATTGACAACGCTGGTAGTAACTCTATTCACAACGCTGGTAGTAACTCAATTCAGAACGCTGGTAGTAACTCTATTCACAACGCTGGAAGAAACTGTATTCACAACGCTGGTACTAACTCTTTTCACAACGCTGCTAGTAACTCAATTCACAACGCTGGTAGAAACTCTATTCACAACGCTGGTAGAAACTCTATTCACTACGCTGGTATTAACTCTATTCACAACGCTGGTAGTGACTCTATTCACAACGCTGGTAGTAACTCAATTCACAATGCTGGTAGAAACTCTATTCACAACGCTGGTAGAAACTCTACTCACAACGCTGGTATTAACTCTATTTACAACGCTGGTAGTGAATCTATGCACAACGCTGGTAGTAACTCTATTCACACGCTGGTAGTAACTCTATTCACAACGCTTGTCGCGACTCTATTCACAACGCTGGTGGTAACTCTATTCACCACGCTGGTAGTGACTCTATTCACAACGCTGGTAGTGACTCTCTTCAAAACACTGGTAGTAACTCTATTCACAACCTGTAAGTAACTCTATTCACAACGCTTGTCGCGACTCTATTCACAACGCTGGTGGTAATTCTATTCACCACGTTGGTAGTGACTCTATTCACAACGCTGGTAGTGACTCTATTCAAAACACTGGTAGTAACTCTATTCACAACGCTGCAAGTAACAATATTCACAACGCTGGTAGCGACGCTATTCACAACGGTGCAAGTAACTCTATTCACAACGCTGCTAGCGACTCTATTCACAACGCTGGTAGTAACTCTATTCACCACGCTGGTAGTGACTCTATTCTCAACGCTAGTAGTGACTCTATTCAAAACACTGGTAGTAACTCTATTCACAACGCTGCAAGTAACTCTATTCACAACGCTGATAGGGGCTCTATTCACAAAGATGGTAGCGACTCTATTCACAACGCTGGTAGTAACTCCATTCACAACGCTGGTAGTAACTCTATTCACAACGCTGGTAGTAACTCTATTCATAACGCTGGTAGTGCCTCTATTCACAACGCTGGTAGCGACTCTATTCACAACGCTGTAGAAACTCTATTCACAACGCTGGTAGAAACTCTATTCACAACGCTGGTATTAACTCTATTCACATCGCTGGTAGTGACTCTATTCACAACGCTGGGAGTAACTCTATTCACAACGCTGGTAGTAACTCTATTCACAACGCTTGTAGCGACTCTATTCACAACGCTGGTGGTAACTCTATTCACCACGCAGGTAGTGACACTATTCACAATGCTGGTAGTGACTCTATTCAAAACACTGGTGGTAACTCTATTCACAACGTTGCTAGTAACTCTATTCACAACGCTGCTGGCGACGCTATTCACAACGCTGGTAGCGACACAATTCACAACGCTGGGAGTAACTCTATTCACAACGCTGGTAGTAACTCTATTCACAACGCTGGTAGTAACTCTATTCACAATGCTGGAAGAAACTGTATTCACAACGCTGGTACTAACTCTTTTCACAACGCTGCTAGTAACTCAATTCACAACGCTGGTAGAAACTCTATTCACAACGCTGGTAGAAACTCTATTCACAACGCTGGTATTAACTCTATTCACAACGCTGGTAGTGACTCTATTCACAACGCTGGTAGTAACTCAATTCACAACGCTGGTAGAAACTCTATTCACAACGCTGGTAGAAACTCTACTCACAACGCTGGTATTAACTCTATTTACAACGCTGGTAGTGAATCTATGCACAACGCTGGTAGTAACTCTATTCACACGCTGGTAGTAACTCTATTCACAACGCTTGTCGCGACTCTATTCACAACGCTGGTGGTAACTCTATTCACCACGCTGGTAGTGACTCTATTGACAACGCTGGTAGTGACTCTCTTCAAAACACTGGTAGTAACTCTATTCACAACCTGTAAGTAACTCTATTCACAACGCTTGTCGCGACTCTATTCACAACGCTGGTGGTAATTCTATTCACCACTTTGGTAGTGACTCTATTCACAACGCTGGTAGTGACTCTATTCAAAACACTGGTAGTAACTCTATTCACAACGCTGCAAGTAACAATATTCACAACGCTGGTAGCGACGCTATTCACAACGGTGCAAGTAACTCTATTCACAACGCTGCTAGCGACTCTATTCACAACGCTGGTAGTAACTCTATTCACCACGCTGGTAGTGACTCTATTCTCAACGCTAGTAGTGACTCTATTCAAAACACTGGTAGTAACTCTATTCACAACGCTGCAAGTAACTCTATTCACAACGCTGATAGGGGCTCTATTCACAAAGCTGGTAGCGACTCTATTCACAACGCTGGTAGTAACTCCATTCACAACGCTTGTAGTAACTCTATTCACAACGCTGGTAGTAACTCTATTCATAACGCTGGTAGTGCCTCTATTCACAACGCTGGTAGCGACTCTATTCACAACGCTGTAGAAACTCTATTCACAACGCTGGTAGAAACTCTATTCACAACGCTGGTATTAACTCTATTCACATCGCTGGTAGTGACTCTATTCACAACGCTGGGAGTAACTCTATTCACAACTCTGCAAGTAACTCTATTCACAACGCTTGTAGCGACACTATTCACAACGCTGGTGGTAACTCTATTCACCACGCTGGTAGTGACACTATTCACAATGCTGGTAGTGACTCTATTCAAAACACTGGTGGTAACGCTATTCACAACGTTGCTAGTAACTCTATTCACAACGCTGCTGGCGACGCTATTCACAACGCTGGTAGCGACACAATTCACAACGCTGGGAGTAACTCTATTCACAACGCTGGTAGTAACTCTATTCACAACGCTGGTAGTAACTCTATTCACAACGCTGGTCGTAACTCTATTCACAACGCTGGTATTAACTCCATTCACAAAGCTGGGAGTAACTCTATTGACAACGCTGGTAGTAACTCTATTCACAACGCTGGTAGTAACTCAATTCACAACGCTGGTAGTAACTCTACTCACAACGCTGGAAGAAACTCTATTCACAACGCTGGTATTAACTCTTTTCACAACGCTGGTAGTAACTCAATTCACAACGCTGGTAGAAACTCCATTCACAACGCTGGTAGAAACTCTATTCACAACGCTGGTATTAACTCTATTCACAACGCTGGTAGTGACTCTATTCACAACGCTGGTAGTAACTCAATTCACAACGCTGGTAGAAACTCTATTCACAACGCTGGTAGAAACTCTATTCACAACGTTGGGAGTAACTCTATTCACAACGCTGGTAGTAACTCTATTCACAACGCTGATAGTAACTCTTTTCACACCGCTGGTAGTAACTCTATTCAAACCGCTGGTAGTAACTCTATTCACAACGCTGGAAGTAACCCTATTCACAACGCTGGTAGTAACTCTATTCACAACGCTGGTAGTAACTCTATTCACAACGCTTGTTGTAACTCTATTCACAACGCTGGTAGAAACTCTATTCACAACGCTGGTATTAACTCTATTCACATCGCTGGTAGTGACTCTATTCACAATGCTGGGAGTAACTCTATTCACAACGCTGCAAGTAACTCTATTCACGACGCTTGTAGCGACTCTATTCACAACGCTGGTAGTAACTCTATTGACAACGCTGGTCGTAACTCTATTCGCAACGCTGGTAGTAACTCAATTCACAACGCTGGTAGTAACTCTATTCACAATGCTGGAAGAAACTGTATTCACAACGCTGGTATTAACTCTTTTCACAAAGCTGCTAGTAACTCAATTCACAACGCTGGTAGAAACTCTATTCACAACGCTGGTAGAAACTCTATTCACAACGCTGGTATTAACTCTATTCACAAAGCTGGTAGTGACTCTATTGACAACGCTGGTAGTAACTCTATTCACAACGCTGGTAGTAACTCAATTCACAACGCTGGTAGTAACTCTATTCACAATGCTGGAAGAAACTGTATTCACAACGCTGGTATTAACTCTTTTCACAACGCTGCTAGTAACTAAATTCACAACGCTGGTAGAAACTCTATTCACAACGCTGGTAGAAACTCTATTCACAACGCTGGTATTAACTCTATTCACAACGCTGGTAGTGACTCTATTCACAACGCTGGTACTAACTCAATTCACAACGCTGGTAGAAACTCTATTCACAACGCTGGTAGAAACTCTACTCACAACGCTGGTATTAACTCTATTCACAACGCTGGTAGTGAATCTATGCACAACGCTGGTAGTAACTCTATTCACACGCTGGTAGTAACTCTATTCACAACGCTTGTCGCGACTCTATTCACAACACTGGTGGTAACTCTATTCACCACGCTGGTAGTGACTCTATTCACAACGCTGGTAGTGACTCTCTTCAAAACACTGGTAGTAACTCTATTCACAACCTGTAAGTAACTCTATTCACAACGCTTGTCGCGATTCTATTCACAACGCTGGTGGTAATTCTATTCACCACGTTGGTAGTGACTCTATTCACAACGCTGGTAGTGACTCTATTCAAAACACTGGTAGTAACTCTATTCACAACGCTGCAAGTAACAATATTCACAACGCTGGTAGGACGCTATTCACAACGGTGCAAGTAACTCTATTCACAACGCTGCTAGCGACTCTATTCACAACGCTGGTAGTAACTCTATTCACCACGCTGGTAGTGACTCTATTCTCAACGCTAGTAGTGACTCTATTCAAAACACTGGTAGTAACTCTATTCACAACGCTGCAAGTAACTCTATTCACAACGCTGATAGGGGCTCTATTCACAAAGCTGGTAGCGACTCTATTCACAACGCTGGTAGTAACTCCATTCACAACGCTGGTAGTGACTCTATTCACAACGCTGGTAGTAACTCTATTCATAACGCTGTTAGTGACTCTATTCACAACGCTGGTAGCGACTCTATTCACAACGCTGTTAGCAACACTATTCACAACGCTGGTAGTAACACTATTCACAACGCTGGTAGTAACTCTATTCACAACGCTGGTAGTAAATCTATTCACAACACTGGGAGTAACTCTATTCACAATGCAGGCAGTATCTCTATTCCCAACGCTGGTTGTAACTCAATTCACAATACTGGTAGAAACTCTATTCACAACGCTGGTAGTCACTGTATTCACACCGCTGGTAGTAACTCTATTCACAACGCTGGTAGTAACTCAATTCACAACGCTGGTAATAACTCTATTCTCAACACTGTAGAAACTCTATTCACAACGCTGGTAGTGACTCTTTTCACAATGCTCGTAGTGACTCTATTCAAAACACTGGTGGTAACTCTGTTCACAACGCTGCACGAAACTCTATTCACAATGCTGCTGGCGACGCTATTCACAACGCTGGTAGCGACTCTATTCACAACGCTGGGAGTAACTCTATTCACAACGCTGGTAGTAACTCTATTCACAACGCTGGTAGTAACTCTATTCACAACGCTGGTAGTAACTCTATTGACAACGATGGTCGTAACTCTATTCACAACGCTGGTATTAACTCCATTCACAAAGCTGGGAGTAACTCTATTGACAACGCTGGTAGTAACTCTATTCACAACGCTGGTAGTAACTCTATTCACAACGCTGGTAGTAACTCTATTGACAACGATGGTCGTAACTCTATTCACAACGCTGGTATTAACTCCATTCACAAAGCTGGGAGTAACTCTATTGACAACGCTGGTAGTAACTCTATTCACAACGCTGGTATTAACTCCATTCACAAAGCTGGGAGTAACTCTATTGACAACGCTGGTAGTAACTCTATTCACAACGCTGGTAGTAACTCTATTCACAACGCTGGTAGTAACTCTATTGACAACGATGGTCGTAACTCTATTCACAACGCTGGTATTAACTCCATTCACAAAGCTGGGAGTAACTCTATTGACAACGCTGGTAGTAACTCAATTCACAACGCTGGTAGTAACTCTATTCACAACGCTGGAAGAAACTCTATTCACAACGCTGGTAGTAACTCTATTCACAACGCTGGTAGTAACTCTATTCACAACGCTGGTAGAAACTCTATTCACAACGTTGGGAGTAACTCTATTCACAACGCTGGTAGTAACTCAGTTCACAACGCTGATAGTAACTCTTTTCACACCGCTGGTAGTAACTCTATTCAAACCGCTGGTAGTAACTCTATTCACAACGCTGGAAGTAACCCTATTCACAGCGCTGGTAGTAACTCTATTCACAACGCTGGTAGTAACTCTATTCACAACGCTTGTGGTATCTCTATTCACAACGCCGGTAGCGACTCTATTCACAACGCTGGTAGTAACTCTATTCACAACGCTGGTAGTGACTCTATTCACAGCGCTGGTAGTGACCCTATTCACAACACTGGTAGTAACTCCATTCACAACGCTGGTAGTAACTCTATTCACAACGCTGGTAGTGACTCTATTCACAACGCTGGTAGAAACTCTATTCACAACGCTGGAAGAAACTCTATTCACAACGCTGGTATTAACACTATTCACAACGCTGGTAGTGACTCTATACACAACGCTGGTAGTAACTCAATTCACAACGCTGGTAGAAACTCTATTCACAACGCTGGTAAAAACTCTATTCACAACGTTGGGAGTAACTCTATTCACAACGCTGGTAGTAACTCTATTCACAACGCTGATAGTAACTCTTTTCACACCGCTGGTAGTAACTCTATTCAAACCGCTGGTAGTATCTCTATTCACAACGCTGGAAGTAACCCTATTCACAACGCTGGTAGTAACTCTATTCACAACGCTGGTAGTAACTCTATTCACAACGCTTGTGGTAACTCTATTCACAACGCTGGTAGAAACTCTATTCACAACGCTGGTATTAACTCTATTCACATCGCTGGTAGTGACTCTATTCACAACGCTGGGAGTAACTCTATTCACAACGCTGCAAGTAACTCTATTCACAACGCTTGTAGCGACTCTATTCACAACGCTGGTAGTAACTCTATTGACAACGCTGGTCGTAACTCTATTCGCAACGCTGGTATTAACTCCATTCACAACGCTGGGAGTAACTCTATTGACAACGCTGGTAGTAACTCTATTCACAACGCTGGTAGTAACTCAATTCAGAACGCTGGTAGTAACTCTATTCACAATGCTGGAAGAAACTGTATTCACAACGCTGGTACTAACTCTTTTCACAACGCTGCTAGTAACTCAATTCACAACGCTGGTAGAAACTCTATTCACAACGCTGGTAGAAACTCTATTCACAACGCTGGTATTAACTCTATTCACAACGCTGGTAGTGACTCTATTCACAACGCTGGTAGTAACTCAATTCACAATGCTGGTAGAAACTCTATTCACAACGCTGGTAGAAACTCTACTCACAACGCTGGTATTAACTCTATTTACAACGCTGGTAGTGAATCTATGCACAACGCTGGTAGTAACTCTATTCACACGCTGGTAGTAACTCTATTCACAACGCTTGTCGCGACTCTATTCACAACGCTGGTGGTAACTCTATTCACCACGCTGGTAGTGACTCTATTCACAACGCTGGTAGTGACTCTCTTCAAAACACTGGTAGTAACTCTATTCACAACCTGTAAGTAACTCTATTCACAACGCTTGTCGCGACTCTATTCACAACGCTGGTGGTAATTCTATTCACCACGTTGGTAGTGACTCTATTCACAACGCTGGTAGTGACTCTATTCAAAACACTGGTAGTAACTCTATTCACAACGCTGCAAGTAACAATATTCACAACGCTGGTAGCGACGCTATTCACAACGGTGCAAGTAACTCTATTCACAACGCTGCTAGCGACTCTATTCACAACGCTGGTAGTAACTCTATTCACCACGCTGGTAGTGACTCTATTCTCAACGCTAGTAGTGACTCTATTCAAAACACTGGTAGTAACTCTATTCACAACGCTGCAAGTAACTCTATTCACAACGCTGATAGGGGCTCTATTCACAAAGATGGTAGCGACTCTATTCACAACGCTGGTAGTAACTCCATTCACAACGCTGGTAGTAACTCTATTCACAACGCTGGTAGTAACTCTATTCATAACGCTGGTAGTGCCTCTATTCACAACGCTGGTAGCGACTCTATTCACAACGCTGTAGAAACTCTATTCACAACGCTGGTAGAAACTCTATTCACAACGCTGGTATTAACTCTATTCACATCGCTGGTAGTGACTCTATTCACAACGCTGGGAGTAACTCTATTCACAACGCTGCAAGTAACTCTATTCACAACGCTTGTAGCGACTCTATTCACAACGCTGGTGGTAACTCTATTCACCACGCAGGTAGTGACACTATTCACAATGCTGGTAGTGACTCTATTCAAAACACTGGTGGTAACTCTATTCACAACGTTGCTAGTAACTCTATTCACAACGCTGCTGGCGACGCTATTCACAACGCTGGTAGCGACACAATTCACAACGCTGGGAGTAACTCTATTCACAACGCTGGTAGTAACTCTATTCACAACGCTGGTAGTAACTCTATTCACAATGCTGGAAGAAACTGTATTCACAACGCTGGTACTAACTCTTTTCACAACGCTGCTAGTAACTCAATTCACAACGCTGGTAGAAACTCTATTCACAACGCTGGTAGAAACTCTATTCACAACGCTGGTATTAACTCTATTCACAACGCTGGTAGTGACTCTATTCACAACGCTGGTAGTAACTCAATTCACAACGCTGGTAGAAACTCTATTCACAACGCTGGTAGAAACTCTACTCACAACGCTGGTATTAACTCTATTTACAACGCTGGTAGTGAATCTATGCACAACGCTGGTAGTAACTCTATTCACACGCTGGTAGTAACTCTATTCACAACGCTTGTCGCGACTCTATTCACAACGCTGGTGGTAACTCTATTCACCACGCTGGTAGTGACTCTATTGACAACGCTGGTAGTGACTCTCTTCAAAACACTGGTAGTAACTCTATTCACAACCTGTAAGTAACTCTATTCACAACGCTTGTCGCGACTCTATTCACAACGCTGGTGGTAATTCTATTCACCACTTTGGTAGTGACTCTATTCACAACGCTGGTAGTGACTCTATTCAAAACACTGGTAGTAACTCTATTCACAACGCTGCAAGTAACAATATTCACAACGCTGGTAGCGACGCTATTCACAACGGTGCAAGTAACTCTATTCACAACGCTGCTAGCGACTCTATTCACAACGCTGGTAGTAACTCTATTCACCACGCTGGTAGTGACTCTATTCTCAACGCTAGTAGTGACTCTATTCAAAACACTGGTAGTAACTCTATTCACAACGCTGCAAGTAACTCTATTCACAACGCTGATAGGGGCTCTATTCACAAAGCTGGTAGCGACTCTATTCACAACGCTGGTAGTAACTCCATTCACAACGCTTGTAGTAACTCTATTCACAACGCTGGTAGTAACTCTATTCATAACGCTGGTAGTGCCTCTATTCACAACGCTGGTAGCGACTCTATTCACAACGCTGTAGAAACTCTATTCACAACGCTGGTAGAAACTCTATTCACAACGCTGGTATTAACTCTATTCACATCGCTGGTAGTGACTCTATTCACAACGCTGGGAGTAACTCTATTCACAACTCTGCAAGTAACTCTATTCACAACGCTTGTAGCGACACTATTCACAACGCTGGTGGTAACTCTATTCACCACGCTGGTAGTGACACTATTCACAATGCTGGTAGTGACTCTATTCAAAACACTGGTGGTAACGCTATTCACAACGTTGCTAGTAACTCTATTCACAACGCTGCTGGCGACGCTATTCACAACGCTGGTAGCGACACAATTCACAACGCTGGGAGTAACTCTATTCACAACGCTGGTAGTAACTCTATTCACAACGCTGGTAGTAACTCTATTCACAACGCTGGTCGTAACTCTATTCACAACGCTGGTATTAACTCCATTCACAAAGCTGGGAGTAACTCTATTGACAACGCTGGTAGTAACTCTATTCACAACGCTGGTAGTAACTCAATTCACAACGCTGGTAGTAACTCTACTCACAACGCTGGAAGAAACTCTATTCACAACGCTGGTATTAACTCTTTTCACAACGCTGGTAGTAACTCAATTCACAACGCTGGTAGAAACTCCATTCACAACGCTGGTAGAAACTCTATTCACAACGCTGGTATTAACTCTATTCACAACGCTGGTAGTGACTCTATTCACAACGCTGGTAGTAACTCAATTCACAACGCTGGTAGAAACTCTATTCACAACGCTGGTAGAAACTCTATTCACAACGTTGGGAGTAACTCTATTCACAACGCTGGTAGTAACTCTATTCACAACGCTGATAGTAACTCTTTTCACACCGCTGGTAGTAACTCTATTCAAACCGCTGGTAGTAACTCTATTCACAACGCTGGAAGTAACCCTATTCACAACGCTGGTAGTAACTCTATTCACAACGCTGGTAGTAACTCTATTCACAACGCTTGTTGTAACTCTATTCACAACGCTGGTAGAAACTCTATTCACAACGCTGGTATTAACTCTATTCACATCGCTGGTAGTGACTCTATTCACAATGCTGGGAGTAACTCTATTCACAACGCTGCAAGTAACTCTATTCACGACGCTTGTAGCGACTCTATTCACAACGCTGGTAGTAACTCTATTGACAACGCTGGTCGTAACTCTATTCGCAACGCTGGTAGTAACTCAATTCACAACGCTGGTAGTAACTCTATTCACAATGCTGGAAGAAACTGTATTCACAACGCTGGTATTAACTCTTTTCACAAAGCTGCTAGTAACTCAATTCACAACGCTGGTAGAAACTCTATTCACAACGCTGGTAGAAACTCTATTCACAACGCTGGTATTAACTCTATTCACAAAGCTGGTAGTGACTCTATTGACAACGCTGGTAGTAACTCTATTCACAACGCTGGTAGTAACTCAATTCACAACGCTGGTAGTAACTCTATTCACAATGCTGGAAGAAACTGTATTCACAACGCTGGTATTAACTCTTTTCACAACGCTGCTAGTAACTCAATTCACAACGCTGGTAGAAACTCTATTCACAACGCTGGTAGAAACTCTATTCACAACGCTGGTATTAACTCTATTCACAACGCTGGTAGTGACTCTATTCACAACGCTGGTACTAACTCAATTCACAACGCTGGTAGAAACTCTATTCACAACGCTGGTAGAAACTCTACTCACAACGCTGGTATTAACTCTATTCACAACGCTGGTAGTGAATCTATGCACAACGCTGGTAGTAACTCTATTCACACGCTGGTAGTAACTCTATTCACAACGCTTGTCGCGACTCTATTCACAACACTGGTGGTAACTCTATTCACCACGCTGGTAGTGACTCTATTCACAACGCTGGTAGTGACTCTCTTCAAAACACTGGTAGTAACTCTATTCACAACCTGTAAGTAACTCTATTCACAACGCTTGTCGCGATTCTATTCACAACGCTGGTGGTAATTCTATTCACCACGTTGGTAGTGACTCTATTCACAACGCTGGTAGTGACTCTATTCAAAACACTGGTAGTAACTCTATTCACAACGCTGCAAGTAACAATATTCACAACGCTGGTAGGACGCTATTCACAACGGTGCAAGTAACTCTATTCACAACGCTGCTAGCGACTCTATTCACAACGCTGGTAGTAACTCTATTCACCACGCTGGTAGTGACTCTATTCTCAACGCTAGTAGTGACTCTATTCAAAACACTGGTAGTAACTCTATTCACAACGCTGCAAGTAACTCTATTCACAACGCTGATAGGGGCTCTATTCACAAAGCTGGTAGCGACTCTATTCACAACGCTGGTAGTAACTCCATTCACAACGCTGGTAGTGACTCTATTCACAACGCTGGTAGTAACTCTATTCATAACGCTGTTAGTGACTCTATTCACAACGCTGGTAGCGACTCTATTCACAACGCTGTTAGCAACACTATTCACAACGCTGGTAGTAACACTATTCACAACGCTGGTAGTAACTCTATTCACAACGCTGGTAGTAAATCTATTCACAACACTGGGAGTAACTCTATTCACAATGCAGGCAGTATCTCTATTCCCAACGCTGGTTGTAACTCAATTCACAATACTGGTAGAAACTCTATTCACAACGCTGGTAGTCACTGTATTCACACCGCTGGTAGTAACTCTATTCACAACGCTGGTAGTAACTCAATTCACAACGCTGGTAATAACTCTATTCTCAACACTGTAGAAACTCTATTCACAACGCTGGTAGTGACTCTTTTCACAATGCTCGTAGTGACTCTATTCAAAACACTTTTGGTAACTCTGTTCACAACGCTGCACGAAACTCTATTCACAATGCTGCTGGCGACGCTATTCACAACGCTGGTAGCGACTCAATTCACAACGCTGGGAGTAACTCTATTCACAACGCTGGTAGTAACTCTATTCACAACGCTGGTAGTAACTCTATTCACAACGCTGGTAGTAACTCTATTGACAACGATGGTCGTAACTCTATTCACAACGCTGGTATTAACTCCATTCACAAAGCTGGGAGTAACTCTATTGACAACGCTGGTAGTAACTCTATTCACAACGCTGGTAGTAACTCTATTCACAACGCTGGTAGTAACTCTATTGACAACGATGGTCGTAACTCTATTCACAACGCTGGTATTAACTCCATTCACAAAGCTGGGAGTAACTCTATTGACAACGCTGGTAGTAACTCTATTCACAACGCTGGTATTAACTCCATTCACAAAGCTGGGAGTAACTCTATTGACAACGCTGGTAGTAACTCTATTCACAACGCTGGTAGTAACTCTATTCACAACGCTGGTAGTAACTCTATTGACAACGATGGTCGTAACTCTATTCACAACGCTGGTATTAACTCCATTCACAAAGCTGGGAGTAACTCTATTGACAACGCTGGTAGTAACTCAATTCACAACGCTGGTAGTAACTCTATTCACAACGCTGGAAGAAACTCTATTCACAACGCTGGTAGTAACTCTATTCACAACGCTGGTAGTAACTCTATTCACAACGCTGGTAGAAACTCTATTCACAACGTTGGGAGTAACTCTATTCACAACGCTGGTAGTAACTCAGTTCACAACGCTGATAGTAACTCTTTTCACACCGCTGGTAGTAACTCTATTCAAACCGCTGGTAGTAACTCTATTCACAACGCTGGAAGTAACCCTATTCACAGCGCTGGTAGTAACTCTATTCACAACGCTGGTAGTAACTCTATTCACAACGCTTGTGGTATCTCTATTCACAACGCCGGTAGCGACTCTATTCACAACGCTGGTAGTAACTCTATTCACAACGCTGGTAGTGACTCTATTCACAGCGCTGGTAGTGACCCTATTCACAACACTGGTAGTAACTCCATTCACAACGCTGGTAGTAACTCTATTCACAACGCTGGTAGTGACTCTATTCACAACGCTGGTAGAAACTCTATTCACAACGCTGGAAGAAACTCTATTCACAACGCTGGTATTAACACTATTCACAACGCTGGTAGTGACTCTATACACAACGCTGGTAGTAACTCAATTCACAACGCTGGTAGAAACTCTATTCACAACGCTGGTAAAAACTCTATTCACAACGTTGGGAGTAACTCTATTCACAACGCTGGTAGTAACTCTATTCACAACGCTGATAGTAACTCTTTTCACACCGCTGGTAGTAACTCTATTCAAACCGCTGGTAGTATCTCTATTCACAACGCTGGAAGTAACCCTATTCACAATGCTGGTAGTAACTCTATTCACAACGCTGGTAGTAACTCTATTCACAACGCTTGTGGTAACTCTATTCACAACGCTGGTAGAAACTCTATTCACAACGCTGGTATTAACTCTATTCACATCGCTGGTAGTGACTCTATTCACAACACTGGGAGTAACTCTATTCACAACGCTGCAAGTAACTCTATTCACAACGCTTGTAGCGACTCTATTCACAACGCTGGTAGTAACTCTATTGACAACGCTGGTCGTAACTCTATTCGCAACGCTGGTATTAACTCCATTCACAACGCTGGGAGTAACTCTATTGACAACGCTGGTAGTAACTCTATTCACAACGCTGGTAGTAACTCAATTCACAACGCTGGTAGTAACTCTATTCACAATGCTGGAAGAAACTGTATTCACAACGCTGGTACTAACTCTTTTCACAACGCTGCTAGTAACTCAATTCACAACGCTGGTAGAAACTCTATTCACAACGCTGGTAGAAACTCTATTCACAACGCTGGTATTAACTCTATTCACAACGCTGGTAGTGACTCTATTCACAACGCTGGTAGTAACTCAATTCACAATGCTGGTAGAAACTCTATTCACAACGCTGGTAGAAACTCTACTCACAACGCTGGTATTAACTCTATTTACAACGCTGGTAGTGAATCTATGCACAACGCTGGTAGTAACTCTATTCACACGCTGGTAGTAACTCTATTCACAACGCTTGTCGCGACTCTATTCACAACGCTGGTGGTAACTCTATTCACCACGCTGGTAGTGACTCTATTCACAACGCTGGTAGTGACTCTCTTCAAAACACTGGTAGTAACTCTATTCACAACCTGTAAGTAACTCTATTCACAACGCTTGTCGCGACTCTATTCACAACGCTGGTGGTAATTCTATTCACCACGTTGGTAGTGACTCTATTCACAACGCTGGTAGTGACTCTATTCAAAACACTGGTAGTAACTCTATTCACAACGCTGCAAGTAACAATATTCACAACGCTGGTAGCGACGCTATTCACAACGGTGCAAGTAACTCTATTCACAACGCTGCTAGCGACTCTATTCACAACACTGGTAGTAACTCTATTCACCACGCTGGTAGTGACTCTATTCTCAACGCTGGTAGTAACTCAATTCACAATGCTGGTAGAAACTCTATTCACAACGCTGGTAGAAACTCTACTCACAACGCTGGTATTAACTCTATTTACAA
The DNA here is from genome assembly GCA_026770705.1 of Isurus oxyrinchus. Classification (NCBI taxonomy): domain Eukaryota; kingdom Metazoa; phylum Chordata; class Chondrichthyes; order Lamniformes; family Lamnidae; genus Isurus; species Isurus oxyrinchus. The sequence continues at coordinate 103,540 of JANJGN010000236.1, forward strand.
CGCTGGTAGTGAATCTATGCAGAACGCTGGTAGTAACTCTATTCACACGCTGGTAGTAACTCTATTCACAACGCTGGTAGTAACTCTATTCACAACGCTTGTGGTAACTCTATTCACAACGCTGGTAGTGACTCTATTCAAAACACTGGTAGTAACTCTATTCACAACGCTGCAATTAACACTATTCTCAACGCTGCAAGTAACTCTATTCACAACGCTGGTAGCGACTCTATTCACAACGCTGGTAGTGACTCTATTCACAACGCTGGTAGTAACTCTATTCACAACGCTTGTTGTAACTCTATTCACAACGCTGGTAGAAACTCTATTCACAACGCTGGTATTAACTCTATTCACATCGCTGGTAGTGACTCTATTCACAATGCTGGGAGTAACTCTATTCACAACGCTGCAAGTAACTCTATTCACGACGCTTGTAGCGACTCTATTCACAACGCTGGTAGTAACTCTATTGACAACGCTGGTCGTAACTCTATTCGCAACGCTGGTAGTAACTCAATTCACAACGCTGGTAGTAACTCTATTCACAATGCTGGAAGAAACTGTATTCACAACGCTGGTATTAACTCTTTTCACAAAGCTGCTAGTAACTCAATTCACAACGCTGGTAGAAACTCTATTCACAACGCTGGTAGAAACTCTATTCACAACGCTGGTATTAACTCTATTCACAAAGCTGGTAGTGACTCTATTGACAACGCTGGTAGTAACTCTATTCACAACGCTGGTAGTAACTCAATTCACAACGCTGGTAGTAACTCTATTCACAATGCTGGAAGAAACTGTATTCACAACGCTGGTATTAACTCTTTTCACAACGCTGCTAGTAACTAAATTCACAACGCTGGTAGAAACTCTATTCACAACGCTGGTATTAACTCTATTCACAACGCTGGTAGTGACTCTATTCACAACGCTGGTACTAACTCAATTCACAACGCTGGTAGAAACTCTATTCACAACGCTGGTAGAAACTCTACTCACAACGCTGGTATTAACTCTATTCACAACGCTGGTAGTGAATCTATGCACAACGCTGGTAGTAACTCTATTCACACGCTGGTAGTAACTCTATTCACAACGCTTGTCGCGACTCTATTCACAACTCTGGTGGTAACTCTATTCACCACGCTGGTAGTGACTCTATTCACAACGCTGGTAGTGACTCTCTTCAAAACACTGGTAGTAACTCTATTCACAACCTGTAAGTAACTCTATTCACAACGCTTGTCGCGATTCTATTCACAACGCTGGTGGTAATTCTATTCACCACGTTGGTAGTGACTCTATTCACAACGCTGGTAGTGACTCTATTCAAAACACTGGTAGTAACTCTATTCACAACGCTGCAAGTAACAATATTCACAACGCTGGTAGGACGCTATTCACAACGGTGCAAGTAACTCTATTCACAACGCTGCTAGCGACTCTATTCACAACGCTGGTAGTAACTCTATTCACCACGCTGGTAGTGACTCTATTCTCAACGCTAGTAGTGACTCTATTCAAAACACTGGTAGTAACTCTATTCACAACGCTGCAAGTAACTCTATTCACAACGCTGATAGGGGCTCTATTCACAAAGCTGGTAGCGACTCTATTCACAACGCTGGTAGTAACTCCATTCACAACGCTGGTAGTGACTCTATTCACAACGCTGGTAGTAACTCTATTCATAACGCTGTTAGTGACTCTATTCACAACGCTGGTAGCGACTCTATTCACAACGCTGTTAGCAACACTATTCACAACGCTGGTAGTAACACTATTCACAACGCTGGTAGTAACTCTATTCACAACGCTGGTAGTAAATCTATTCACAACACTGGGAGTAACTCTATTCACAATGCAGGCAGTATCTCTATTCCCAACGCTGGTTGTAACTCAATTCACAATACTGGTAGAAACTCTATTCACAACGCTGGTAGTCACTGTATTCACACCGCTGGTAGTAACTCTATTCACAACGCTGGTAGTAACTCAATTCACAACGCTGGTAATAACTCTATTCTCAACACTGTAGAAACTCTATTCACAACGCTGGTAGTGACTCTTTTCACAATGCTCGTAGTGACTCTATTCAAAACACTGGTGGTAACTCTGTTCACAACGCTGCACGAAACTCTATTCACAATGCTGCTGGCGACGCTATTCACAACGCTGGTAGCGACTCTATTCACAACGCTGGGAGTAACTCTATTCACAACGCTGGTAGTAACTCTATTCACAACGCTGGTAGTAACTCTATTCACAACGCTGGTAGTAACTCTATTGACAACGATGGTCGTAACTCTATTCACAACGCTGGTATTAACTCCATTCACAAAGCTGGGAGTAACTCTATTGACAACGCTGGTAGTAACTCTATTCACAACGCTGGTAGTAACTCTATTCACAACGCTGGTAGTAACTCTATTGACAACGATGGTCGTAACTCTATTCACAACGCTGGTATTAACTCCATTCACAAAGCTGGGAGTAACTCTATTGACAACGCTGGTAGTAACTCTATTCACAACGCTGGTATTAACTCCATTCACAAAGCTGGGAGTAACTCTATTGACAACGCTGGTAGTAACTCTATTCACAACGCTGGTAGTAACTCTATTCACAACGCTGGTAGTAACTCTATTGACAACGATGGTCGTAACTCTATTCACAACGCTGGTATTAACTCCATTCACAAAGCTGGGAGTAACTCTATTGACAACGCTGGTAGTAACTCAATTCACAACGCTGGTAGTAACTCTATTCACAACGCTGGAAGAAACTCTATTCACAACGCTGGTAGTAACTCTATTCACAACGCTGGTAGTAACTCTATTCACAACGCTGGTAGAAACTCTATTCACAACGTTGGGAGTAACTCTATTCACAACGCTGGTAGTAACTCAGTTCACAACGCTGATAGTAACTCTTTTCACACCGCTGGTAGTAACTCTATTCAAACCGCTGGTAGTAACTCTATTCACAACGCTGGAAGTAACCCTATTCACAGCGCTGGTAGTAACTCTATTCACAACGCTGGTAGTAACTCTATTCACAACGCTTGTGGTATCTCTATTCACAACGCCGGTAGCGACTCTATTCACAACGCTGGTAGTAACTCTATTCACAACGCTGGTAGTGACTCTATTCACAGCGCTGGTAGTGACCCTATTCACAACACTGGTAGTAACTCCATTCACAACGCTGGTAGTAACTCTATTCACAACGCTGGTAGTGACTCTATTCACAACGCTGGTAGAAACTCTATTCACAACGCTGGAAGAAACTCTATTCACAACGCTGGTATTAACACTATTCACAACGCTGGTAGTGACTCTATACACAACGCTGGTAGTAACTCAATTCACAACGCTGGTAGAAACTCTATTCACAACGCTGGTAAAAACTCTATTCACAACGTTGGGAGTAACTCTATTCACAACGCTGGTAGTAACTCTATTCACAACGCTGATAGTAACTCTTTTCACACCGCTGGTAGTAACTCTATTCAAACCGCTGGTAGTATCTCTATTCACAACGCTGGAAGTAACCCTATTCACAACGCTGGTAGTAACTCTATTCACAACGCTGGTAGTAACTCTATTCACAACGCTTGTGGTAACTCTATTCACAACGCTGGTAGAAACTCTATTCACAACGCTGGTATTAACTCTATTCACATCGCTGGTAGTGACTCTATTCACAACGCTGGGAGTAACTCTATTCACAACGCTGCAAGTAACTCTATTCACAACGCTTGTAGCGACTCTATTCACAACGCTGGTAGTAACTCTATTGACAACGCTGGTCGTAACTCTATTCGCAACGCTGGTATTAACTCCATTCACAACGCTGGGAGTAACTCTATTGACAACGCTGGTAGTAACTCTATTCACAACGCTGGTAGTAACTCAATTCAGAACGCTGGTAGTAACTCTATTCACAATGCTGGAAGAAACTGTATTCACAACGCTGGTACTAACTCTTTTCACAACGCTGCTAGTAACTCAATTCACAACGCTGGTAGAAACTCTATTCACAACGCTGGTAGAAACTCTATTCACAACGCTGGTATTAACTCTATTCACAACGCTGGTAGTGACTCTATTCACAACGCTGGTAGTAACTCAATTCACAATGCTGGTAGAAACTCTATTCACAACGCTGGTAGAAACTCTACTCACAACGCTGGTATTAACTCTATTTACAACGCTGGTAGTGAATCTATGCACAACGCTGGTAGTAACTCTATTCACACGCTGGTAGTAACTCTATTCACAACGCTTGTCGCGACTCTATTCACAACGCTGGTGGTAACTCTATTCACCACGCTGGTAGTGACTCTATTCACAACGCTGGTAGTGACTCTCTTCAAAACACTGGTAGTAACTCTATTCACAACCTGTAAGTAACTCTATTCACAACGCTTGTCGCGACTCTATTCACAACGCTGGTGGTAATTCTATTCACCACGTTGGTAGTGACTCTATTCACAACGCTGGTAGTGACTCTATTCAAAACACTGGTAGTAACTCTATTCACAACGCTGCAAGTAACAATATTCACAACGCTGGTAGCGACGCTATTCACAACGGTGCAAGTAACTCTATTCACAACGCTGCTAGCGACTCTATTCACAACGCTGGTAGTAACTCTATTCACCACGCTGGTAGTGACTCTATTCTCAACGCTAGTAGTGACTCTATTCAAAACACTGGTAGTAACTCTATTCACAACGCTGCAAGTAACTCTATTCACAACGCTGATAGGGGCTCTATTCACAAAGATGGTAGCGACTCTATTCACAACGCTGGTAGTAACTCCATTCACAACGCTGGTAGTAACTCTATTCACAACGCTGGTAGTAACTCTATTCATAACGCTGGTAGTGCCTCTATTCACAACGCTGGTAGCGACTCTATTCACAACGCTGTAGAAACTCTATTCACAACGCTGGTAGAAACTCTATTCACAACGCTGGTATTAACTCTATTCACATCGCTGGTAGTGACTCTATTCACAACGCTGGGAGTAACTCTATTGACAACGCTGCAAGTAACTCTATTCACAACGCTTGTAGCGACTCTATTCACAACGCTGGTGGTAACTCTATTCACCACGCAGGTAGTGACACTATTCACAATGCTGGTAGTGACTCTATTCAAAACACTGGTGGTAACTCTATTCACAACGTTGCTAGTAACTCTATTCACAACGCTGCTGGCGACGCTATTCACAACGCTGGTAGCGACACAATTCACAACGCTGGGAGTAACTCTATTCACAACGCTGGTAGTAACTCTATTCACAACGCTGGTAGTAACTCTATTCACAATGCTGGAAGAAACTGTATTCACAACGCTGGTACTAACTCTTTTCACAACGCTGCTAGTAACTCAATTCACAACGCTGGTAGAAACTCTATTCACAACGCTGGTAGAAACTCTATTCACAACGCTGGTATTAACTCTATTCACAACGCTGGTAGTGACTCTATTCACAACGCTGGTAGTAACTCAATTCACAACGCTGGTAGAAACTCTATTCACAACGCTGGTAGAAACTCTACTCACAACGCTGGTATTAACTCTATTTACAACGCTGGTAGTGAATCTATGCACAACGCTGGTAGTAACTCTATTCACACGCTGGTAGTAACTCTATTCACAACGCTTGTCGCGACTCTATTCACAACGCTGGTGGTAACTCTATTCACCACGCTGGTAGTGACTCTATTGACAACGCTGGTAGTGACTCTCTTCAAAACACTGGTAGTAACTCTATTCACAACCTGTAAGTAACTCTATTCACAACGCTTGTCGCGACTCTATTCACAACGCTGGTGGTAATTCTATTCACCACTTTGGTAGTGACTCTATTCACAACGCTGGTAGTGACTCTATTCAAAACACTGGTAGTAACTCTATTCACAACGCTGCAAGTAACAATATTCACAACGCTGGTAGCGACGCTATTCACAACGGTGCAAGTAACTCTATTCACAACGCTGCTAGCGACTCTATTCACAACGCTGGTAGTAACTCTATTCACCACGCTGGTAGTGACTCTATTCTCAACGCTAGTAGTGCCTCTATTCAAAACACTGGTAGTAACTCTATTCACAACGCTGCAAGTAACTCTATTCACAACGCTGATAGGGGCTCTATTCACAAAGCTGGTAGCGACTCTATTCACAACGCTGGTAGTAACTCCATTCACAACGCTTGTAGTAACTCTATTCACAACGCTGGTAGTAACTCTATTCATAACGCTGGTAGTGCCTCTATTCACAACGCTGGTAGCGACTCTATTCACAACGCTGTAGAAACTCTATTCACAACGCTGGTAGAAACTCTATTCACAACGCTGGTATTAACTCTATTCACATCGCTGGTAGTGACTCTATTCACAACGCTGGGAGTAACTCTATTCACAACTCTGCAAGTAACTCTATTCACAACGCTTGTAGCGACACTATTCACAACGCTGGTGGTAACTCTATTCACCACGCTGGTAGTGACACTATTCACAATGCTGGTAGTGACTCTATTCAAAACACTGGTGGTAACGCTATTCACAACGTTGCTAGTAACTCTATTCACAACGCTGCTGGCGACGCTATTCACAACGCTGGTAGCGACACAATTCACAACGCTGGGAGTAACTCTATTCACAACGCTGGTAGTAACTCTATTCACAACGCTGGTAGTAACTCTATTCACAACGCTGGTCGTAACTCTATTCACAACGCTGGTATTAACTCCATTCACAAAGCTGGGAGTAACTCTATTGACAACGCTGGTAGTAACTCTATTCACAACGCTGGTAGTAACTCAATTCACAACGCTGGTAGTAACTCTACTCACAACGCTGGAAGAAACTCTATTCACAACGCTGGTATTAACTCTTTTCACAACGCTGGTAGTAACTCAATTCACAACGCTGGTAGAAACTCCATTCACAACGCTGGTAGAAACTCTATTCACAACGCTGGTATTAACTCTATTCACAACGCTGGTAGTGACTCTATTCACAACGCTGGTAGTAACTCAATTCACAACGCTGGTAGAAACTCTATTCACAACGCTGGTAGAAACTCTATTCACAACGTTGGGAGTAACTCTATTCACAACGCTGGTAGTAACTCTATTCACAACGCTGATAGTAACTCTTTTCACACCGCTGGTAGTAACTCTATTCAAACCGCTGGTAGTAACTCTATTCACAACGCTGGAAGTAACCCTATTCACAACGCTGGTAGTAACTCTATTCACAACGCTGGTAGTAACTCTATTCACAACGCTTGTTGTAACTCTATTCACAACGCTGGTAGAAACTCTATTCACAACGCTGGTATTAACTCTATTCACATCGCTGGTAGTGACTCTATTCACAATGCTGGGAGTAACTCTATTCACAACGCTGCAAGTAACTCTATTCACGACGCTTGTAGCGACTCTATTCACAACGCTGGTAGTAACTCTATTGACAACGCTGGTCGTAACTCTATTCGCAACGCTGGTAGTAACTCAATTCACAACGCTGGTAGTAACTCTATTCACAATGCTGGAAGAAACTGTATTCACAACGCTGGTATTAACTCTTTTCACAAAGCTGCTAGTAACTCAATTCACAACGCTGGTAGAAACTCTATTCACAACGCTGGTAGAAACTCTATTCACAACGCTGGTATTAACTCTATTCACAAAGCTGGTAGTGACTCTATTGACAACGCTGGTAGTAACTCTATTCACAACGCTGGTAGTAACTCAATTCACAACGCTGGTAGTAACTCTATTCACAATGCTGGAAGAAACTGTATTCACAACGCTGGTATTAACTCTTTTCACAACGCTGCTAGTAACTCAATTCACAACGCTGGTAGAAACTCTATTCACAACGCTGGTAGAAACTCTATTCACAACGCTGGTATTAACTCTATTCACAACGCTGGTAGTGACTCTATTCACAACGCTGGTACTAACTCAATTCACAACGCTGGTAGAAACTCTATTCACAACGCTGGTAGAAACTCTACTCACAACGCTGGTATTAACTCTATTCACAACGCTGGTAGTGAATCTATGCACAACGCTGGTAGTAACTCTATTCACACGCTGGTAGTAACTCTATTCACAACGCTTGTCGCGACTCTATTCACAACACTGGTGGTAACTCTATTCACCACGCTGGTAGTGACTCTATTCACAACGCTGGTAGTGACTCTCTTCAAAACACTGGTAGTAACTCTATTCACAACCTGTAAGTAACTCTATTCACAACGCTTGTCGCGATTCTATTCACAACGCTGGTGGTAATTCTATTCACCACGTTGGTAGTGACTCTATTCACAACGCTGGTAGTGACTCTATTCAAAACACTGGTAGTAACTCTATTCACAACGCTGCAAGTAACAATATTCACAACGCTGGTAGGACGCTATTCACAACGGTGCAAGTAACTCTATTCACAACGCTGCTAGCGACTCTATTCACAACGCTGGTAGTAACTCTATTCACCACGCTGGTAGTGACTCTATTCTCAACGCTAGTAGTGACTCTATTCAAAACACTGGTAGTAACTCTATTCACAACGCTGCAAGTAACTCTATTCACAACGCTGATAGGGGCTCTATTCACAAAGCTGGTAGCGACTCTATTCACAACGCTGGTAGTAACTCCATTCACAACGCTGGTAGTGACTCTATTCACAACGCTGGTAGTAACTCTATTCATAACGCTGTTAGTGACTCTATTCACAACGCTGGTAGCGACTCTATTCACAACGCTGTTAGCAACACTATTCACAACGCTGGTAGTAACACTATTCACAACGCTGGTAGTAACTCTATTCACAACGCTGGTAGTAAATCTATTCACAACACTGGGAGTAACTCTATTCACAATGCAGGCAGTATCTCTATTCCCAACGCTGGTTGTAACTCAATTCACAATACTGGTAGAAACTCTATTCACAACGCTGGTAGTCACTGTATTCACACCGCTGGTAGTAACTCTATTCACAACGCTGGTAGTAACTCAATTCACAACGCTGGTAATAACTCTATTCTCAACACTGTAGAAACTCTATTCACAACGCTGGTAGTGACTCTTTTCACAATGCTCGTAGTGACTCTATTCAAAACACTGGTGGTAACTCTGTTCACAACGCTGCACGAAACTCTATTCACAATGCTGCTGGCGACGCTATTCACAACGCTGGTAGCGACTCAATTCACAACGCTGGGAGTAACTCTATTCACAACGCTGGTAGTAACTCTATTCACAACGCTGGTAGTAACTCTATTCACAACGCTGGTAGTAACTCTATTGACAACGATGGTCGTAACTCTATTCACAACGCTGGTATTAACTCCATTCACAAAGCTGGGAGTAACTCTATTGACAACGCTGGTAGTAACTCTATTCACAACGCTGGTAGTAACTCTATTCACAACGCTGGTAGTAACTCTATTGACAACGATGGTCGTAACTCTATTCACAACGCTGGTATTAACTCCATTCACAAAGCTGGGAGTAACTCTATTGACAACGCTGGTAGTAACTCTATTCACAACGCTGGTATTAACTCCATTCACAAAGCTGGGAGTAACTCTATTGACAACGCTGGTAGTAACTCTATTCACAACGCTGGTAGTAACTCTATTCACAACGCTGGTAGTAACTCTATTGACAACGATGGTCGTAACTCTATTCACAACGCTGGTATTAACTCCATTCACAAAGCTGGGAGTAACTCTATTGACAACGCTGGTAGTAACTCAATTCACAACGCTGGTAGTAACTCTATTCACAACGCTGGAAGAAACTCTATTCACAACGCTGGTAGTAACTCTATTCACAACGCTGGTAGTAACTCTATTCACAACGCTGGTAGAAACTCTATTCACAACGTTGGGAGTAACTCTATTCACAACGCTGGTAGTAACTCAGTTCACAACGCTGATAGTAACTCTTTTCACACCGCTGGTAGTAACTCTATTCAAACCGCTGGTAGTAACTCTATTCACAACGCTGGAAGTAACCCTATTCACAGCGCTGGTAGTAACTCTATTCACAACGCTGGTAGTAACTCTATTCACAACGCTTGTGGTATCTCTATTCACAACGCCGGTAGCGACTCTATTCACAACGCTGGTAGTAACTCTATTCACAACGCTGGTAGTGACTCTATTCACAGCGCTGGTAGTGACCCTATTCACAACACTGGTAGTAACTCCATTCACAACGCTGGTAGTAACTCTATTCACAACGCTGGTAGTGACTCTATTCACAACGCTGGTAGAAACTCTATTCACAACGCTGGAAGAAACTCTATTCACAACGCTGGTATTAACACTATTCACAACGCTGGTAGTGACTCTATACACAACGCTGGTAGTAACTCAATTCACAACGCTGGTAGAAACTCTATTCACAACGCTGGTAAAAACTCTATTCACAACGTTGGGAGTAACTCTATTCACAACGCTGGTAGTAACTCTATTCACAACGCTGATAGTAACTCTTTTCACACCGCTGGTAGTAACTCTATTCAAACCGCTGGTAGTATCTCTATTCACAACGCTGGAAGTAACCCTATTCACAATGCTGGTAGTAACTCTATTCACAACGCTGGTAGTAACTCTATTCACAACGCTTGTGGTAACTCTATTCACAACGCTGGTAGAAACTCTATTCACAACGCTGGTATTAACTCTATTCACATCGCTGGTAGTGACTCTATTCACAACACTGGGAGTAACTCTATTCACAACGCTGCAAGTAACTCTATTCACAACGCTTGTAGCGACTCTATTCACAACGCTGGTAGTAACTCTATTGACAACGCTGGTCGTAACTCTATTCGCAACGCTGGTATTAACTCCATTCACAACGCTGGGAGTAACTCTATTGACAACGCTGGTAGTAACTCTATTCACAACGCTGGTAGTAACTCAATTCACAACGCTGGTAGTAACTCTATTCACAATGCTGGAAGAAACTGTATTCACAACGCTGGTACTAACTCTTTTCACAACGCTGCTAGTAACTCAATTCACAACGCTGGTAGAAACTCTATTCACAACGCTGGTTGAAACTCTATTCACAACGCTGGTATTAACTCTATTCACAACGCTGGTAGTGACTCTATTCACAACGCTGGTAGTAACTCAATTCACAATGCTGGTAGAAACTCTATTCACAACGCTGGTAGAAACTCTACTCACAACGCTGGTATTAACTCTATTTACAACGCTGGTAGTGAATCTATGCACAACGCTGGTAGTAACTCTATTCACACGCTGGTAGTAACTCTATTCACAACGCTTGTCGCGACTCTATTCACAACGCTGGTGGTAACTCTATTCACCACGCTGGTAGTGACTCTATTCACAACGCTGGTAGTGACTCTCTTCAAAACACTGGTAGTAACTCTATTCACAACCTGTAAGTAACTCTATTCACAACGCTTGTCGCGACTCTATTCACAACGCTGGTGGTAATTCTATTCACCACGTTGGTAGTGACTCTATTCACAACGCTGGTAGTGACTCTATTCAAAACACTGGTAGTAACTCTATTCACAACGCTGCAAGTAACAATATTCACAACGCTGGTAGCGACGCTATTCACAACGGTGCAAGTAACTCTATTCACAACGCTGCTAGCGACTCTATTCACAACACTGGTAGTAACTCTATTCACCACGCTGGTAGTGACTCTATTCTCAACGCTGGTAGTAACTCAATTCACAATGCTGGTAGAAACTCTATTCACAACGCTGGTAGAAACTCTGCTCACAACGCTGGTATTAACTCTATTTACAACGCTGGTAGTGAATCTATGCAGAACGCTGGTAGTAACTCTATTCACACGCTGGTAGTAACTCTATTCACAACGCTGGTAGTAACTCTATTCACAACGCTTGTGGTAACTCTATTCACAACGCTGGTAGTGACTCTATTCAAAACACTGGTAGTAACTCTATTCACAACGCTGCAATTAACACTATTCTCAACGCTGCAAGTAACTCTATTCACAACGCTGGTAGCGACTCTATTCACAACGCTGGTAGTGACTCTATTCACAACGCTGGTAGCGACTCTATTCACAACGCTGGTAGCGAATCTATTCACAACGCTGGAAGTAACTCCATTCACATCGCTGGTAGTAACTCTATTCACAACGCTGGTAGTAGCTGTATTCACAACGCTGGTAGTGACTCTATTCACAACGCTGGTAGTAACTCCATTCACATCGCTGGTAGTAACTCTATTCACAACGCTGGTAGTAGCTCTATTCACAAGGCTGGTAATAACTCTATTCTCAACGCTGTAGAAACTCTATTCACATCGCTGGTAGAAACTCTATTCACATCGCTGGTATTAATTCTATTCACATCGCTGGTAGTGACTCTAATCACAACGCTGGGAGTAACTCTATTCACAACGCTGCAAGTAACTCTATTCACAACGCTTGTAGCGACTCTATTCACAATGCTGGTGGTAACTCTATTCACCACGCTGGTAGTGACACTATTCACAATGCTGGTAGTGACTCTATTCAAAACACTGGTGGTAACTCTATTCACAACGTTGCTAGTAACTCTATTCACAACGCTGCTGGCGACGCTATTCACAATGCTGGTAGCGACACAATTCACAACGCTGGGAGTAACTCTATTCACAACGCTGGTAGTAACTCTATTCACAACGCTGGTAGTAACTCTATTCACAACGCTGGTCGTAACTCTATTCACAACGCTGGTATTAACTCCATTCACAAAGCTGGGAGTAACTCTATTGACAACGCTGGTAGTAACTCTATTCACAACGCTGGTAGTAACTCAATTCACAACGCTGGTAGTAACTCTACTCTTAACGCTGGAAGAACCTCTATTCACAACGCTGGTATTAACTCTTTTCACAACGCTGGTAGTAACTCAATTCACAACGCTGGTAGAAACTCTATTCACAACGCTGGTAGAAACTCTATTCACAACGCTGGTATTAACTCTATTCACAACGCTGGAAGTGACTCTATTCACAACGCTGGTAGTAACTCAATTAACAACGCTGGTAGAAACTCTATTCACAACGATGTTAGAAACTCTATTCACAACGTTGGGAGTAACTCTATTCACAACGCTGGTAGTAACTCTATTCACAACGCTGATAGTAACTCTTTTCACACCGCTGGTAGTAACTCTATTCAAACCGCTGGTAGTAACTCTATTCACAACGCTGGAAGTAACCCTATTCACAACGCTGGTAGTAACTCTATTCACAACGCTGGTAGTAACTCTATTCACAACGCTTGTGGTAACTCTATTCACAACGCTGGTAGTGACTCTATTCAAAACACTGGTAGTAACTCTATTCACAACGCTGCAATTAACTCTATTCTCAACGCTGCAAGTAACTCTATTCACAACGCTGGTAGCGACTCTATTCACAACGCTGGTAGTGACTCTATTCACAACGCTGGTAGCGACTCTATTCACAACGCTGGTAGCGAATCTATTCACAACGCTGGAAGTAACTCCATTCACATCGCTGGTAGTAACTCTATTCACAACGCTGGTAGTAGCTGTATTCACAACGCTGGTAGTGACTCTATTCACAACGCTGGTAGTAACTCCATTCACATCGCTGGTAGTAACTCTATTCACAACGCTGGTAGTAGCTCTATTCACAAGGCTGGTAATAACTCTATTCTCAACGCTGTAGAAACTCTATTCACAACGCTGGTAGAAACTCTATTCACATCGCTGGTATTAATTCTATTCACATCGCTGGTAGTGACTCTAATCACAACGCTGGGAGTAACTCTATTCACAACGCTGCAAGTAACTCTATTCACAACGCTTGTAGCGACTCTATTCACAATGCTGGTGGTAACTCTATTCACCACGCTGGTAGTGACACTATTCACAATGCTGGTAGTGACTCTATTCAAAACACTGGTGGTAACTCTATTCACAACGTTGCTAGTAACTCTATTCACAACGCTGCTGGCGACGCTATTCACAATGCTGGTAGCGACACAATTCACAACGCTGGGAGTAACTCTATTCACAACGCTGGTAGTAACTCTATTCACAACGCTGGTAGTAACTCTATTCACAACGCTGGTCGTAACTCTATTCACAACGCTGGTATTAACTCCATTCACAAAGCTGGGAGTAACTCTATTGACAACGCTGGTAGTAACTCTATTCACAACGCTGGTAGTAACTCAATTCATAACGCTGGTAGTAACTCTACTCTTAACCCTGGAAGAACCTCTATTCACAACGCTGGTATTAACTCTTTTCACAACGCTGGTAGTAACTCAATTCACAACGCTGGTAGAAACTCTATTCACAACGCTGGTAGAAACTCTATTCACAACGCTGGTATTAACTCTATTCACAACGCTGGAAGTGACTCTATTCACAACGCTGGTAGTAACTCAATTAACAACGCTGGTAGAAACTCTATTCACAACGATGGTAGAAACTCTATTCACAACGTTGGGAGTAACTCTATTCACAACGCTGGTAGTAACTCTATTCACAACGCTGATAGTAACTCTTTTCACACCGCTGGTAGTAACTCTATTCAAACCGCTGGTAGTAACTCTATTCACAACGCTGGAAGTAACCCTATTCACAACGCTGGTAGTAACTCTATTCACAACGCTGGTAGTAACTCTATTCACAACGCTTGTGGTAACTCTATTCACAACGCTGGTAGAAACTCTATTCACAACGCTGGTATTAACTCTATTCACATCGCTGGTAGTGACTCTATTCACAATGCTGGGAGTAACTCTATTCACAACGCTGCAAGTAACTCTATTCACAACGCTTGTAGCGACTCTATTCACAACGCTGGTAGTAACTCTATTGACAACGCTGGTCGTAACTCTATTCGCAACGCTGGTATTAACTCCATTCACAACGCTGGGAGTAACTCTATTGACAACGCTGGTAGTAACTCTATTCACAACGCTGGTAGTAACTCAATTCACAACGCTGGTAGTAACTCTATTCACAATGCTGGAAGAAACTGTATTCACAACGCTGGTACTAACTCTTTTCACAACGCTGCTAGTAACTCAATTCACAACGCTGGTAGAAACTCTATTCACAACGCTGGTAGAAACTCTATTCACAACGCTGGTATTAACTCTATTCACAACGCTGGTAGTGACTCTATTCACAACGCTGGTAGTAACTCAATTCACAATGCTGGTAGAAACTCTATTCACAACGCTGGTAGAAACTCTACTCACAACGCTGGTATTAACTCTATTTACAACGCTGGTAGTGAATCTATGCAGAACGCTGGTAGTAACTCTATTCACACGCTGGTAGTAACTCTATTCACAACGCTTGTCGCGACTCTATTCACAACGCTGGTGGTAACTCTATTCACCACGCTGGTAGTGACTCTATTCACAACGCTGGTAGTGACTCTCTTCAAAACACTGGTAGTAACTCTATTCACAACCTGTAAGTAACTCTATTCACAACGCTTGTCGCGACTCTATTCACAACGCTGGTGGTAATTCTATTCACCACGTTGGTAGTGACTCTATTCACAACGCTGGTAGTGACTCTATTCAAAACACTGGTAGTAACTCTATTCACAACGCTGCAAGTAACAATATTCACAACGCTGGTAGCGACGCTATTCACAACGGTGCAAGTAACTCTATTCACAACGCTGCTAGCGACTCTATTCACAACGCTGGTAGTAACTCTATTCACCACGCTGGTAGTGACTCTATTCTCAACGCTAGTAGTGACTCTATTCAAAACACTGGTAGTAACTCTATTCACAACGCTGCAAGTAACTCTATTCACAACGCTGATAGGGGCTCTATTCACAAAGCTGGTAGCGACTCTATTCACAACGCTGGTAGTAACTCCATTCACAACGCTGGTAGTAACTCTATTCACAACGCTGGTAGTAACTCCATTCACAACGCTGGTAGCGACTCTATTCACA
This sequence comes from Isurus oxyrinchus, assembly GCA_026770705.1. NCBI lineage: Eukaryota > Metazoa > Chordata > Chondrichthyes > Lamniformes > Lamnidae > Isurus > Isurus oxyrinchus. Next base: position 119,549 of record JANJGN010000236.1, read on the forward strand.
ACGCTGTAGAAACTCTATTCACAACGCTGGTAGAAACTCTATTCACAACGCTGGTATTAACTCTATTCACATCGCTGGTAGTGACACTATTCACAACGCTGGGAGTAACTCTATTCACAACGCTGCAAGTAACTCTATTCACAACGCTTGTAGCGACTCTATTCACCACGCTGGTGGTAACTCTATTCACCACGCTGGTAGTGACACTATTCACAATGCTGGTAGTGACTCTATTCAAAACACTGGTGGTAACTCTATTCACAACGTTGCTAGTAACTCTTTTCACAACGCTGCTGGCGACGCTATTCACAACGCTGGTAGCGACACAATTCACAACGCTGGTAGTAACTCTATTCACAACGCTGGTAGAAACTCTATTCACAACGTTGGGAGTAACTCTATTCACAACGCTGGTAGTAACTCTTTTCACAACGCTGATAGTAACTCTTTTCACACCGCGGGTAGTAACTCTATTCAAACCGCTGGTAGTAATTCTATTCACAACGCTGGAAGTAACCCTATTCACAACGCTGGTAGTAACTCTATTCACAACGCTGGTAGTAACTCTATTCACAACGCTTGTGGTAACTCTATTCACAACGCTGGTAGTGACTCTATTCAAAACACTGGTAGTAACTCTATTCACAACGCTGCAATTAACTCTATTCTCAACGCTGCAAGTAACTCTATTCACAACGCTGGTAGCGACTCTATTCACAACGCTGGTAGTGACTCTATTCACAACGCTGGTAGCGACTCTATTCACAACGCTGGTAGCGAATCTATTCACAACGCTGGAAGTAACTCCATTCACATCGCTGGTAGTAACTCTATTCACAACGCTGGTAGTAGCTGTATTCACAACGCTGGTAGTGACTGTATTCACAACGCTGGTAGTAACTCCATTCACATCGCTGGTAGTAACTCTATTCACAATGCTGGTAGTAGCTCTATTCACAAGGCTGGTAGCGACTCTATTCACAACGCTGTTAGCAACGCTATTCACAACGCTGGTAGTAACTCTATTCACAACGCTGGTAGTAACTCTATTCACAATGCTTGTAGTAACTCTATTCACAATGCTGGTAGTAACTCTATTGACAACGCTGGTAGCGACTCTATTCACAACGCTGGGAGTAACTCTATTCACAACGCTGGTAGTAAATCAATTCACAACGCTGGTAATAACTCTATTCTCAACGCTGTAGAAACTCTATTCACAACGCTGGTAGAAACTCTATTCACATCGCTGGTATTAATTCTATTCACATCGCTGGTAGTGACTCTAATCACAACGCTGGGAGTAACTCTATTCACAACGCTGCAAGTAACTCTATTCACAACGCTTGTAGCGACTCTATTCACAATGCTGGTGGTAACTCTATTCACCACGCTGGTAGTGACACTATTCACAATGCTGGTAGTGACTCTATTCAAAACACTGGTGGTAACTCTATTCACAACGTTGCTAGTAACTCTATTCACAACGCTGCTGGCGACGCTATTCACAATGCTGGTAGCGACACAATTCACAACGCTGGGAGTAACTCTATTCACAACGCTGGTAGTAACTCTATTCACAACGCTGGTAGTAACTCTATTCACAACGCTGGTCGTAACTCTATTCACAACGCTGGTATTAACTCCATTCACAAAGCTGGGAGTAACTCTATTGACAACGCTGGTAGTAACTCTATTCACAACGCTGGTAGTAACTCAATTCACAACGCTGGTAGTAACTCTACTCTTAACGCTGGAAGAAACTCTATTCACAACGCTGGTATTAACTCTTTTCACAACGCTGGTAGTAACTCAATTCACAACGCTGGTAGAAATTCTATTCACAACGCTGGTAGAAACTCTATTCACAACGCTGGTAGTAACTCTATTCACAACGCTGGAAGTGACTCTATTCACAACGCTGGTAGTAACTCAATTAACAACGCTGGTAGAAACTCTATTCACAACGATGGTAGAAACTCTATTCACAACGTTGGGAGTAACTCTATTCACAACGCTGGTAGTAACTCTATTCACAACGCTGATAGTAACTCTTTTCACACCGCTGGTAGTAACTCTATTCAAACCGCTGGTAGTAACTCTATTCACAACGCTGGAAGTAACCCTATTCACAACGCTGGTAGTAACTCTATTCACAACGCTGGTAGTAACTCTATTCACAACGCTTGTGGTAACTCTATTCACAACGCTGGTAGAAACTCTATTCACAACGCTGGTATTAACTCTATTCACATCGCTGGTAGTGACTCTATTCACAACGCTGGGAGTAACTCTATTCACAACGCTGCAAGTAACTCTATTCACAACGCTTGTAGCGACTCTATTCACAACGCTGGTAGTAACTCTATTGACAACGCTGGTCGTAACTCTATTCGCAACGCTGGTATTAACTCCATTCACAACGCTGGGAGTAACTCTATTGACAACGCTGGTAGTAACTCTATTCACAACGCTGGTAGTAACTCAATTCAGAACGCTGGTAGTAACTCTATTCACAATGCTGGAAGAAACTGTATTCACAACGCTGGTACTAACTCTTTTCACAACGCTGCTAGTAACTCAATTCACAACGCTGGTAGAAACTCTATTCACAACGCTGGTAGAAACTCTATTCACAACGCTGGTATTAACTCTATTCACAACGCTGGTAGTGACTCTATTCACAACGCTGGTAGTAACTCAATTCACAATGCTGGTAGAAACTCTATTCACAACGCTGGTAGAAACTCTACTCACAACGCTGGTATTAACTCTATTTACAACGCTGGTAGTGAATCTATGCACAACACTGGTAGTAACTCTATTCACACGCTGGTAGTAACTCTATTCACAACGCTTGTCGCGACTCTATTCACAACGCTGGTGGTAACTCTATTCACCACGCTGGTAGTGACTCTATTCACAACGCTGGTAGTGACTCTCTTCAAAACACTGGTAGTAACTCTATTCACAACCTGTAAGTAACTCTATTCACAACGCTTGTCGCGACTCTATTCACAACGCTGGTGGTAATTCTATTCACCACGTTGGTAGTGACTCTATTCACAACGCTAGTAGTGACTCTATTCAAAACACTGGTAGTAACTCTATTCACAACGCTGCAAGTAACAATATTCACAACGCTGGTAGCGACGCTATTCACAACGGTGCAAGTAACTCTATTCACAACGCTGCTAGCGACTCTATTCACAACGCTGGTAGTAACTCTATTCACCACGCTGGTAGTGACTCTATTCTCAACGCTAGTAGTGACTCTATTCAAAACACTGGTAGTAACTCTATTCACAACGCTGCAAGTAACTCTATTCACAACGCTGATAGGGGCTCTATTCACAAAGATGGTAGCGACTCTATTCACAACGCTGGTAGTAACTCCATTCACAACGCTGGTAGTAACTCTATTCACAACGCTGGTAGTAACTCTATTCATAACGCTGGTAGTGCCTCTATTCACAACGCTGGTAGCGACTCTATTCACAACGCTGTAGAAACTCTATTCACAACGCTGGTAGAAACTCTATTCACAACGCTGGTATTAACTCTATTCACATCGCTGGTAGTGACTCTATTCACAACGCTGGGAGTAACTCTATTCACAACGCTGCAAGTAACTCTATTCACAACGCTTGTAGCGACTCTATTCACAACGCTGGTGGTAACTCTATTCACCACGCAGGTAGTGACACTATTCACAATGCTGGTAGTGACTCTATTCAAAACACTGGTGGTAACTCTATTCACAACGTTGCTAGTAACTCTATTCACAACGCTGCTGGCGACGCTATTCACAACGCTGGTAGCGACACAATTCACAACGCTGGGAGTAACTCTATTCACAACGCTGGTAGTAACTCCATTCACAACGCTGGTAGTAACTCTATTCACAACGCTGGTAGTAACTCCATTCACAACGCTGGTAGCGACTCTATTCACAACGCTGTAGAAACTCTATTCACAACGCTGGTAGAAACTCTATTCACAACGCTGGTATTAACTCTATTCACATCGCTGGTAGTGACACTATTCACAACGCTGGGAGTAACTCTATTCACAACGCTGCAAGTAACTCTATTCACAACGCTTGTAGCGACTCTATTCACCACGCTGGTGGTAACTCTATTCACCACGCTGGTAGTGACACTATTCACAATGCTGGTAGTGACTCTATTCAAAACACTGGTGGTAACTCTATTCACAACGTTGCTAGTAACTCTTTTCACAACGCTGCTGGCGACGCTATTCACAACGCTGGTAGCGACACAATTCACAACGCTGGTAGTAACTCTATTCACAACGCTGGTAGAAACTCTATTCACAACGTTGGGAGTAACTCTATTCACAACGCTGGTAGTAACTCTTTTCACAACGCTGATAGTAACTCTTTTCACACCGCGGGTAGTAACTCTATTCAAACCGCTGGTAGTAATTCTATTCACAACGCTGGAAGTAACCCTATTCACAACGCTGGTAGTAACTCTATTCACAACGCTGGTAGTAACTCTATTCACAACGCTTGTGGTAACTCTATTCACAACGCTGGTAGTGACTCTATTCAAAACACTGGTAGTAACTCTATTCACAACGCTGCAATTAACTCTATTCTCAACGCTGCAAGTAACTCTATTCACAACGCTGGTAGCGACTCTATTCACAACGCTGGTAGTGACTCTATTCACAACGCTGGTAGCGACTCTATTCACAACGCTGGTAGCGAATCTATTCACAACGCTGGAAGTAACTCCATTCACATCGCTGGTAGTAACTCTATTCACAACGCTGGTAGTAGCTGTATTCACAACGCTGGTAGTGACTGTATTCACAACGCTGGTAGTAACTCCATTCACATCGCTGGTAGTAACTCTATTCACAATGCTGGTAGTAGCTCTATTCACAAGGCTGGTAGCGACTCTATTCACAACGCTGTTAGCAACGCTATTCACAACGCTGGTAGTAACTCTATTCACAACGCTGGTAGTAACTCTATTCACAATGCTTGTAGTAACTCTATTCACAATGCTGGTAGTAACTCTATTGACAACGCTGGTAGCGACTCTATTCACAACGCTGGGAGTAACTCTATTCACAACGCTGGTAGTAAATCAATTCACAACGCTGGTAATAACTCTATTCTCAACGCTGTAGAAACTCTATTCACAACGCTGGTAGAAACTCTATTCACATCGCTGGTATTAATTCTATTCACATCGCTGGTAGTGACTCTAATCACAACGCTGGGAGTAACTCTATTCACAACGCTGCAAGTAACTCTATTCACAACGCTTGTAGCGACTCTATTCACAATGCTGGTGGTAACTCTATTCACCACGCTGGTAGTGACACTATTCACAATGCTGGTAGTGACTCTATTCAAAACACTGGTGGTAACTCTATTCACAACGTTGCTAGTAACTCTATTCACAACGCTGCTGGCGACGCTATTCACAATGCTGGTAGCGACACAATTCACAACGCTGGGAGTAACTCTATTCACAACGCTGGTAGTAACTCTATTCACAACGCTGGTAGTAACTCTATTCACAACGCTGGTCGTAACTCTATTCACAACGCTGGTATTAACTCCATTCACAAAGCTGGGAGTAACTCTATTGACAACGCTGGTAGTAACTCTATTCACAACGCTGGTAGTAACTCAATTCACAACGCTGGTAGTAACTCTACTCTTAACGCTGGAAGAAACTCTATTCACAACGCTGGTATTAACTCTTTTCACAACGCTGGTAGTAACTCAATTCACAACGCTGGTAGAAATTCTATTCACAACGCTGGTAGAAACTCTATTCACAACGCTGGTAGTAACTCTATTCACAACGCTGGAAGTGACTCTATTCACAACGCTGGTAGTAACTCAATTAACAACGCTGGTAGAAACTCTATTCACAACGATGGTAGAAACTCTATTCACAACGTTGGGAGTAACTCTATTCACAACGCTGGTAGTAACTCTATTCACAACGCTGATAGTAACTCTTTTCACACCGCTGGTAGTAACTCTATTCAAACCGCTGGTAGTAACTCTATTCACAACGCTGGAAGTAACCCTATTCACAACGCTGGTAGTAACTCTATTCACAACGCTGGTAGTAACTCTATTCACAACGCTTGTGGTAACTCTATTCACAACGCTGGTAGAAACTCTATTCACAACGCTGGTATTAACTCTATTCACATCGCTGGTAGTGACTCTATTCACAACGCTGGGAGTAACTCTATTCACAACGCTGCAAGTAACTCTATTCACAACGCTTGTAGCGACTCTATTCACAACGCTGGTAGTAACTCTATTGACAACGCTGGTCGTAACTCTATTCGCAACGCTGGTATTAACTCCATTCACAACGCTGGGAGTAACTCTATTGACAACGCTGGTAGTAACTCTATTCACAACGCTGGTAGTAACTCAATTCAGAACGCTGGTAGTAACTCTATTCACAATGCTGGAAGAAACTGTATTCACAACGCTGGTACTAACTCTTTTCACAACGCTGCTAGTAACTCAATTCACAACGCTGGTAGAAACTCTATTCACAACGCTGGTAGAAACTCTATTCACAACGCTGGTATTAACTCTATTCACAACGCTGGTAGTGACTCTATTCACAACGCTGGTAGTAACTCAATTCACAATGCTGGTAGAAACTCTATTCACAACGCTGGTAGAAACTCTACTCACAACGCTGGTATTAACTCTATTTACAACGCTGGTAGTGAATCTATGCACAACACTGGTAGTAACTCTATTCACACGCTGGTAGTAACTCTATTCACAACGCTTGTCGCGACTCTATTCACAACGCTGGTGGTAACTCTATTCACCACGCTGGTAGTGACTCTATTCACAACGCTGGTAGTGACTCTCTTCAAAACACTGGTAGTAACTCTATTCACAACCTGTAAGTAACTCTATTCACAACGCTTGTCGCGACTCTATTCACAACGCTGGTGGTAATTCTATTCACCACGTTGGTAGTGACTCTATTCACAACGCTAGTAGTGACTCTATTCAAAACACTGGTAGTAACTCTATTCACAACGCTGCAAGTAACAATATTCACAACGCTGGTAGCGACGCTATTCACAACGGTGCAAGTAACTCTATTCACAACGCTGCTAGCGACTCTATTCACAACGCTGGTAGTAACTCTATTCACCACGCTGGTAGTGACTCTATTCTCAACGCTAGTAGTGACTCTATTCAAAACACTGGTAGTAACTCTATTCACAACGCTGCAAGTAACTCTATTCACAACGCTGATAGGGGCTCTATTCACAAAGATGGTAGCGACTCTATTCACAACGCTGGTAGTAACTCCATTCACAACGCTGGTAGTAACTCTATTCACAACGCTGGTAGTAACTCTATTCATAACGCTGGTAGTGCCTCTATTCACAACGCTGGTAGCGACTCTATTCACAACGCTGTAGAAACTCTATTCACAACGCTGGTAGAAACTCTATTCACAACGCTGGTATTAACTCTATTCACATCGCTGGTAGTGACTCTATTCACAACGCTGGGAGTAACTCTATTCACAACGCTGCAAGTAACTCTATTCACAACGCTTGTAGCGACTCTATTCACAACGCTGGTGGTAACTCTATTCACCACGCAGGTAGTGACACTATTCACAATGCTGGTAGTGACTCTATTCAAAACACTGGTGGTAACTCTATTCACAACGTTGCTAGTAACTCTATTCACAACGCTGCTGGCGACGCTATTCACAACGCTGGTAGCGACACAATTCACAACGCTGGGAGTAACTCTATTCACAACGCTGGTAGTAACTCTATTCACAACGCTGGTAGTAACTCTATTCACAATGCTGGAAGAAACTGTATTCACAACGCTGGTACTAACTCTTTTCACAACGCTGCTAGTAACTCAATTCACAACGCTGGTAGAAACTCTATTCACAACGCTGGTAGAAACTCTATTCACAACGCTGGTATTAACTCTATTCACAACGCTGGTAGTGACTCTATTCACAACGCTGGTAGTAACTCAATTCACAACGCTGGTAGAAACTCTATTCACAACGCTGGTAGAAACTCTACTCACAACGCTGGTATTAACTCTATTTACAACGCTGGTAGTGAATCTATGCACAACGCTGGTAGTAACTCTATTCACACGCTGGTAGTAACTCTATTCACAACGCTTGTCGCGACTCTATTCACAACGCTGGTGGTAACTCTATTCACCACGCTGGTAGTGACTCTATTGACAACGCTGGTAGTGACTCTCTTCAAAACACTGGTAGTAACTCTATTCACAACCTGTAAGTAACTCTATTCACAACGCTTGTCGCGACTCTATTCACAACGCTGGTGGTAATTCTATTCACCACTTTGGTAGTGACTCTATTCACAACGCTGGTAGTGACTCTATTCAAAACACTGGTAGTAACTCTATTCACAACGCTGCAAGTAACAATATTCACAACGCTGGTAGCGACGCTATTCACAACGGTGCAAGTAACTCTATTCACAACGCTGCTAGCGACTCTATTCACAACGCTGGTAGTAACTCTATTCACCACGCTGGTAGTGACTCTATTCTCAACGCTAGTAGTGACTCTATTCAAAACACTGGTAGTAACTCTATTCACAACGCTGCAAGTAACTCTATTCACAACGCTGATAGGGGCTCTATTCACAAAGCTGGTAGCGACTCTATTCACAACGCTGGTAGTAACTCCATTCACAACGCTTGTAGTAACTCTATTCACAACGCTGGTAGTAACTCTATTCATAACGCTGGTAGTGCCTCTATTCACAACGCTGGTAGCGACTCTATTCACAACGCTGTAGAAACTCTATTCACAACGCTGGTAGAAACTCTATTCACAACGCTGGTATTAACTCTATTCACATCGCTGGTAGTGACTCTATTCACAACGCTGGGAGTAACTCTATTCACAACTCTGCAAGTAACTCTATTCACAACGCTTGTAGCGACACTATTCACAACGCTGGTGGTAACTCTATTCACCACGCTGGTAGTGACACTATTCACAATGCTGGTAGTGACTCTATTCAAAACACTGGTGGTAACGCTATTCACAACGTTGCTAGTAACTCTATTCACAACGCTGCTGGCGACGCTATTCACAACGCTGGTAGCGACACAATTCACAACGCTGGGTGTAACTCTATTCACAACGCTGGTAGTAACTCTATTCACAACGCTGGTAGTAACTCTATTCACAACGCTGGTCGTAACTCTATTCACAACGCTGGTATTAACTCCATTCACAAAGCTGGGAGTAACTCTATTGACAACGCTGGTAGTAACTCTATTCACAACGCTGGTAGTAACTCAATTCACAACGCTGGTAGTAACTCTACTCACAACGCTGGAAGAAACTCTATTCACAACGCTGGTATTAACTCTTTTCACAACGCTGGTAGTAACTCAATTCACAACGCTGGTAGAAACTCCATTCACAACGCTGGTAGAAACTCTATTCACAACGCTGGTATTAACTCTATTCACAACGCTGGTAGTGACTCTATTCACAACGCTGGTAGTAACTCAATTCACAACGCTGGTAGAAACTCTATTCACAACGCTGGTAGAAACTCTATTCACAACGTTGGGAGTAACTCTATTCACAACGCTGGTAGTAACTCTATTCACAACGCTGATAGTAACTCTTTTCACACCGCTGGTAGTAACTCTATTCAAACCGCTGGTAGTAACTCTATTCACAACGCTGGAAGTAACCCTATTCACAACGCTGGTAGTAACTCTATTCACAACGCTGGTAGTAACTCTATTCACAACGCTTGTTGTAACTCTATTCACAACGCTGGTAGAAACTCTATTCACAACGCTGGTAGAAACTCTATTCACAACGTTGGGAGTAACTCTATTCACAACGCTGGTAGTGAATCTATGCACAACGCTGGTAGTAACTCTATTCACACGCTGGTAGTAACTCTATTCACAACGCTTGTCGCGACTCTATTCACAACACTGGTGGTAACTCTATTCACCACGCTGGTAGTGACTCTATTCACAACGCTGGTAGTGACTCTCTTCAAAACACTGGTAGTAACTCTATTCACAACCTGTAAGTAACTCTATTCACAACGCTTGTCGCGATTCTATTCACAACGCTGGTGGTAATTCTATTCACCACGTTGGTAGTGACTCTATTCACAACGCTGGTAGTGACTCTATTCAAAACACTGGTAGTAACTCTATTCACAACGCTGCAAGTAACAATATTCACAACGCTGGTAGGACGCTATTCACAACGGTGCAAGTAACTCTATTCACAACGCTGCTAGCGACTCTATTCACAACGCTGGTAGTAACTCTATTCACCACGCTGGTAGTGACTCTATTCTCAACGCTAGTAGTGACTCTATTCAAAACACTGGTAGTAACTCTATTCACAACGCTGCAAGTAACTCTATTCACAACGCTGATAGGGGCTCTATTCACAAAGCTGGTAGCGACTCTATTCACAACGCTGGTAGTAACTCCATTCACAACGCTGGTAGTGACTCTATTCACAACGCTGGTAGTAACTCTATTCATAACGCTGTTAGTGACTCTATTCACAACGCTGGTAGCGACTCTATTCACAACGCTGTTAGCAACACTATTCACAACGCTGGTAGTAACACTATTCACAACGCTGGTAGTAACTCTATTCACAACGCTGGTAGTAAATCTATTCACAACACTGGGAGTAACTCTATTCACAATGCAGGCAGTATCTCTATTCCCAACGCTGGTTGTAACTCAATTCACAATACTGGTAGAAACTCTATTCACAACGCTGGTAGTCACTGTATTCACACCGCTGGTAGTAACTCTATTCACAACGCTGGTAGTAACTCAATTCACAACGCTGGTAATAACTCTATTCTCAACACTGTAGAAACTCTATTCACAACGCTGGTAGTGACTCTTTTCACAATGCTCGTAGTGACTCTATTCAAAACACTGGTGGTAACTCTGTTCACAACGCTGCACGAAACTCTATTCACAATGCTGCTGGCGACGCTATTCACAACGCTGGTAGCGACTCTATTCACAACGCTGGGAGTAACTCTATTCACAACGCTGGTAGTAACTCTATTCACAACGCTGGTAGTAACTCTATTCACAACGCTGGTAGTAACTCTATTGACAACGATGGTCGTAACTCTATTCACAACGCTGGTATTAACTCCATTCACAAAGCTGGGAGTAACTCTATTGACAACGCTGGTAGTAACTCTATTCACAACGCTGGTAGTAACTCTATTCACAACGCTGGTAGTAACTCTATTGACAACGATGGTCGTAACTCTATTCACAACGCTGGTATTAACTCCATTCACAAAGCTGGGAGTAACTCTATTGACAACGCTGGTAGTAACTCAATTCACAACGCTGGTAGTAACTCTATTCACAACGCTGGAAGAAACTCTATTCACAACGCTGGTATTAACTCTTTTCACAACGCTGGTAGTAACTCAATTCACAACGCTGGTAGAAACTCTATTCAGAACGCTGGTAGAAACTCTATTCACAACGCTGGTAGTAACTCTATTCACAACGCTGGTAGTAACTCTATTCACAACGCTGGTAGTAACTCAGTTCACAACGCTGATAGTAACTCTTTTCACACCGCTGGTAGTAACTCTATTCAAACCGCTGGTAGTAACTCTATTCACAACGCTGGAAGTAACCCTATTCACAGCGCTGGTAGTAACTCTATTCACAACGCTGGTAGTAACTCTATTCACAACGCTTGTGGTATCTCTATTCACAACGCCGGTAGCGACTCTATTCACAACGCTGGTAGTAACTCTATTCACAACGCTGGTAGTGACTCTATTCACAGCGCTGGTAGTGACCCTATTCACAACACTGGTAGTAACTCCATTCACAACGCTGGTAGTAACTCTATTCACAACGCTGGTAGTGACTCTATTCACAACGCTGGTAGAAACTCTATTCACAACGCTGGAAGAAACTCTATTCACAACGCTGGTATTAACACTATTCACAACGCTGGTAGTGACTCTATACACAACGCTGGTAGTAACTCAATTCACAACGCTGGTAGAAACTCTATTCTCAACGCTGGTAAAAACTCTATTCACAACGTTGGGAGTAACTCTATTCACAACGCTGGTAGTAACTCTATTCACAACGCTGATAGTAACTCTTTTCACACCGCTGGTAGTAACTCTATTCAAACCGCTGGTAGTATCTCTATTCACAACGCTGGAAGTAACCCTATTCACAATGCTGGTAGTAACTCCATTCACAACGCTGGTAGTAACTCTATTCACAACGCTTGTGGTAACTCTATTCACAACGCTGGTAGAAACTCTATTCAAAACACTGGTAGTAACTCTATTCACAACCTGTAAGTAACTCTATTCACAACGCTTGTCGCGACTCTATTCACAACGCTGGTGGTAATTCTATTCACCACGTTGGTAGTGACTCTATTCACAACGCTAGTAGTGACTCTATTCAAAACACTGGTAGTAACTCTATTCACAACGCTGCAAGTAACAATATTCACAACGCTGGTAGCGACGCTATTCACAACGGTGCAAGTAACTCTATTCACAACGCTGCTAGCGACTCTATTCACAACACTGGTAGTAACTCTATTCACCACGCTGGTAGTGACTCTATTCTCAACGCTAGTAGTGACTCTATTCAAAACACTGGTAGTAACTCTATTCACAACGCTGCAAGTAACTCTATTCACAACGCTGATAGGGGCTCTATTCACAAAGCTGGTAGCGACTCTATTCACAACGCTGGTAGTAACTCCATTCACTACGCTGGTAGTAACTCTATTCACAACGCTGGTAGTAACTCTATTCATAACGCTGGTAGTGCCTCTATTCACAACGCTGGTAGCGACTCTATTCACAACGCTGTAGAAACTCTATTCACAACGCTGGTAGAAACTCTATTCACAACGCTGGTATTAACTCTATTCACATCGCTGGTAGTGACTCTATTCACAACGCTGGGAGTAACTCTATTCACAACGCTGCAAGTAACTCTATTCACAACGCTTGTAGCGACTCTATTCACAACGCTGGTGGTAACTCTATTCACCACGCTGGTAGTGACACTATTCACAATGCTGGTAGTGACTCTATTCAAAACACTGGTGGTAACTCTATTCACAACGTTGCTAGTAACTCTATTCACAACGCTGCTGGCGACGCTATTCACAACGCTGGTAGCGACACAATTCACAACGCTGGGAGTAACTCTATTCACAACGCTGGTAGTAACTCTATTCACAACGCTGGTAGTAACTCTATTCACAACGCTTGTGGTAACTCTATTCACAACGCTGGTAGAAACTCTATTCACAACGCTGGAATTAACTCTATTCACATCGCTGGTAGTGACTCTATTCACAACGCTGGGAGTAACTCTATTCACAACGCTGCAAGTAACTCTATTCACAACGCTTGTAGCGACTCTATTCACAACGCTGGTAGTAACTCTATTGACAACGCTGGTCGTACCTCTATTCGCAACGCTGGTATTAACTCCATTCACAACGCTGGGAGTAACTCTATTGACAACGCTGGTAGTAACTCTATTCACAACGCTGGTAGTAACTCAATTCACAACGCTGGTAGTAACTCTATTCACAATGCTGGAAGAAACTGTATTCACAACGCTGGTACTAACTCTTTTCACAACGCTGCGAGTAACTCAATTCACAACGCTGGTAGAAACTCTATTCACAACGCTGGTAGAAACTCTAATCACAACGCTGGTATTAACTCTATTCACAACGCTGGTAGTGACTCTATTCACAACGCTGGTAGTAACTCAATTCACAATGCTGGTAGAAACTCTATTCACAACGCTGGTAGAAACTCTACTCACAACGCTGGTATTAACTCTATTTACAACGCTGGTAGTGAATCTATGCACAACGCTGGTAGTAACTCTATTCACACGCTGGTAGTAACTCTATTCACAACGCTTGTCGCGACTCTATTCACAACGCTGGTGGTAACTCTGTTCACCACGCTGGTAGTGACTCTATTCACAACGCTGGTAGTGACTCTCTTCAAAACACTGGTAGTAACTCTATTCACAACCTGTAAGTAACTCTATTCACAACGCTTGTCGCGACTCTATTCACAACGCTGGTGGTAATTCTATTCACCACGTTGGTAGTGACTCTATTCACAACGCTGGTAGTGACTCTATTCAAAACACTGGTAGTAACTCTATTCACAACGCTGCAAGTAACAATATTCACAACGCTGGTAGCGACGCTATTCACAACGGTGCAAGTAACTCTATTCACAACGCTGCTAGCGACTCTATTCACAACGCTGGTAGTAACTCTATTCACCACGCTGGTAGTGACTCTATTCTCAACGCTAGTAGTGACTCTATTCAAAACACTGGTAGTAACTCTATTCACAACGCTGCAAGTAACTCTATTCACAACGCTGATAGGGGCTCTATTCACAAAGCTGGTAGCGACTCAATTCACAACACTGGTAGTAACTCCATTCACAACGCTGGTAGTAACTCTATTCACAACGCTGGTAGTAACTCTATTCATAACGCTGGTAGTGCCTCTATTCACAACGCTGGTAGCGACTCTATTCACAACGCTGTAGAAACTCTATTCACAACGCTGGTAGAAACTCTATTCACAACGCTGGTATTAACTCTATTCACATCGCTGGTAGTGACTCTATTCACAACGCTGGGAGTAACTCTATTCACAACGCTGCAAGTAACTCTATTCACAACGCTTGAAGCGACTCTATTCACAACGCTGGTGGTAACTCTATTCACCACGCTGGTAGTGACACTATTCACAATGCTGGTAGTGACTCTATTCAAAACACTGGTGGTAACTCTATTCACAACGTTGCTAGTAACTCTATTCACAACGCTGCTGGCGACGTTATTCACAACGCTGGTAGCGACACAATTCACAACGCTGGGAGTAACTCTATTCACAACGCTGGTAGTAACTCTATTCACAACGCTGGTAGTAACTCTATTCACAATGCTGGAAGAAACTGTATTCACAACGCTGGTACTAACTCTTTTCACAACGCTGCTAGTAACTCAATTCACAACGCTGGTAGAAACTCTATTCACAACGCTGGTAGAAACTCTATTCACAACGCTGGTATTAACTCTATTCACAACGCTGGTAGTGACTCTATTCACAACGCTGGTAGTAACTCAATTCACAACGCTGGTAGAAACTCTATTCACAACGCTGGTAGAAACTCTACTCACAACGCTGGTATTAACTCTATTTACAACGCTGGTAGTGAATCTATGCACAACGCTGGTAGTAACTCTATTCACACGCTGGTAGTAACTCTATTCACAACGCTTGTCGCGACTCTATTCACAACGCTGGTGGTAACTCTATTCACCACGCTGGTAGTGACTCTATTCACAACGCTGGTAGTGACTCTCTTCAAAACACTGGTAGTAACTCTATTCACAACCTGTAAGTAACTCTATTCACAACGCTTGTCGCGACTCTATTCACAACGCTGGTGGTAATTCTATTCACCACGTTGGTAGTGACTCTATTCACAACGCTGGTAGTGACTCTATTCAAAACACTGGTAGTAACTCTATTCACAACGCTGCAAGTAACAATATTCACAACGCTGGTAGCGACGCTATTCACAACGGTGCAAGTAACTCTATTCACAACGCTTCTAGCGACTCTATTCACAACGCTGGTAGTAACTCTATTCACCACGCTGGTAGTGACTCTATTCTCAACGCTAGTAGTGACTCTATTCAAAACACTGGTAGTAACTCTATTCACAACGCTGCAAGTAACTCTATTCACAACGCTGATAGGGGCTCTATTCACAAAGCTGGTAGCGACTCTATTCACAACGCTGGTAGTAACTCCATTCACAACGCTGGTAGTAACTCTATTCACAACGCTGGTAGTAACTCTATTCATAACGCTGGTAGTGCCTCTATTCACAACGCTGGTAGCGACTCTATTCACAACGCTGTAGAAACTCTATTCACAACGCTGGTAGAAACTCTATTCACAACGCTGGTATTAACTCTATTCACATCGCTGGTAGTGACTCTATTCACAACGCTGGGAGTAACTCTATTCACAACGCTGCAAGTAACTCTATTCACAACGCTTGTAGCGACTCTATTCACAACGCTGGTGGTAACTCTATTCACCACGCTGGTAGTGACACTATTCACAATGCTGGTAGTGACTCTATTCAAAACACTGGTGGTAACTCTATTCACAACGTTGCTAGTAACTCTATTCACAACGCTGCTGGCGACGCTATTCACAACGCTGGTAGCGACACAATTCACAACGCTGGGAGTAACTCTATTCACAACGCTGGTAGTAACTCTATTCACAACTCTGGTAGTAACTCTATTCACAACGCTGGTCGTAACTCTATTCACAACGCTGGTATTAACTCCATTCACAAAGCTGGGAGTAACTCTATTGACAACGCTGGTAGTAACTCTATTCACAACGCTGGTAGTAACTCAATTCACAACGCTGGTAGTAACTCTACTCACAACGCTGGAAGAAACTCTATTCACAACGCTGGTATTAACTCTTTTCACAACGCTGGTAGTAGCTCAATTCACAACGCTGGTAGAAACTCCATTCACAACGCTGGTAGAAACTCTATTCACAACGCTGGTATTAACTCTATTCACAACGCTGGTAGTGACTCTATTCACAACGCTGGTATTAACTCAATTCACAACGCTGATAGAAACTCTATTCACAACGCTGGTAGAAACTCTATTCACAACGTTGGGAGTAACTCTATTCACAACGCTGGTAGTAACTCTAATCACAACGCTGATAGTAACTCTTTTCACACCGCTGGTAGTAACTCTATTCAAACCGCTGGTAGTAACTCTATTCACAACGCTGGAAGTAACCCTATTCACAACGCTGGTAGTAACTCTATTCACAACGCTGGTAGTAACTCTATTCACAACGCTTGTGGTAACTCTATTCACAACGCTGGTAGAAACTCTATTCACAACGCTGGTATTAACTCTATTCACATCGCTGGTAGTGACTCTATTCACAATGCTGGGAGTAACTCTATTCACAACGCTGCAAGTAACTCTATTCACAACGCTTGTAGTGACTCTATTCACAACGCTGGTAGTAACTCTATTGACAACGCTGGTCGTAACTCTATTCGCAACGCTGGTAGTAACTCAATTCACAACGCTGGTAGTAACTCTATTCACAATGCTGGAAGAAACTGTATTCACAACGCTGGTATTAACTCTTTTCACAACGCTGCTAGTAACTCAATTCACAACGCTGGTAGAAACTCTATTCACAACGCTGGTAGAAACTCTATTCACAACGCTGGTATTAACTCTACTCACAACGCTGGTAGTGACTCTATTGACAACGCTGGTTGTAACTCTATTCACAACGCTGGTAGTAACTCAATTCACAACGCTGGTAGAAAATCTATTCACAACGCTGGTAGAAACTCTACTCACAACGCTGGTATTAACTCTATTCACAACGCTGGTAGTGAATCTATGCACAACGCTGGTAGTAACTCTATTCACACGCCGGTAGTAACTCTATTCACAACGCTTGTCGCGACTCTATTCACAACACTGGTGGTAACTCTATTCACCACGCTGGTAGTGACTCTATTCACAACGCTGGTAGTGACTCTCTTCAAAACACTGGTAGTAACTCTATTCACAACCTGTAAGTAACTCTATTCACAACGCTTGTCGCGATTCTATTCACAACGCTGGTGGTAATTCTATTCACCACGTTGGTAGTGACTCTATTCACAACGCTGGTAGTGACTCTATTCAAAACACTGGTAGTAACTCTATTCACAACGCTGCAAGTAACAATATTCACAACGCTGGTAGGACGCTATTCACAACGGTGCAAGTAACTCTATTCACAACGCTGCTAGCGACTCTATTCACAACGCTGGTAGTAACTCTATTCACCACGCTGGTAGTGACTCTATTCTCAACGCTAGTAGTGACTCTATTCAAAACACTGGTAGTAACTCTATTCACAACGCTGCAAGTAACTCTATTCACAACGCTGATAGGGGCTCTATTCACAAAGCTGGTAGCGACTCTATTCACAACGCTGGTAGTAACTCCATTCACAACGCTGGTAGTGACTCTATTCACAACGCTGGTAGTAACTCTATTCATAACGCTGGTAGTGACTCTATTCACAACGCTGGTAGCGACTCTATTCACAACGCTGTTAGCAACACTATTCACAACGCTGGTAGTAACACTATTCACAGCGCTGGTAGTAACTCTATTCACAACGCTGGTAGTAACTCTATTCACAACACTGGTAGTAACTCTATTCACAATGCAGGCAGTATCTCTATTCCCAACGCTGGTTGTAACTCAATTCACAATACTGGTAGAAACTCTATTCACAACGCTGGTAGTCACTGTATTCACACCGCTGGTAATAACTCTATTCTCAACACTGTAGAAACTCTATTCACAACGCTGGTAGTGACTCTTCACAATGCTCGTAGTGACTCTATTCAAAACACTGGTGGTAACTCTGTTCACAACGCTGCACGAAACTCTATTCACAATGCTGCTGGCGACGCTATTCACAACGCTGGTAGCGACTCTATTCACAACGCTGGGAGTAACTCTATTCACAACGCTGGTAGTAAATCTATTCACAACGCTGGTAGTAACTCTATTCACAACGCTGGTAGTAACTCTATTGACAACGATGGTCGTAACTCTATTCACAACACTGGTATTAACTCCATTCACAAAGCTGGGAGTAACTCTATTGACAACGCTGGTAGTAACTCTATTCACAACGCTGGTAGTAACTCTATTCACAACGCTGGTAGTAACTCTATTGACAACGATGGTCGTAACTCTATTCACAACGCTGGTATTAACTCCATTCACAAAGCTGGGAGTAACTCTATTGACAACGCTGGTAGTAACTCAATTCACAACGCTGGTAGTAACTCTATTCACAACGCTGGAAGAAACTCTATTCACAACGCTGGTATTAACTCTTTTCACAACGCTGGTAGTAACTCAATTCACAACGCTGGTAGAAACTCTATTCACAACGCTGGTAGTAACTCTATTCACAACGCAGGTAGTAACTCTATTCACAACGCTGGTAGAAACTCTATTCACAACGTTGGGAGTAACTCTATTCACAACGCTGGTAGTAACTCAGTTCACAACGCTGATAGTAACTCTTTTCACACCGCTGGTAGTAACTCTATTCAAACCGCTGGTAGTAACTCTATTCACAACGCTGGAAGTAACCCTAATTCACAGCGCTGGTAGTAACTCTATTCACAACGCTGGTAGTAACTCTATTCACAACGCTTGTGGTATCTCTATTCACAACGCTGGTAGCGAATCTATTCACAACGCTGGTAGTAACTCTATTCACAACGCTGGTAGTGACTCTATTCACAGCGCTGGTAGTGACCCTATTCACAACACTGGTAGTAACTCCATTCACAACGCTGGTAGCAACTCTATTCATAACGCTGGTAGTTACTCTATTCACAACGCTGGTAGTGACTCTATTCACAACGCTGGTAGTGACTCTATTCAAAACAATGGTAGTAACTCTATTCAAAACGCTGCAATTAACTCTATTCACAACGCTGCAAGTAACTCTATTCACAACGCTGGTAGCGACTCTATTCAGAACGCTGGTACTGTCTCTATTCACAACGCTGGAAGTAACTCTATCCACAACGCTTGTGGTAACTCTATTCACAACGCTGGTAGAAACTCTATTCACAACGCTGGTATTAACTCTATTCACATCGCTGGTAGTGACTCTATTCACAACGCTGGGAGTAACTCTATTCACAACGCTGCAAGTAACTCTATTCACAACGCTTGTAGCGACTATATTCACAACGCTGGTAGTAACTCTATTGACAACGCTGGTCGTAACTCTATTCGCAACGCTGGTATTAACTCCATTCACAAAGCTGGGAGTAACTCTATTGACAACGCTGGTAGTAACTGTATTCACAACGCTGGTAGTAACTCTATTCACAATGCTGCAAGAAACTGTATTCACAACGCTGGTATTAACTCTTTTCACAACGCTGCTAGTAACTCAATTCACAACGCTGGTAGAAACTCTATTCACAACGCTGGTAGAAACTCTATTCACAACGCTGGTATTAACTCTATTCACAACGCTGGTAGTGACTCTATTCACAACGCTGGTAGTAACTCAATTCACAACGCTGGTAGAAACTCTATTCACAATGCTGGTAGAAACTCTACTCACAACGCTGGTATTAACTCTATTCACAACGCTGGTAGTGAATCTACGCACAACGCTGGTAGTAACTCTATTCACACGCTGGTAGTAACACTATTCACAACGCTGGTAGTAACTCTATTCACAACGCTGGTAGTAACTCTATTCACAACTCTTATGGTAACTCTATTCACAATGCTGGTAGCGACTCTATTCACAACGCTGGTAGTAACTCTATTCACAACGCTGGTAGTGACTCTATTCACAACGCTGGTAGTGACCCTATTCACAACACTGGTAGTAAATCCATTCACAACGCTGGTAGTAACTCTATTCATAACGCTGGTAGTTACTCTATTCACAACGCTGGTAGTGACTCTATTCACAACGCTGGTAGTGACTCTATTCAAAACACTGGTAGTAACTCTATTCACAACGCTGCAATTAACTCTATTCACAACGCTGGTAGTAACTCAATTCACAACGCTGGTAGAAACTTTATTCACAATGCTGGTAGAAACTCTACTCACAACGCTGGTATTAACTCTATCACAACGCTGGTAGTGAATCTACGCACAACGCTGGTAGTAACTCTATTCACACGCTGGTAGTAACACTATTCACAACGCTGGTAGTAACTCTATTCACAACGCTGGTAGTAACTCTATTCACAACTCTTATGGTAAATCTATTCACAACGCTGGTAGTGACTCTATTCACAACGCTGGTAGTAACTCTATTCACAACGCTGGTAGTGACTCTATTCACAACGCTGGTAGTGACCCTATTCACAACACTGGTATTAAATCCATTCACAACGCTGGTAGTAACACTATTCATAACGCTGGTAGTTACTCTATTCACAACGCTGGAAGTGACTCTATTCACAACGCTGGTAGTGACTCAATTCAAAACACTGGTAGTAACTCTATTCACAACTCCGCAATTAACTCTATTCACAACGCTGAAAGTAACTCTATTCACAACGCTGGTAGTAGCTGTATTCACAACGCTGGAAGTGACTCTATTCACAACGCTGGTAGTAACTCCATTCACATCGCTGGTAGTAACTCTATTCACAACGCTGGTAGTAGCTCTATTCACAACGCTGCTAGCGTCTCTATTCACAACGCTGTTAGCAACTCTATTCACAACGCTGGTAGTAACTCTATTCACAATGCTGGTAGTAACTCTATTCTCAACGCTGGTAGAAACTCTATTCACAACGCTCTTAGTAACTCTATTCACAACGCTGGTATTAACTCTATTCACAACGCTGGTAGAAACTCTATTCACAACGCTGGTATTAACTCTATTCACATCGCTGGTAGTGACTCTATTCACAACGCTGGGAGTAACTCTATTCACAACGCTGCAAGTAACTCTATTCACAACGCTTGTAGCGACTCTATTCACAACGCTGGTGGTAACTCTATTCACCACGCTGGTAGTGACACTATTCACAATGCTGGTAGTGACTCTATTCAAAACACTGGTGGTAACTCTATTCACAACGTTGCTAGTAACTCTATTCACAACGCTGCTGGCGACGCTATTCACAACGCTGGTAGCGACACAATTCACAACGCTGGGAGTAACTCTATTCACAACGCTGGTAGTAACTCTATTCACAACTCTGGTAGTAACTCTATTCACAACGCTGGTCGTAACTCTATTCACAACGCTGGTATTAACTCCATTCACAAAGCTGGGAGTAACTCTATTGACAACGCTGGTAGTAACTCTATTCACAACGCTGGTAGTAACTCAATTCACAACGCTGGTAGTAACTCTACTCACAACGCTGGAAGAAACTCTATTCACAACGCTGGTATTAACTCTTTTCACAACGCTGGTAGTAGCTCAATTCACAACGCTGGTAGAAACTCCATTCACAACGCTGGTAGAAACTCTATTCACAACGCTGGTATTAACTCTATTCACAACGCTGGTAGTGACTCTATTCACAACGCTGGTATTAACTCAATTCACAACGCTGATAGAAACTCTATTCACAACGCTGGTAGAAACTCTATTCACAACGTTGGGAGTAACTCTATTCACAACGCTGGTAGTAACTCTAATCACAACGCTGATAGTAACTCTTTTCACACCGCTGGTAGTAACTCTATTCAAACCGCTGGTAGTAACTCTATTCACAACGCTGGAAGTAACCCTATTCACAACGCTGGTAGTAACTCTATTCACAACGCTGGTAGTAACTCTATTCACAACGCTTGTGGTAACTCTATTCACAACGCTGGTAGAAACTCTATTCACAACGCTGGTATTAACTCTATTCACATCGCTGGTAGTGACTCTATTCACAATGCTGGGAGTAACTCTATTCACAACGCTGCAAGTAACTCTATTCACAACGCTTGTAGTGACTCTATTCACAACGCTGGTAGTAACTCTATTGACAACGCTGGTCGTAACTCTATTCGCAACGCTGGTAGTAACTCAATTCACAACGCTGGTAGTAACTCTATTCACAATGCTGGAAGAAACTGTATTCACAACGCTGGTATTAACTCTTTTCACAACGCTGCTAGTAACTCAATTCACAACGCTGGTAGAAACTCTATTCACAACGCTGGTAGAAACTCTATTCACAACGCTGGTATTAACTCTACTCACAACGCTGGTAGTGACTCTATTGACAACGCTGGTTGTAACTCTATTCACAACGCTGGTAGTAACTCAATTCACAACGCTGGTAGAAAATCTATTCACAACGCTGGTAGAAACTCTACTCACAACGCTGGTATTAACTCTATTCACAACGCTGGTAGTGAATCTATGCACAACGCTGGTAGTAACTCTATTCACACGCCGGTAGTAACTCTATTCACAACGCTTGTCGCGACTCTATTCACAACACTGGTGGTAACTCTTTTCACCACGCTGGTAGTGACTCTATTCACAACGCTGGTAGTGACTCTCTTCAAAACACTGGTAGTAACTCTATTCACAACCTGTAAGTAACTCTATTCACAACGCTTGTCGCGATTCTATTCACAACGCTGGTGGTAATTCTATTCACCACGTTGGTAGTGACTCTATTCACAACGCTGGTAGTGACTCTATTCAAAACACTGGTAGTAACTCTATTCACAACGCTGCAAGTAACAATATTCACAACGCTGGTAGGACGCTATTCACAACGGTGCAAGTAACTCTATTCACAACGCTGCTAGCGACTCTATTCACAACGCTGGTAGTAACTCTATTCACCACGCTGGTAGTGACTCTATTCTCAACGCTAGTAGTGACTCTATTCAAAACACTGGTAGTAACTCTATTCACAACGCTGCAAGTAACTCTATTCACAACGCTGATAGGGGCTCTATTCACAAAGCTGGTAGCGACTCTATTCACAACGCTGGTAGTAACTCCATTCACAACGCTGGTAGTGACTCTATTCACAACGCTGGTAGTAACTCTATTCATAACGCTGGTAGTGACTCTATTCACAACGCTGGTAGCGACTCTATTCACAACGCTGTTAGCAACACTATTCACAACGCTGGTAGTAACACTATTCACAACGCTGGTAGTAACTCTATTCACAACGCTGGTAGTAACTCTATTCACAACACTGGTAGTAACTCTATTCACAATGCAGGCAGTATCTCTATTCCCAACGCTGGTTGTAACTCAATTCACAATACTGGTAGAAACTCTATTCACAACGCTGGTAGTCACTGTATTCACACCGCTGGTAATAACTCTATTCTCAACACTGTAGAAACTCTATTCACAACGCTGGTAGTGACTCTTCACAATGCTCGTAGTGACTCTATTCAAAACACTGGTGGTAACTCTGTTCACAACGCTGCACGAAACTCTATTCACAATGCTGCTGGCGACGCTATTCACAACGCTGGTAGCGACTCTATTCACAACGCTGGGAGTAACTCTATTCACAACGCTGGTAGTAAATCTATTCACAACGCTGGTAGTAACTCTATTCACAACGCTGGTAGTAACTCTATTGACAACGATGGTCGTAACTCTATTCACAACACTGGTATTAACTCCATTCACAAAGCTGGGAGTAACTCTATTGACAACGCTGGTAGTAACTCTATTCACAACGCTGGTAGTAACTCTATTCACAACGCTGGTAGTAACTCTATTGACAACGATGGTCGTAACTCTATTCACAACGCTGGTATTAACTCCATTCACAAAGCTGGGAGTAACTCTATTGACAACGCTGGTAGTAACTCAATTCACAACGCTGGTAGTAACTCTATTCACAACGCTGGAAGAAACTCTATTCACAACGCTGGTATTAACTCTTTTCACAACGCTGGTAGTAACTCAATTCACAACGCTGGTAGAAACTCTATTCACAACGCTGGTAGTAACTCTATTCACAACGCAGGTAGTAACTCTATTCACAACGCTGGTAGAAACTCTATTCACAACGTTGGGAGTAACTCTATTCACAACGCTGGTAGTAACTCAGTTCACAACGCTGATAGTAACTCTTTTCACACCGCTGGTAGTAACTCTATTCAAACCGCTGGTAGTAACTCTATTCACAACGCTGGAAGTAACCCTATTCACAGCGCTGGTAGTAACTCTATTCACAACGCTGGTAGTAACTCTATTCACAACGCTTGTGGTATCTCTATTCACAACGCTGGTAGCGAATCTATTCACAACGCTGGTAGTAACTCTATTCACAACGCTGGTAGTGACTCTATTCACAGCGCTGGTAGTGACCCTATTCACAACACTGGTAGTAACTCCATTCACAACGCTGGTAGCAACTCTATTCATAACGCTGGTAGTTACTCTATTCACAACGCTGGTAGTGACTCTATTCACAACGCTGGTAGTGACTCTATTCAAAACAATGGTAGTAACTCTATTCAAAACGCTGCAATTAACTCTATTCACAACGCTGCAAGTAACTCTATTCACAACGCTGGTAGCGACTCTATTCAGAACGCTGGTACTGTCTCTATTCACAACGCTGGTAGTAACTCTATCCACAACGCTTGTGGTAACTCTATTCACAACGCTGGTAGAAACTCTATTCACAACGCTGGTATTAACTCTATTCACATCGCTGGTAGTGACTCTATTCACAACGCTGGGAGTAACTCTATTCACAACGCTGCAAGTAACTCTATTCACAACGCTTGTAGCGACTATATTCACAACGCTGGTAGTAACTCTATTGACAACGCTGGTCGTAACTCTATTCGCAACGCTGGTATTAACTCCATTCACAAAGCTGGGAGTAACTCTATTGACAACGCTGGTAGTAACTGTATTCACAACGCTGGTAGTAACTCTATTCACAATGCTGCAAGAAACTGTATTCACAACGCTGGTATTAACTCTTTTCACAACGCTGCTAGTAACTCAATTCACAACGCTGGTAGAAACTCTATTCACAACGCTGGTAGAAACTCTATTCACAACGCTGGTATTAACTCTATTCACAACGCTGGTAGTGACTCTATTCACAACGCTGGTAGTAACTCAATTCACAACGCTGGTAGAAACTCTATTCACAATGCTGGTAGAAACTCTACTCACAACGCTGGTATTAACTCTATTCACAACGCTGGTAGTGAATCTACGCACAACGCTGGTAGTAACTCTATTCACACGCTGGTAGTAACACTATTCACAACGCTGGTAGTAACTCTATTCACAACGCTGGTAGTAACTCTATTCACAACTCTTATGGTAACTCTATTCACAATGCTGGTAGCGACTCTATTCACAACGCTGGTAGTAACTCTATTCACAACGCTGGTAGTGACTCTATTCACAACGCTGGTAGTGACCCTATTCACAACACTGGTAGTAAATCCATTCACAACGCTGGTAGTAACTCTATTCATAACGCTGGTAGTTACTCTATTCACAACGCTGGTAGTGACTCTATTCACAACGCTGGTAGTGACTCTATTCAAAACACTGGTAGTAACTCTATTCACAACGCTGCAATTAACTCTATTCACAACGCTGGTAGTAACTCAATTCACAACGCTGGTAGAAACTTTATTCACAATGCTGGTAGAAACTCTACTCACAACGCTGGTATTAACTCTATCACAACGCTGGTAGTGAATCTACGCACAACGCTGGTAGTAACTCTATTCACACGCTGGTAGTAACACTATTCACAACGCTGGTAGTAACTCTATTCACAACGCTGGTAGTAACTCTATTCACAACTCTTATGGTAACTCTATTCACAACGCTGGTAGTGACTCTATTCACAACGCTGGTAGTAACTCTATTCACAACGCTGGTAGTGACTCTATTCACAACGCTGGTAGTGACCCTATTCACAACACTGGTATTAAATCCATTCACAACGCTGGTAGTAACACTATTCATAACGCTGGTAGTTACTCTATTCACAACGCTGGAAGTGACTCTATTCACAACGCTGGTAGTGACTCAATTCAAAACACTGGTAGTAACTCTATTCACAACTCCGCAATTAACTCTATTCACAACGCTGAAAGTAACTCTATTCACAACGCTGGTAGTAGCTGTATTCACAACGCTGGAAGTGACTCTATTCACAACGGTGGTAGTAACTCCATTCACATCGCTGGTAGTAACTCTATTCACAACGCTGGTAGTAGCTCTATTCACAACGCTGCTAGCGTCTCTATTCACAACGCTGTTAGCAACTCTATTCACAACGCTGGTAGTAACTCTATTCACAATGCTGGTAGTAACTCTATTCTCAACGCTGGTAGAAACTCTATTCACAACGCTCTTAGTAACTCTATTCACAACGCTGGTATTAACTCTATTCACAAAGCTGGGAGTAACTCTATTCACAACGCTGGTAGTAACCCTATTCACAACGCTGGTAGTATCTCTATTCACAACGCTGGAAGTAACCCTATTCACAACGCTGGTAGTAACTCTATTCATAACGCTGGTAGTGACTCTATTCACAACGCTGGTAGCGACTCTATTCACAACGCTGTTAGCAACACTATTCACAACGCTGGTAGTAACACTATTCACAACGCTGGTAGTAACTCTATTCACAACGCTGGTAGTAACTCAATTCACAACGCTGGTAGTAACTCTACTCACAACGCTGGAAGAAACTCTATTCACAACGCTGGTATTAACTCTTTTCACAACGCTGGTAGTAACTCAATTCACAACGCTGGTAGAAACTCTATTCACAACGCTGGAAGAAACTCTATTCACAACGCTGGTATTAACACTATTCACAACGCTGGTAGTGACTCTATACACAACGCTGGTAGTAACTCAATTCACAACGCTGGTAGAAACTCTATTCACAACGCTGGTAAAAACTCTATTCACAACGTTGGGAGTAACTCTATTCACAACGCTGGTAGTAACTCTATTCACAACGCTGATAGTAACTCTTTTCACACCGCTGGTAGTAACTCTATTCAAACCGCTGGTAGTATCTCTATTCACAACGCTGGAAGTAACCCTATTCACAATGCTGGTAGTAACTCTATTCACAACGCTGGTAGTAACTCTATTCACAACGCTTGTGGTAACTCTATTCACAACGCTGGTAGAAACTCTATTCACAACGCTGGTATTAACTCTATTCACATCTCTGGTAGTGACTCTATTCACAACGCTGGGAGTAACTCTATTCACAACGCTGCAAGTAACTCTATTCACAACGCTTGTAGCGACTCTATTCACAACGCTGGTAGTAACTCTATTGACAACGCTGGTCGTAACTCTATTCGCAACGCTGGTATTAACTCCATTCACAACGCTGGGAGTAACTCTATTGACAACGCTGGTAGTAACTCTATTCACAACGCTGGTAGTAACTCAATTCACAATGCTGGTAGTAACTCTATTCACAATGCTGGAAGAAACTGTATTCACAACGCTGGTACTAACTCTTTTCACAACGCTGCTAGTAACTCAATTCACAACGCTGGTAGAAACTCTATTCACAACGCTGGTAGAAACTCTATTCACAACGCTGGTATTAACTCTATTCACAACGCTGGTAGTGACTCTATTCACAACGCTGGTAGTAACTCAATTCACAATGCTGGTAGAAACTCTATTCACAACGCTGGTAGAAACTCTACTCACAACGCTGGTATTAACTCTATTTACAACGCTGGTAGTGAATCTATGCACAACGCTGGTAGTAACTCTATTCACACGCTGGTAGTAACTCTATTCACAACGCTTGTCGCGACTCTATTCACAACGCTGGTGGTAACTCTGTTCACCACGCTGGTAGTGACTCTATTCACAACGCTGGTAGTGACTCTCTTCAAAACACTGGTAGTAACTCTATTCACAACCTGTAAGTAACTCTATTCACAACGCTTGTCGCGACTCTATTCACAACGCTGGTGGTAATTCTATTCACCACGTTGGTAGTGACTCTATTCACAACGCTGGTAGTGACTCTATTCAAAACACTGGTAGTAACTCTATTCACAACGCTGCAAGTAACAATATTCACAACGCTGGTAGCGACGCTATTCACAACGGTGCAAGTAACTCTATTCACAACGCTGCTAGCGACTCTATTCACAACGCTGGTAGTAACTCTATTCACCACGCTGGTAGTGACTCTATTCTCAACGCTAGTAGTGACTCTATTCAAAACACTGGTAGTAACTCTATTCACAACGCTGCAAGTAACTCTATTCACAACGCTGATAGGGGCTCTATTCACAAAGCTGGTAGCGACTCAATTCACAACACTGGTAGTAACTCCATTCACAACGCTGGTAGTAACTCTATTCACAACGCTGGTAGTAACTCTATTCATAACGCTGGTAGTGCCTCTATTCACAACGCTGGTAGCGACTCTATTCACAACGCTGTAGAAACTCTATTCACAAAGCTGGTATTAACTCTATTCACATCGCTGGTAGTGACTCTATTCACAACGCTGGGAGTAACTCTATTCACAACGCTGCAAGTAACTCTATTCACAACGCTTGTAGCGACTCTATTCACAACGCTGGTGGTAACTCTATTCACCACACTGGTAGTGACACTATTCACAATGCTGGTAGTGACTCTATTCAAAACACTGGTGGTAACTCTATTCACAACGTTGCTAGTAACTCTATTCACAACGCTGCTGGCGACGCTATTCACAACGCTGGTAGCGACACAATTCACAACGCTGGGAGTAACTCTATTCACAACGCTGGTAGTAACTCTATTCACAACGCTGGTTGTAACTCTATTCACAATGCTGGAAGAAACTGTATTCACAACGCTGGTACTAACTCTTTTCACAACGCTGCTAGTAACTCAATTCACAACGCTGGTAGAAACTCTATTCACAACTCTGGTAGAAACTCTATTCACAACGCTGGTATTAACTCTATTCACAACGCTGGTAGTGACTCTATTCACAACGCTGGTAGTAACTCAATTCACAACGCTGGTAGAAACTCTATTCACAACGCTGGTAGTAACTCTACTCACAACGCTGGTATTAACTCTATTTACAACGCTGGTAGTGAATCTATGCACAACGCTGGTAGTAACTCTATTCACACGCTGGTAGTAACTCTATTCACAACGCTTGTCGCGACTCTATTCACAACGCTGGTGGTAACTCTATTCACCACGCTGGTAGTGACTCTATTCACAACGCTGGTAGTGACTCTCTTCAAAACACTGGTAGTAAATCTATTCACAACCTGTAAGTAACTCTATTCACAACGCTTGTCGCGACTCTATTCACAACGCTGGTGGTAATTCTATTCACCACGTTGGTAGTGACTCTATTCACAACGCTGGTAGTGACTCTATTCAAAACACTGGTAGTAACTCTATTCACAACGCTGCAAGTAACAATATTCACAACGCTGGTAGCGACGCTATTCACAACGGTGCAAGTAACTCTATTCACAACGCTGCTAGCGACTCTATTCACAACGCTGGTAGTAACTCTATTCACCACGCTGGTAGTGACTCTATTCTCAACGCTAGTAGTGACTCTATTCAAAACAATGGTAGTAACTCTATTCACAACGCTGCAAGTAACTCTATTCACAACGCTGATAGGGGCTCTATTCACAAAGCTGGTAGCGACTCTATTCACAACGCTGGTAGTAACTCCATTCACTACGCTGGTAGTAACTCTATTCACAACGCTGGTAGTAACTCTATTCATAACGCTGGTAGTGCCTCTATTCACAACGCTGGTAGCGACTCTATTCACAACGCTGTAGAAACTCTATTCACAACGCTGGTAGAAACTCTATTCACAACGCTGGTATTAACTCTATTCACATCGCTGGTAGTGACTCTATTCACAACGCTGGGAGTAACTCTATTCACAACGCTGCAAGTAACTCTATTCACAACGCTTGTAGCGACTCTATTCACAACGCTGGTGGTAACTCTATTCACCACGCTGGTAGTGACACTATTCACAATGCTGGTAGTGACTCTATTCAAAACACTGGTGGTAACTCTATTCACAACGTTGCTAGTAACTCTATTCACAACGCTGCTGGCGACGCTATTCACAACGCTGGTAGCGACACAATTCACAACGCTGGGAGTAACTCTATTCACAACGCTGGTAGTAACTCTATTCACAACGCTGGTAGTAACTCTATTCACAATGCTGGAAGAAACTGTATTCACAACGCTGGTACTAACTCTTTTCACAACGCTGCTAGTAACTCAATTCACAACGCTGGTAGAAACTCTATTCACAACGCTGGTAGAAACTCTATTCACAACGCTGGTATTAACTCTATTCACAACGCTGGTAGTGACTCTATTCACAACGCTGGTAGTAACTCAATTCACAACGCTGGCAGAAACTCTATTCACAACGCTGGTAGAAACTCTACTCACAACGCTGGTATTAACTCTATTTACAACGCTGGTAGTGAATCTATGCACAACGCTGGTAGTAACTCTATTCACACGCTGGTAGTACGTCTATTCACAACGCTTGTCGCGACTCTATTCACAACGCTGGTGGTAACTCTATTCACCACGTTGGTAGTAACTCTATTCACAACGCTGCAAGTAACAATATTCACAACGCTGGTAGCGACGCTATTCACAACGGTGCAAGTAACTCTATTCACAACGCTTCAAGTGACTCTATTCACAACGCTGGTAGTAACTCTATTCACCACGCTGGTAGTGACTCTATTCTCAACGCTAGTAGTGACTCTATTCAAAACACTGGTAGTAACTCTATTCACAACGCTGCAAGTAACTCTATTCACAACGCTGATAGGGGCTCTATTCACAAAGCTGGTAGCGACTCTATTCACAACGCTGGTAGTAACTCCATTCACAACGCTGGTAGTAACTCTATTCACAACGCTGGTAGTAACTCTATTCATAACGCTGGTAGTGCCTCTATTCACAACGCTGGTAGCGACTCTATTCACAACGCTGTAGAAACTCTATTCACAACGCTGGTAGAAACTCTATTCACAACGCTGGTATTAACTCTATTCACATCGCTGGTAGTGACTCTATTCACAACGCTGGGAGTAACTCTATTCACAACGCTGCAAGTAACTCTATTCACAACGCTTGTAGCGACTCTATTCACAACGCTGGTGGTAACTCTATTCACCACGCTGGTAGTGACACTATTCACAATGCTGGTAGTGACTCTATTCAAAACACTGGTGGTAACTCTATTCACAACGTTGCTAGTAACTCTATTCACAACGCTGCTGGCGACGCTATTCACAACGCTGGTAGCGACACAATTCACAACGCTGGGAGTAACTCTATTCACAACGCTGGTAGTAACTCTATTCACAACGCTGGTAGTAACTCTATTCACAACGCTGGTCGTAACTCTATTCACAACGCTGGTATTAACTCCATTCACAAAGCTGGGAGTAACTCTATTGACAACGCTGGTAGTAACTCTATTCACAACGCTGGTAGTAACTCAATTCACAACGCTGGTAGTAACTCTACTCACAACGCTGGAAGAAACTCTATTCACAACGCTGGTATTAACTCTTTTCACAACGCTGGTAGTAACTCAATTCACAACGCTGGTAGAAACTCCATTCACAACGCTGGTAGAAACTCTATTCACAACGCTGGTATTAACTCTATTCACAACGCTGGTAGTGACTCTATTCACAACGCTGGTAGTAACTCAATTCACAACGCTGATAGAAACTCTATTCACAACGCTGGTAGAAACTCTATTCACAACGTTGGGAGTAACTCTATTCACAACGCTGGTAGTAACTCTATTCACAACGCTGATAGTAACTCTTTTCACACCGCTGGTAGTAACTCTATTCAAACCGCTGGTAGTAACTCTATTCACAACGCTGGAAGTAACCCTATTCACAACGCTGGTAGTAACTCTATTCACAACGCTGGTAGTAACTCTATTCACAACGCTTGTGGTAACTCTATTCACAACGCTGGTAGAAACTCTATTCACAACGCTGGTATTAACTCTATTCACATCGCTGGTAGTGACTCTATTCACAATGCTGGGAGTAACTCTATTCACAACGCTGCAAGTAACTCTATTCACAACGCTTGTAGCGACTCTATTCACAACGCTGGTAGTAACTCTATTGACAACGCTGGTCGTAACTCTATTCGCAACGCAGGTAGTAACTCAATTCACAACGCTGGTAGTAACTCTATTCACAATGCTGGAAGAAACTGTATTCACAACGCTGGTATTAACTCTTTTCACAACGCTGCTAGTAACTCAATTCACAACGCTGGTAGAAACTCTATTCACAACGCTGGTAGAAACTCTATTCACAACGCTGGTATTAACTCTACTCACAACGCTGGTAGTGACTCTATTGACAACGCTGGTTGTAACTCTATTCACAACGCTGGTAGTAACTCAATTCACAACGCTGGTAGAAAATCTATTCACAACGCTGGTAGAAACTCTACTCACAACGCTGGTATTAACTCTATTCACAACGCTGGTAGTGAATCTATGCACAACGCTGGTAGTAACTCTATTCACACGCCGGTAGTAACTCTATTCACAACGCTTGTCGCGACTCTATTCACAACACTGGTGGTAACTCTATTCACCACGCTGGTAGTGACTCTATTCACAACGCTGGTAGTGACTCTCTTCAAAACACTGGTAGTAACTCTATTCACAACCTGTAAGTAACTCTATTCACAACGCTTGTCGCGATTCTATTCACAACGCTGGTGGTAATTCTATTCACCACGTTGGTAGTGACTCTATTCACAACGCTGGTAGTGACTCTATTCAAAACACTGGTAGTAACTCTATTCACAACGCTGCAAGTAACAATATTCAAAACGCTGGTAGGACGCTATTCACAACGGTGCAAGTAACTCTATTCACAACGCTGCTAGCGACTCTATTCACAACGCTGGTAGTAACTCTATTCACCACGCTGGTAGTGACTCTATTCTCAACGCTAGTAGTGACTCTATTCAAAACACTGGTAGTAACTCTATTCACAACGCTGCAAGTAACTCTATTCACAACGCTGATAGGGGCTCTATTCACAAAGCTGGTAGCGACTCTATTCACAACGCTGGTAGTAACTCCATTCACAACGCTGGTAGTGACTCTATTCACAACGCTGGTAGTAACTCTATTCATAACGCTGGTAGTGACTCTATTCACAACGCTGGTAGCGACTCTATTCACAACGCTGTTAGCAACACTATTCACAACGCTGGTAGTAACACTATTCACAACGCTGGTAGTAACTCTATTCACAACGCTGGTAGTAACTCTATTCACAACACTGGTAGTAACTCTATTCACAATGCAGGCAGTATCTCTATTCCCAACGCTGGTTGTAACTCAATTCACAATACTGGTAGAAACTCTATTCACAACGCTGGTAGTCACTGTATTCACACCGCTGGTAGTAACTCTATTCACAACGCTGGTAGTAACTCAATTCACAACGCTGGTAATAACTCTATTCTCAACACTGTAGAAACTCTATTCACAACGCTGGTAGTGACTCTTTTCACAATGCTCGTAGTGACTCTATTCAAAACACTGGTGGTAACTCTGTTCACAACGCTGCACGAAACTCTATTCACAATGCTGCTGGCGACGCTATTCACAACGCTGGTAGCGACTCTATTCACAACGCTGGGAGTAACTCTATTCACAACGCTGGTAGTAAATCTATTCACAACGCTGGTAGTAACTCTATTCACAACGCTGGTAGTAACTCTATTGACAACGATGGTCGTAACTCTATTCACAACACTGGTATTAACTCCATTCACAAAGCTGGGAGTAACTCTATTGACAACGCTGGTAGTAACTCTATTCACAACGCTGGTAGTAACTCTATTCACAACGCTGGTAGTAACTCTATTCACAACGATGGTCGTAACTCTATTCACAACGCTGGTATTAACTCCATTCACAAAGCTGGGAGGAACTCTATTGACAACGCTGGTAGTAACTCAATTCACAACGCTGGTAGTAACTCTATTCACAACGCTGGAAGAAACTCTATTCACAACGCTGGTATTAACTCTTTTCACAACGCTGGTAGTAACTCAATTCACAACGCTGGTAGAAACTCTATTCAGAACGCTGGTAGAAACTCTATTCACAACGCTGGTAGTAACTCTATTCACAACGCTGGTAGTAACTCTATTCACAACGCTGGTAGAAACTCTATTCACAACGTTGGGAGTAACTCTATTCACAACGCTGGTAGTAACTCAGTTCACAACGCTGATAGTAACTCTTTTCACACCGCTGGTAGTAACTCTATTCAAACCGCTGGTAGTAACTCTATTCACAACGCTGGAAGTAACCCTATTCACAGCGCTGGTAGTAACTCTATTCACAACGCTGGTAGTAACTCTATTCACAACGCTTGTGGTATCTCTATTCACAACGCTGGTAGCGAATCTATTCACAACGCTGGTAGTAACTCTATTCACAACGCTGGTAGTGACTCTATTCACAGCGCTGGTAGTGACCCTATTCACAACACTGGTAGTAACTCCATTCACAACGCTGGTAGCAACTCTATTCATAACGCTGGTAGTTACTCTATTCACAACGCTGGTAGTGACTCTATTCACAACGCTGGTAATGACTCTATTCAAAACAATGGTAGTAACTCTATTCAAAACGCTGCAATTAACTCTATTCACAACGCTGCAAGTAACTCTATTCACAACGCTGGTAGCGACTCTATTCAGAACGCTGGTACTGTCTCTATTCACAACGCTGGTAGTAACTCTATCCACAACGCTTGTGGTAACTCTATTCACAACGCTGGTAGAAACTCTATTCACAACGCTGGTATTAACTCTATTCACATCGCTGGTAGTGACTCTATTCACAACGCTGGGAGTAACTCTATTCACAACGCTGCAAGTAACTCTATTCACAACGCTTGTAGCGACTCTATTCACAACGCTGGTAGTAACTCTATTGACAACGCTGGTCGTAACTCTATTCGCAACGCTGGTATTAACTCCATTCACAAAGCTGGGAGTAACTCTATTGACAACGCTGGTAGTAACTGTATTCACAACGCTGGTAGTAACTCTATTCACAATGCTGCAAGAAACTGTATTCACAACGCTGGTATTAACTCTTTTCACAACGCTGCTAGTAACTCAATTCACAACGCTGGTAGAAACTCTATTCACAACGCTGGTAGAAACTCTATTCACAACGCTGGTATTAACTCTATTCACAACGCTGGTAGTGACTCTATTCACAACGCTGGTAGTAACTCAATTCACAACGCTGGTAGAAACTCTATTCACAATGCTGGTAGAAACTCTACTCACAACGCTGGTATTAACTCTATTCACAACGCTGGTAGTGAATCTACGCACAACGCTGGTAGTAACTCTATTCACACGCTGGTAGTAACACTATTCACAACGCTGGTAGTAACTCTATTCACAACGCTGGTAGTAACTCTATTCACAACTCTTATGGTAACTCTATTCACAACGCTGGTAGCGACTCTATTCACAATGCTGGTAGTAACTCTATTCACAACGCTGGTAGTGACTCTATTCACAACGCTGGTAGTGACCCTATTCACAACACTGGTAGTAAATCCATTCACAACGCTGGTAGTAACTCTATTCATAACGCTGGTAGTTACTCTATTCACAACGCTGGTAGTGACTCTATTCACAACGCTGGTAGTGACTCTATTCAAAACACTGGTAGTAACTCTATTCACAACGCTGCAATTAACTCTATTCACAACGCTGGTAGTAACTCAATTCACAACGCTGGTAGAAACTTTATTCACAATGCTGGTAGAAACTCTACTCACAACGCTGGTATTAACTCTATCACAACGCTGGTAGTGAATCTACGCACAACGCTGGTAGTAACTCTATTCACACGCTGGTAGTAACACTATTCACAACGCTGGTAGTAACTCTATTCACAACGCTGGTAGTAACTCTATTCACAACTCTTATGGTAACTCTATTCACAACGCTGGTAGTGACTCTATTCACAACGCTGGTAGTAACTCTATTCACAACGCTGGTAGTGACTCTATTCACAACGCTGGTAGTGACCCTATTCACAACACTGGTATTAAATCCATTCACAACGCTGGTAGTAACACTATTCATAACGCTGGTAGTTACTCTATTCACAACGCTGGAAGTGACTCTATTCACAACGCTGGTAGTGACTCAATTCAAAACACTGGTAGTAACTCTATTCACAACGCCGCAATTAACTCTATTCACAACGCTGAAAGTAACTCTATTCACAACGCTGGTAGTAGCTGTATTCACAACGCTGGAAGTGACTCTATTCACAACGCTGGTAGTAACTCCATTCACATCGCTGGTAGTAACTCTATTCACAACGCTGGTAGTAGCTCTATTCACAACGCTGCTAGCGTCTCTATTCACAACGCTGTTAGCAACTCTATTCACAACGCTGGTAGTAACTCTATTCACAATGCTGGTAGTAACTCTATTCTCAACGCTGGTAGAAACTCTATTCACAACGCTCTTAGTAACTCTATTCACAACGCTGGTATTAACTCTATTCACAAAGCTGGGAGTAACTCTATTCACAACGCTGGTAGTAACCCTATTCACAACGCTGGTAGTATCTCTATTCACAACGCTGGAAGTAACCCTATTCACAACGCTGGTAGTAACTCTATTCATAACGCTGGTAGTGACTCTATTCACAACGCTGGTAGCGACTCTATTCACAACGCTGTTAGCAACACTATTCACAACGCTGGTAGTAACACTATTCACAACGCTGGTAGTAACTCTATTCACAACGCTGGTAGTAACTCAATTCACAACGCTGGTAGTAACTCTACTCACAACGCTGGAAGAAACTCTATTCACAACGCTGGTATTAACTCTTTTCACAACGCTGGTAGTAACTCAATTCACAACGCTGGTAGAAACTCTATTCACAACGCTGGAAGAAACTCTATTCACAACGCTGGTATTAACACTATTCACAACGCTGGTAGTGACTCTATACACAACGCTGGTAGTAACTCAATTCACAACGCTGGTAGAAACTCTATTCACAACGCTGGTAAAAACTCTATTCACAACGTTGGGAGTAACTCTATTCACAACGCTGGTAGTAACTCTATTCACAACGCTGATAGTAACTCTTTTCACACCGCTGGTAGTAACTCTATTCAAACCGCTGGTAGTATCTCTATTCACAACGCTGGAAGTAACCCTATTCACAATGCTGGTAGTAACTCTATTCACAACGCTGGTAGTAACTCTATTCACAACGCTTGTGGTAACTCTATTCACAACGCTGGTAGAAACTCTATTCACAACGCTGGTATTAACTCTATTCACATCGCTGGTAGTGACTCTATTCACAATGCTGGGAGTAACTCTATTCACAACGCTGCAAGTAACTCTATTCACAACGCTTGTAGCGACTCTATTCACAACGCTGGTAGTAACTCTATTGACAACGCTGGTCGTAACTCTATTCGCAACGCTGGTATTAACTCCATTCACAACGCTGGGAGTAACTCTATTGACAACGCTGGTAGTAACTCTATTCACAACGCTGGTAGTAACTCAATTCACAACGCTGGTAGTAACTCTATTCACAATGCTGGAAGAAACTGTATTCACAACGCTGGTACTAACTCTTTTCACAACGCTGCTAGTAACTCAATTCACAACGCTGGTAGAAACTCTATTCACAACGCTGGTAGAAACTCTATTCACAACGCTGGTATTAACTCTATTCACAACGCTGGTAGTGACTCTATTCACAACGCTGGTAGTAACTCAATTCACAATGCTGGTAGAAACTCTATTCACAACGCTGGTAGAAACTCTACTCACAACGCTGGTATTAACTCTATTTACAACGCTGGTAGTGAATCTATGCACAACGCTGGTAGTAACTCTATTCACACGCTGGTAGTAACTCTATTCACAACGCTTGTCGCGACTCTATTCACAACGCTGGTGGTAACTCTATTCACCACGCTGGTAGTGACTCTATTCACAACGCTGGTAGTGACTCTCTTCAAAACACTGGTAGTAACTCTATTCACAACCTGTAAGTAACTCTATTCACAACGCTTGTCGCGACTCTATTCACAACGCTGGTGGTAATTCTATTCACCACGTTGGTAGTGACTCTATTCACAACGCTGGTAGTGACTCTATTCAAAACACTGGTAGTAACTCTATTCACAACGCTGCAAGTAACAATATTCACAACGCTGGTAGCGACGCTATTCACAACGGTGCAAGTAACTCTATTCACAACGCTGCTAGCGACTCTATTCACAACACTGGTAGTAACTCTATTCACCACGCTGGTAGTGACTCTATTCTCAACGCTAGTAGTGACTCTATTCAAAACACTGGTAGTAACTCTATTCACAACGCTGCAAGTAACTCTATTCACAACGCTGATAGGGGCTCTATTCACAAAGCTGGTAGCGACTCTATTCACAACGCTGGTAGTAACTCCATTCACAACGCTGGTAGTAACTCTATTCACAACGCTGGTAGTAACTCTATTCATAACGCTGGTAGTGCCTCTATTCACAACGCTGGTAGCGACTCTATTCACAACGCTGTAGAAACTCTATTCACAACGCTGGTAGAAACTCTATTCACAACGCTGGTATTAACTCTATTCACATCGCTGGTAGTGACTCTATTCACAACGCTGGGAGTAACTCTATTCACAACGCTGCAAGTAACTCTATTCACAACGCTTGTAGCGACTCTATTCACAACGCTGGTGGTAACTCTATTCACCACGCTGGTAGTGACACTATTCACAATGCTGGTAGTGACTCTATTCAAAACACTGGTGGTAACTCTATTCACAACGTTGCTAGTAACTCTATTCACAACGCTGCTGGCGACGCTATTCACAACGCTGGTAGCGACACAATTCACAACGCTGGGAGTAACTCTATTCACAACGCTGGTAGTAACTCTATTCACAACGCTGGTAGTAACTCTATTCACAACGCTTGTGGTAACTCTATTCACAACGCTGGTAGAAACTCTATTCACAACGCTGGAATTAACTCTATTCACATCGCTGGTTTTGACTCTATTCACAACGCTGGGAGTAACTCTATTCACAACGCTGCAAGTAACTCTATTCACAACGCTTGTAGCGACTCTATTCACAACGCTGGTAGTAACTCTATTGACAACGCTGGTCGTAACTCTATTCGCAACGCTGGTATTAACTCCATTCACAACGCTGGGAGTAACTCTATTGACAACGCTGGTAGTAACTCTATTCACAACGCTGGTAGTAACTCAATTCACAACGCTGGTAGTAACTCTATTCACAATGCTGGAAGAAACTGTATTCACAACGCTGGTACTAACTCTTTTCACAACGCTGCGAGTAACTCAATTCACAACGCTGGTAGAAACTCTATTCACAACGCTGGTAGAAACTCTATTCACAACGCTGGTATTAACTCTATTCACAACGCTGGTAGTGACTCTATTCACAACGCTGGTAGTAACTCAATTCACAATGCTGGTAGAAACTCTATTCACAACGCTGGTAGAAACTCTACTCACAACGCTGGTATTAACTCTATTTACAACGCTGGTAGTGAATCTATGCACAACGCTGGTAGTAACTCTATTCACACGCTGGTAGTAACTCTATTCACAACGCTTGTCGCGACTCTATTCACAACGCTGGTGGTAACTCTGTTCACCACGCTGGTAGTGACTCTATTCACAACGCTGGTAGTGACTCTCTTCAAAACACTGGTAGTAACTCTATTCACAACCTGTAAGTAACTCTATTCACAACGCTTGTCGCGACTCTATTCACAACGCTGGTGGTAATTCTATTCACCACGTTGGTAGTGACTCTATTCACAACGCTGGTAGTGACTCTATTCAAAACACTGGTAGTAACTCTATTCACAACGCTGCAAGTAACAATATTCACAACGCTGGTAGCGACGCTATTCACAACGGTGCAAGTAACTCTATTCACAACGCTGCTAGCGACTCTATTCACAACGCTGGTAGTAACTCTATTCACCACGCTGGTAGTGACTCTATTCTCAACGCTAGTAGTGACTCTATTCAAAACACTGGTAGTAACTCTATTCACAACGCTGCAAGTAACTCTATTCACAACGCTGATAGGGGCTCTATTCACAAAGCTGGTAGCGACTCTATTCACAACACTGGTAGTAACTCCATTCACAACGCTGGTAGTAACTCTATTCACAACGCTGGTAGTAACTCTATTCATAACGCTGGTAGTGCCTCTATTCACAACGCTGGTAGCGACTCTATTCACAACGCTGTAGAAACTCTATTCACAACGCTGGTAGAAACTCTATTCACAACGCTGGTATTAACTCTATTCACATCGCTGGTAGTGACTCTATTCACAACGCTGGGAGTAACTCTATTCACAACGCTGCAAGTAACTCTATTCACAACGCTTGTAGCGACTCTATTCATAACGCTGGTGGTAACTCTATTCACCACACTGGTAGTGACACTATTCACAATGCTGGTAGTGACTCTATTCAAAACACTGGTGGTAACTCTATTCACAACGTTGCTAGTAACTCTATTCACAACGCTGCTGGCGACGCTATTCACAACGCTGGTAGCGACACAATTCACAACGCTGGGAGTAACTCTATTCACAACGCTGGTAGTAACTCTATTCACAACGCTGCTAGTAACTCTATTCACAATGCTGGAAGAAACTGTATTCACAACGCTGGTACTAACTCTTTTCACAACGCTGCTAGTAACTCAATTCACAACGCTGGTAGAAACTCTATTCACAACTCTGGTAGAAACTCTATTCACAAAGCTGGTATTAACTCTATTCACAACGCTGGTAGTGACTCTATTCACAACGCTGGTAGTAACTCAATTCACAACGCTGGTAGAAACTCTATTCACAACGCTGGTAGAAACTCTACTCACAACGCTGGTATTAACTCTATTTACAACGCTGGTAGTGAATCTATGCACAACGCTGGTAGTAACTCTATTCACACGCCGGTAGTAACTCTATTCACAACGCTTGTCGCGACTCTATTCACAACGCTGGTGGTAACTCTATTCACCACGCTGGTAGTGACTCTATTCACAACGCTGGTAGTGACTCTCTTCAAAACACTGGTAGTAACTCTATTCACAACCTGTAAGTAACTCTATTCACAACGCTTGTCGCGACTCTATTCACAACGCTGGTGGTAATTCTATTCACCACGTTGGTAGTGACTCTATTCACAACGCTGGTAGTGACTCTATTCAAAACACTGGTAGTAACTCTATTCACAACGCTGCAAGTAACAATATTCACAACGCTGGTAGCGACGCTATTCACAACGGTGCAAGTAACTCTATTCACAACGCTGCTAGCGACTCTATTCACAACGCTGGTAGTAACTCTATTCACCACGCTGGTAGTGAC
Organism: Isurus oxyrinchus; assembly: GCA_026770705.1. Classification (NCBI taxonomy): domain Eukaryota; kingdom Metazoa; phylum Chordata; class Chondrichthyes; order Lamniformes; family Lamnidae; genus Isurus; species Isurus oxyrinchus. The sequence continues at coordinate 161,834 of JANJGN010000236.1, forward strand.
TCTATTCTCAACGCTAGTAGTGACTCTATTCAAAACACTGGTAGTAACTCTATTCACAACGCTGCAAGTAACTCTATTCACAACGCTGATAGGGGCTCTATTCACAAAGCTGGTAGCGACTCTATTCACAACGCTGGTAGTAACTCCATTCACTACGCTGGTAGTAACTCTATTCACAACGCAGGTAGTAACTCTATTCATAACGCTGGTAGTGCCTCTATTCACAACGCTGGTAGCGACTCTATTCACAACGCTGTAGAAACTCTATTCACAACGCTGGTAGAAACTTTATTCACAACGCTGGTATTAACTCTATTCACATCGCTGGTAGTGACTCTATTCACAACGCTGGGAGTAACTCTATTCACAACGCTGCAAGTAACTCTATTCACAACGCTTGTAGCGACTCTATTCACAACGCTGGTGGTAAATCTATTCACCACGCTGGTAGTGACACTATTCACAATGCTGGTAGTGACTCTATTCAAAACACTGGTGGTAACTCTATTCACAACGTTGCTAGTAACTCTATTCACAACGCTGCTGGCGACGCTATTCACAACGCTGGTAGCGACACAATTCACAACGCTGGGAGTAACTCTATTCACAACGCTGGTAGTAACTCAATTCACAACGCTGGTAGTAACTCTATTCACAATGCTGGAAGAAACTGTATTCACAACGCTGGTACTAACTCTTTTCACAACGCTGCTAGTAACTCAATTCACAACGCTGGTAGAAACTCTATTCACAACGCTGGTAGAAACTCTATTCACAACGCTGGTATTAACTCTATTCACAACGCTGGTAGTGACTCTATTCACAACGCTGGTATTAACTCTATTCACAACGCTGGTAGTGACTCTATTCACAACGCTGGTAGTAACTCAATTCGCAACGCTGGTAGAAACTCTATTCACAACGCTGGTAGAAACTCTACTCACAACGCTGGTATTAACTCTATTTACAACGCTGGTAGTGAATCTATGCACAACGCTGGTAGTAACTCTATTCACACGCTGGTAGTAACTCTATTCACAACGCTTGTCGCGACTCTATTCACAACACTGGTGGTAACTCTATTCACCACGCTGGTAGTGACTCTATTCACAACGCTGGTAGTGACTCTCTTCAAAACACTGGTAGTAACTCTATTCACAACCTGTAAGTAACTCTATTCACAACGCTTGTCGCGACTCTATTCACAACGCTGGTGGTAATTCTATTCACCACGTTGGTAGTGACTCTATTCACAACGCTGGTAGTGACTCTATTCAAAACACTGGTAGTAACTCTATTCACAACGCTGCAAGTAACAATATTCACAACGCTGGTAGCGACGCTATTCACAACGGTGCAAGTAACTCTATTCACAACGCTTCTAGCGACTCTATTCACAACGCTGGTAGTAACTCTATTCACCACGCTGGTAGTGACTCTATTCTCAACGCTAGTAGTGACTCTATTCAAAACACTGGTAGTAACTCTATTCACAACGCTGCAAGTAACTCTATTCACAACGCTGATAGGGGCTCTATTCACAAAGCTGGTAGCGACTCTATTCACAACGCTGGTAGTAACTCCATTCACAACGCTGGTAGTAACTCTATTCACAACGCTGGTAGTAACTCTATTCATAACGCTGGTAGTGCCTCTATTCACAACGCTGGTAGCGACTCTATTCACAACGCTGTAGAAACTCTATTCACAACGCTGGTAGAAACTCTATTCACAACGCTGGTATTAACTCTATTCACATCGCTGGTAGTGACTCTATTCACAACGCTGGGAGTAACTCTATTCACAACGCTGCAAGTAACTCTATTCACAACGCTTGTAGCGACTCTATTCACAACGCTGGTGGTAACTCTATTCACCACGCTGGTAGTGACACTATTCACAATGCTGGTAGTGACTCTATTCAAAACACTGGTGGTAACTCTATTCACAACGTTGCTAGTAACTCTATTCACAACGCTGCTGGCGACGCTATTCACAACGCTGGTAGCGACACAATTCACAACGCTGGGAGTAACTCTATTCACAACGCTGGTAGTAACTCTATTCACAACGCTGGTAGTAACTCTATTCACAACGCTGGTCGTAACTCTATTCACAACGCTGGTATTAACTCCATTCACAAAGCTGGGAGTAACTCTATTGACAACGCTGGTAGTAACTCTATTCACAACGCTGGTAGTAACTCAATTCACAACGCTGGTAGTAACTCTACTCACAACGCTGGAAGAAACTCTATTCACAACGCTGGTATTAACTCTTTTCACAACGCTGGTAGTAACTCAATTCACAACGCTGGTAGAAACTCCATTCACAACGCTGGTAGAAACTCTATTCACAACGCTGGTATTAACTCTATTCACAACGCTGGTAGTGACTCTATTCACAACGCTGGTAGTAACTCAATTCACAACGCTGATAGAAACTCTATTCACAACGCTGGTAGAAACTCTATTCACAACGTTGGGAGTAACTCTATTCACAACGCTGGTAGTAACTCTATTCACAACGCTGATAGTAACTCTTTTCACACCGCTGGTAGTAACTCTATTCAAACCGCTGGTAGTAACTCTATTCACAACGCTGGAAGTAACCCTATTCACAACGCTGGTAGTAACTCTATTCACAACGCTGGTAGTAACTCTATTCACAACGCTTGTGGTAACTCTATTCACAACGCTGGTAGAAACTCTATTCACAACGCTGGTAGAAACTCTATTCACAACGCTGGTATTAACTCTATTCACAACGCTGGTAGTGACTCTATTCACAACGCTGGTAGTAACTCAATTCACAATGCTGGTAGAAACTCTATTCACAACGCTGGTAGAAACTCTACTCACAACGCTGGTATTAACTCTATTTACAACGCTGGTAGTGAATCTATGCACAACGCTGGTAGTAACTCTATTCACACGCTGGTAGTAACTCTATTCACAACGCTTGTCGCGACTCTATTCACAACGCTGGTGGTAACTCTATTCACCACGCTGGTAGTGACTCTATTCACAACGCTGGTAGTGACTCTCTTCAAAACACTGGTAGTAACTCTATTCACAACCTGTAAGTAACTCTATTCACAACGCTTGTCGCGACTCTATTCACAACGCTGGTGGTAATTCTATTCACCACGTTGGTAGTGACTCTATTCACAACGCTGGTAGTGACTCTATTCAAAACACTGGTAGTAACTCTATTCACAACGCTGCAAGTAACAATATTCACAACGCTGGTAGCGACGCTATTCACAACGGTGCAAGTAACTCTATTCACAACGCTGCTAGCGACTCTATTCACAACACTGGTAGTAACTCTATTCACCACGCTGGTAGTGACTCTATTCTCAACGCTAGTAGTGACTCTATTCAAAACACTGGTAGTAACTCTATTCACAACGCTGCAAGTAACTCTATTCACAACGCTGATAGGGGCTCTATTCACAAAGCTGGTAGCGACTCTATTCACAACGCTGGTAGTAACTCCATTCACAACGCTGGTAGTAACTCTATTCACAACGCTGGTAGTAACTCTATTCATAACGCTGGTAGTGCCTCTATTCACAACGCTGGTAGCGACTCTATTCACAACGCTGTAGAAACTCTATTCACAACGCTGGTAGAAACTCTATTCACAACGCTGGTATTAACTCTATTCACATCGCTGGTAGTGACTCTATTCACAACGCTGGGAGTAACTCTATTCACAACGCTGCAAGTAACTCTATTCACAACGCTTGTAGCGACTCTATTCACAACGCTGGTGGTAACTCTATTCACCACGCTGGTAGTGACACTATTCACAATGCTGGTAGTGACTCTATTCAAAACACTGGTGGTAACTCTATTCACAACGTTGCTAGTAACTCTATTCACAACGCTGCTGGCGACGCTATTCACAACGCTGGTAGCGACACAATTCACAACGCTGGGAGTAACTCTATTCACAACGCTGGTAGTAACTCTATTCACAACGCTGGTAGTAACTCTATTCACAACGCTTGTGGTAACTCTATTCACAACGCTGGTAGAAACTCTATTCACAACGCTGGAATTAACTCTATTCACATCGCTGGTTTTGACTCTATTCACAACGCTGGGAGTAACTCTATTCACAACGCTGCAAGTAACTCTATTCACAACGCTTGTAGCGACTCTATTCACAACGCTGGTAGTAACTCTATTGACAACGCTGGTCGTAACTCTATTCGCAACGCTGGTATTAACTCCATTCACAACGCTGGGAGTAACTCTATTGACAACGCTGGTAGTAACTCTATTCACAACGCTGGTAGTAACTCAATTCACAACGCTGGTAGTAACTCTATTCACAATGCTGGAAGAAACTGTATTCACAACGCTGGTACTAACTCTTTTCACAACGCTGCGAGTAACTCAATTCACAACGCTGGTAGAAACTCTATTCACAACGCTGGTAGAAACTCTATTCACAACGCTGGTATTAACTCTATTCACAACGCTGGTAGTGACTCTATTCACAACGCTGGTAGTAACTCAATTCACAATGCTGGTAGAAACTCTATTCACAACGCTGGTAGAAACTCTACTCACAACGCTGGTATTAACTCTATTTACAACGCTGGTAGTGAATCTATGCACAACGCTGGTAGTAACTCTATTCACACGCTGGTAGTAACTCTATTCACAACGCTTGTCGCGACTCTATTCACAACGCTGGTGGTAACTCTGTTCACCACGCTGGTAGTGACTCTATTCACAACGCTGGTAGTGACTCTCTTCAAAACACTGGTAGTAACTCTATTCACAACCTGTAAGTAACTCTATTCACAACGCTTGTCGCGACTCTATTCACAACGCTGGTGGTAATTCTATTCACCACGTTGGTAGTGACTCTATTCACAACGCTGGTAGTGACTCTATTCAAAACACTGGTAGTAACTCTATTCACAACGCTGCAAGTAACAATATTCACAACGCTGGTAGCGACGCTATTCACAACGGTGCAAGTAACTCTATTCACAACGCTGCTAGCGACTCTATTCACAACGCTGGTAGTAACTCTATTCACCACGCTGGTAGTGACTCTATTCTCAACGCTAGTAGTGACTCTATTCAAAACACTGGTAGTAACTCTATTCACAACGCTGCAAGTAACTCTATTCACAACGCTGATAGGGGCTCTATTCACAAAGCTGGTAGCGACTCTATTCACAACACTGGTAGTAACTCCATTCACAACGCTGGTAGTAACTCTATTCACAACGCTGGTAGTAACTCTATTCATAACGCTGGTAGTGCCTCTATTCACAACGCTGGTAGCGACTCTATTCACAACGCTGTAGAAACTCTATTCACAACGCTGGTAGAAACTCTATTCACAACGCTGGTATTAACTCTATTCACATCGCTGGTAGTGACTCTATTCACAACGCTGGGAGTAACTCTATTCACAACGCTGCAAGTAACTCTATTCACAACGCTTGTAGCGACTCTATTCACAACGCTGGTGGTAACTCTATTCACCACACTGGTAGTGACACTATTCACAATGCTGGTAGTGACTCTATTCAAAACACTGGTGGTAACTCTATTCACAACGTTGCTAGTAACTCTATTCACAACGCTGCTGGCGACGCTATTCACAACGCTGGTAGCGACACAATTCACAACGCTGGGAGTAACTCTATTCACAACGCTGGTAGTAACTCTATTCACAACGCTGCTAGTAACTCTATTCACAATGCTGGAAGAAACTGTATTCACAACGCTGGTACTAACTCTTTTCACAACGCTGCTAGTAACTCAATTCACAACGCTGGTAGAAACTCTATTCACAACTCTGGTAGAAACTCTATTCACAAAGCTGGTATTAACTCTATTCACAACGCTGGTAGTGACTCTATTCACAACGCTGGTAGTAACTCAATTCACAACGCTGGTAGAAACTCTATTCACAACGCTGGTAGAAACTCTACTCACAACGCTGGTATTAACTCTATTTACAACGCTGGTAGTGAATCTATGCACAACGCTGGTAGTAACTCTATTCACACGCCGGTAGTAACTCTATTCACAACGCTTGTCGCGACTCTATTCACAACGCTGGTGGTAACTCTATTCACCACGCTGGTAGTGACTCTATTCACAACGCTGGTAGTGACTCTCTTCAAAACACTGGTAGTAACTCTATTCACAACCTGTAAGTAACTCTATTCACAACTCTTGTCGCGACTCTATTCACAACGCTGGTGGTAATTCTATTCACCACGTTGGTAGTGACTCTATTCACAACGCTGGTAGTGACTCTATTCAAAACACTGGTAGTAACTCTATTCACAACGCTGCAAGTAACAATATTCACAACGCTGGTAGCGACGCTATTCACAACGGTGCAAGTAACTCTATTCACAACGCTGCTAGCGACTCTATTCACAACGCTGGTAGTAACTCTATTCACCACGCTGGTAGTGACTCTATTCTCAACGCTAGTAGTGACTCTATTCAAAACACTGGTAGTAACTCTATTCACAACGCTGCAAGTAACTCTATTCACAACGCTGATAGGGGCTCTATTCACAAAGCTGGTAGCGACTCTATTCACAACGCTGGTAGTAACTCCATTCACTACGCTGGTAGTAACTCTATTCACAACGCAGGTAGTAACTCTATTCATAACGCTGGTAGTGCCTCTATTCACAACGCTGGTAGCGACTCTATTCACAACGCTGTAGAAACTCTATTCACAACGCTGGTAGAAACTCTATTCACAACGCTGGTATTAACTCTATTCACATCGCTGGTAGTGACTCTATTCACAACGCTGGGAGTAACTCTATTCACAACGCTGCAAGTAACTCTATTCACAACGCTTGTAGCGACTCTATTCACAACGCTGGTGGTAACTCTATTCACCACGCTGGTAGTGACACTATTCACAATGCTGGTAGTGACTCTATTCAAAACACTGGTGGTAACTCTATTCACAACGTTGCTAGTAACTCTATTCACAACGCTGCTGGCGACGCTATTCACAACGCTGGTAGCGACACAATTCACAACGCTGGGAGTAACTCTATTCACAACGCTGGTAGTAACTCAATTCACAACGCTGGTAGTAACTCTATTCACAATGCTGGAAGAAACTGTATTCACAACGCTGGTACTAACTCTTTTCACAACGCTGCTAGTAACTCAATTCACAACGCTGGTAGAAACTCTATTCACAACGCTGGTAGAAACTCTATTCACAACGCTGGTATTAACTCTATTCACAACGCTGGTAGTGACTCTATTCACAACGCTGGTATTAACTCTATTCACAACGCTGGTAGTGACTCTATTCACAACGCTGGTAGTAACTCAATTCGCAACGCTGGTAGAAACTCTATTCACAACGCTGGTAGAAACTCTACTCACAACGCTGGTATTAACTCTATTTACAACGCTGGTAGTGAATCTATGCACAACGCTGGTAGTAACTCTATTCACACGCTGGTAGTAACTCTATTCACAACGCTTGTCGCGACTCTATTCACAACGCTGGTGGTAACTCTATTCACCACGCTGGTAGTGACTCTATTCACAACGCTGGTAGTGACTCTCTTCAAAACACTGGTAGTAACTCTATTCACAACCTGTAAGTAACTCTATTCACAACGCTTGTCGCGACTCTATTCACAACGCTGGTGGTAATTCTATTCACCACGTTGGTAGTGACTCTATTCACAACGCTGGTAGTGACTCTATTCAAAACACTGGTAGTAACTCTATTCACAACGCTGCAAGTAACAATATTCACAACGCTGGTAGCGACGCTATTCACAACGGTGCAAGTAACTCTATTCACAACGCTTCTAGCGACTCTATTCACAACGCTGGTAGTAACTCTATTCACCACGCTGGTAGTGACTCTATTCTCAACGCTAGTAGTGACTCTATTCAAAACACTGGTAGTAACTCTATTCACAACGCTGCAAGTAACTCTATTCACAACGCTGATAGGGGCTCTATTCACAAAGCTGGTAGCGACTCTATTCACAACGCTGGTAGTAACTCCATTCACAACGCTGGTAGTAACTCTATTCACAACGCTGGTAGTAACTCTATTCATAACGCTGGTAGTGCCTCTATTCACAACGCTGGTAGCGACTCTATTCACAACGCTGTAGAAACTCTATTCACAACGCTGGTAGAAACTCTATTCACAACGCTGGTATTAACTCTATTCACATCGCTGGTAGTGACTCTATTCACAACGCTGGGAGTAACTCTATTCACAACGCTGCAAGTAACTCTATTCACAACGCTTGTAGCGACACTATTCACAACGCTGGTGGTAACTCTATTCACCACGCTGGTAGTGACACTATTCACAATGCTGGTAGTGACTCTATTCAAAACACTGGTGGTAACTCTATTCACAACGTTGCTAGTAACTCTATTCACAACGCTGCTGGCGACGCTATTCACAACGCTGGTAGCGACACAATTCACAACGCTGGGAGTAACTCTATTCACAACGCTGGTAGTAACTCTATTCACAACGCTGGTAGTAACTCTATTCACAACGCTGGTCGTAACTCTATTCACAACGCTGGTATTAACTCCATTCACAAAGCTGGGAGTAACTCTATTGACAACGCTGGTAGTAACTCTATTCACAACGCTGGTAGTAACTCAATTCACAACGCTGGTAGTAACTCTACTCACAACGCTGGAAGAAACTCTATTCACAACGCTGGTATTAACTCTTTTCACAACGCTGGTAGTAACTCAATTCACAACGCTGGTAGAAACTCCATTCACAACGCTGGTAGAAACTCTATTCACAACGCTGGTATTAACTCTATTCACAACGCTGTTAGTGACTCTATTCACAACGCTGGTAGTAACTCAATTCACAACGCTGATAGAAACTCTATTCACAACGCTGGTAGAAACTCTATTCACAACGTTGGGAGTAACTCTATTCACAACGCTGGTAGTAACTCTATTCACAACGCTGATAGTAACTCTTTTCACACCGCTGGTAGTAACTCTATTCAAACCGCTGGTAGTAACTCTATTCACAACGCTGGAAGTAACCCTATTCACAACGCTGGTAGTAACTCTATTCACAACGCTGGTAGTAACTCTATTCACAACGCTTGTGGTAACTCTATTCACAACGCTGGTAGAAACTCTATTCACAACGCTGGTATTAACTCTATTCACATCGCTGGTAGTGACTCTATTCACAATGCTGGGAGTAACTCTATTCACAACGCTGCAAGTAACTCTATTCACAACGCTTGTAGCGACTCTATTCACAACGCTGGTAGTAACTCTATTGACAACGCTGGTCGTAACTCTATTCGCAACACTGGTAGTAACTCAATTCACAACGCTGGTAGTAACTCTATTCACAATGCTGGAAGAAACTGTATTCACAACGCTGGTATTAACTCTTTTCACAACGCTGCTAGTAACTCAATTCACAACGCTGGTAGAAACTCTATTCACAACGCTGGTAGAAACTCTATTCACAACGCTGGTATTAACTCCACTCACAACGCTGGTAGTGACTCTATTGACAACGCTGGTTGTAACTCTATTCACAACGCTGGTAGTAACTCAATTCACAACGCTGGTAGAAAATCTATTCACAACGCTGGTAGAAACTCTACTCACAACGCTGGTATTAACTCTATTCACAACGCTGGTAGTGAATCTATGCACAACGCTGGTAGTAACTCTATTCACACGCTGGTAGTAACTCTATTCACAACGCTTGTCGCGACTCTATTCACAACACTGGTGGTAACTCTATTCACCACGCTGGTAGTGACTCTATTCACAACGCTGGTAGTGACTCTCTTCAAAACACTGGTAGTAACTCTATTCACAACCTGTAAGTAACTCTATTCACAACGCTTGTCGCGATTCTATTCACAACGCTGGTGGTAATTCTATTCACCACGTTGGTAGTGACTCTATTCACAACGCTGGTAGTGACTCTATTCAAAACACTGGTAGTAACTCTATTCACAACGCTGCAAGTAACAATATTCACAACGCTGGTAGGACGCTATTCACAACGGTGCAAGTAACTCTATTCACAACGCTGCTAGCGACTCTATTCACAACGCTGGTAGTAACTCTATTCACCACGCTGGTAGTGACTCTATTCTCAACGCTAGTAGTGACTCTATTCAAAACACTGGTAGTAACTCTATTCACAACGCTGCAAGTAACTCTATTCACAACGCTGATAGGGGCTCTATTCACAAAGCTGGTAGCGACTCTATTCACAACGCTGGTAGTAACTCCATTCACAACGCTGGTAGTGACTCTATTCACAACGCTGGTAGTAACTCTATTCATAACGCTGGTAGTGACTCTATTCACAACGCTGGTAGCGACTCTATTCACAACGCTGTTAGCAACACTATTCACAACGCTGGTAGTAACACTATTCACAACGCTGGTAGTAACTCTATTCACAACGCTGGTAGTAACTCTATTCACAACACTGGTAGTAACTCTATTCACAATGCAGGCAGTATCTCTATTCCCAACGCTGGTTGTAACTCAATTCACAATACTGGTAGAAACTCTATTCACAACGCTGGTAGTCACTGTATTCACACCGCTGGTAGTAACTCTATTCACAACGCTGGTAGTAACTCAATTCACAACGCTGGTAATAACTCTATTCTCAACACTGTAGAAACTCTATTCACAACGCTGGTAGTGACTCTTTTCACAATGCTCGTAGTGACTCTATTCAAAACACTGGTGGTAACTCTGTTCACAACGCTGCACGAAACTCTATTCACAATGCTGCTGGCGACGCTATTCACAACGCTGGTAGCGACTCTATTCACAACGCTGGGAGTAACTCTATTCACAACGCTGGTAGTAAATCTATTCACAACGCTGGTAGTAACTCTATTCACAACGCTGGTAGTAACTCTATTGACAACGATGGTCGTAACTCTATTCACAACACTGTTATTAACTCCATTCACAAAGCTGGGAGTAACTCTATTGACAACGCTGGTAGTAACTCTATTCACAACGCTGGTAGTAACTCTATTCACAACGCTGGTAGTAACTCTATTGACAACGATGGTCGTAACTCTATTCACAACGCTGGTATTAACTCCATTCACAAAGCTGGGAGTAACTCTATTGACAACGCTGGTAGTAACTCAATTCACAACGCTGGTAGTAACTCTATTCACAACGCTGGAAGAAACTCTATTCACAACGCTGGTATTAACTCTTTTCACAACGCTGGTAGTAACTCAATTCACAACGCTGGTAGAAACTCTATTCAGAACGCTGGTAGAAACTCTATTCACAACGCTGGTAGTAACTCTATTCACAACGCTGGTAGTAACTCTATTCACAACGCTGGTAGAAACTCTATTCACAACGTTGGGAGTAACTCTATTCACAACGCTGGTAGTAACTCAGTTCACAACGCTGATAGTAACTCTTTTCACACCGCTGGTAGTAACTCTATTCAAACCGCTGGTAGTAACTCTATTCACAACGCTGGAAGTAACCCTATTCACAGCGCTGGTAGTAACTCTATTCACAACGCTGGTAGTAACTCTATTCACAACGCTTGTGGTATCTCTATTCACAACGCTGGTAGCGAATCTATTCACAACGCTGGTAGTAACTCTATTCACAACGCTGGTAGTGACTCTATTCACAGCGCTGGTAGTGACCCTATTCACAACACTGGTAGTAACTCCATTCACAACGCTGGTAGCAACTCTATTCATAACGCTGGTAGTTACTCTATTCACAACGCTGGTAGTGACTCTATTCACAACGCTGGTAGTGACTCTATTCAAAACAATGGTAGTAACTCTATTCAAAACGCTGCAATTAACTCTATTCACAACGCTGCAAGTAACTCTATTCACAACGCTGGTAGCGACTCTATTCAGAACGCTGGTACTGTCTCTATTCACAACGCTGGTAGCGACTCTATTCACAACGCTGGTAGCGAATCTATTCACAACGCTGGTAGTAACTCCATTCACATCGCTGTTAGTAACTCTATTCACAACGCTGGTAGTAGCTGTATTCACAACGCTGGTAGTGACTCTATTCACAACGCTGGTAGTAACTCCATTCACATCGCTGGTAGTAACTCTATTCACAACGCTGGTAGTAGCTCTATTCACAACGCTGGTAGCGACTCTATTCACAACGCAGTTAGCAACTCTATTCACAACGCTGGTAGTAACTCTATTCACAACGCTGGTATTAACTCTATTCACAAAGCTGGGAGTAACTCTATTCACAAGGCTGGTAGTAACTCTATTCACAACGCTGGTAGTAACTCTATTCACAACGCTGGGAGTACCTCTATTCACAATGCTTGTAGTAACTCTATTCACAATGCTGGTAGTAACTCTAATGACAAAGCTGGTAGCGACTCTATTCACAACGCTGGGAGTAACTCGATTCACAACGCTGGTAGTGACTCTATTCACAATGCTGGTAGTGACTCTATTCAAAACAATGGTGGTAAATCTATTCACAACGCTGCAAGTAACTCTGTTCACAAAGCTGCTGCCGACGCTATTCACAACGCTGGTAGCGACTCTATTCACAACGCTGGGAGTAACTCTATTCACAACGCTGGTAGTAACTCTATTCACAACGCTGGTAGTAACTCTATTCACAATGCTGGTAGTAACTCTATTGACAACGCTGGTCGTAACTCTATTCACAACGCTGGTATTAACTCCATTCACAAAGCTGGGAGTAACTCTATTGACAACGCTGGTAGTAACTCTATTCACAACGCTGGTAGTAACTCAATTCACAACGCTGGTAGTAACTCTACTCACAACGCTGGAAGAAACTCTATTCACAACGCTGGTATTAACTCTTTTCACAACGCTGGTAGTAACTCAATTCACAACGCTGGTAGAAACTCTATTCACAACGCTGGAAGAAACTCTATTCACAACGCTGGTATTAACACTATTCACAACGCTGGTAGTGACTCTATTCACAACGCTGGTAGTAACTCAATTCACAACGCTGGTAGAAACTCTATTCACATCGCTGGTAAAAACTCTATTCACAACGTTGGGAGTAACTCTATTCACAACGCTGGTTGTAACTCTATTCACAACGCTGATAGTAACTCTTTTCACACCGCTGGTAGTAACTCTATTCAAACCGCTGGTAGTATCTCTATTCACAACGCTGGAAGTAACCCTATTCACAATGCTGGTAGTAACTCTATTCACAACGCTGGTAGTAACTCTATCCACAACGCTTGTGGTAACTCTATTCACAACGCTGGTAGAAACTCTATTCACAACGCTGGTATTAACTCTATTCACATCGCTGGTAGTGACTCTATTCACAACGCTGGGAGTAACTCTATTCACAACGCTGCAAGTAACTCTATTCACAACGCTTGTAGCGACTCTATTCACAACGCTGGTAGTAACTCTATTGACAACGCTGGTCGTAACTCTATTCGCAACGCTGGTATTAACTCCATTCACAAAGCTGGGAGTAACTCTATTGACAACGCTGGTAGTAACTGTATTCACAACGCTGGTAGTAACTCTATTCACAATGCTGCAAGAAACTGTATTCACAACGCTGGTATTAACTCTTTTCACAACGCTGCTAGTAACTCAATTCACAACGCTGGTAGAAACTCTATTCAGAACGCTGGTAGAAACTCTATTCACAACGCTGGTATTAACTCTATTCACAACGCTGGTAGTGACTCTATTCACAACGCTGGTAGTAACTCAATTCACAACGCTGGTAGAAACTCTATTCACAATGCTGGTAGAAACTCTACTCACAACGCTGGTATTAACTCTATTCACAACGCTGGTAGTGAATCTACGCACAACGCTGGTAGTAACTCTATTCACACGCTGGTAGTAACACTATTCACAACGCTGGTAGTAACTCTATTCACAACGCTGGTAGTAACTCTATTCACAACTCTTATGGTAACTCTATTCACAACGCTGGTAGCGACTCTATTCACAACGCTGGTAGTAACTCTATTCACAACGCTGGTAGTGACTCTATTCACAACGCTGGTAGTGACCCTATTCACAACACTGGTAGTAAATCCATTCACAACGCTGGTAGTAACTCTATTCATAACGCTGGTAGTTACTCTATTCACAACGCTGGTAGTGACTCTATTCACAACACTGGTAGTGACTCTATTCAAAACACTGGTAGTAACTCTATTCACAACGCTGCAATTAACTCTATTCACAACGCTGGTAGTAACTCAATTCACAACGCTGGTAGAAACTTTATTCACAATGCTGGTAGAAACTCTACTCACAACGCTGGTATTAACTCTATCACAACGCTGGTAGTGAATCTACGCACAACGCTGGTAGTAACTCTATTCACACGCTGGTAGTAACACTATTCGCAACGCTGGTAGTAACTCTATTCACAACGCTGGTAGTAACTCTATTCACAACTCTTATGGTAACTCTATTCACAACGCTGGTAGTGACTCTATTCACAACGCTGGTAGTAACTCTATTCACAACGCTGGTAGTGACTCTATTCACAACGCTGGTAGTGACCCTATTCACAACACTGGTATTAAATCCATTCACAACGCTGGTAGTAACACTATTCATAACGCTGGTAGTTACTCTATTCACAACGCTGGAAGTGACTCTATTCACAACGCTGGTAGTGACTCAATTCAAAACACTGGTAGTAACTCTATTCACAACGCCGCAATTAACTCTATTCACAACGCTGAAAGTAACTCTATTCACAACGCTGGTAGTAGCTGTATTCACAACGCTGGAAGTGACGCTATTCACAACGCTGGTAGTAACTCCATTCACATCGCTGGTAGTAACTCTATTCACAACGCTGGTAGTAGCTCTATTCACAACGCTGCTAGCGTCTCTATTCACAACGCTGTTAGCAACTCTATTCACAACGCTGGTAGTAACTCTATTCACAATGCTGGTAGTAACTCTATTCTCAACGCTGGTAGAAACTCTATTCACAACGCTCTTAGTAACTCTATTCACAACGCTGGTATTAACTCTATTCACAAAGCTGGGAGTAACTCTATTCACAACGCTGGTAGTAACCCTATTCACAACGCTGGTAGTATCTCTATTCACAACGCTGGAAGTAACCCTATTCACAACGCTGGTAGTAACTCTATTCATAACGCTGGTAGTGACTCTATTCACAACGCTGGTAGCGACTCTATTCACAACGCTGTTAGCAACACTATTCACAACGCTGGTAGTAACACTATTCACAACGCTGGTAGTAACTCTATTCACAACGCTGGTAGTAACTCTATTCACAACACTGGTAGTAACTCTATTCACAATGCAGGCAGTATCTCTATTCCCAACGCTGGTTGTAACTCAATTCACAATACTGGTAGAAACTCTATTCACAACGCTGGTAGTCACTGTATTCACACCGCTGGTAGTAACTCTATTCACAACGCTGGTAGTAACTCACTTCACAACGCTGGTAATAACTCTATTCTCAACACTGTAGTAACTCTATTCACAACGCTGGTAGTAACTCTATTCACAACGCTGGTAGAAACTCTATTCACAACGTTGGGAGTAACTCTATTCACAACGCTGGTAGTAACTCAGTTCACAACGCTGATAGTAACTCTTTTCACACCGCTGGTAGTAACTCTATTCAAACCGCTGGTAGTAACTCTATTCACAACGCTGGAAGTAACCCTATTCACAGCGCTGGTAGTAACTCTATTCACAACGCTGGTAGTAACTCTATTCACAACGCTTGTGGTATCTCTATTCACAACGCTGGTAGCGAATCTATTCACAACGCTGGTAGTAACTCTATTCACAACGCTGGTAGTGACTCTATTCACAGCGCTGGTAGTGACCCTATTCACAACACTGGTAGTAACTCCATTCACAACGCTGGTAGCAACTCTATTCATAACGCTGGTAGTTACTCTATTCACAACGCTGGTAGTGACTCTATTCACAACGCTGGTAGTGACTCTATTCAAAACAATGGTAGTAACTCTATTCAAAACGCTGCAATTAACTCTATTCACAACGCTGCAAGTAACTCTATTCACAACGCTGGTAGCGACTCTATTCAGAACGCTGGTACTGTCTCTATTCACAACGCTGGTAGCGACTCTATTCACAACGCTGGTAGCGAATCTATTCACAACGCTGGTAGTAACTCCATTCACATCGCTGTTAGTAACTCTATTCACAACGCTGGTAGTAGCTGTATTCACAACGCTGGTAGTGACTCTATTCACAACGCTGGTAGTAACTCCATTCACATCGCTGGTAGTAACTCTATTCACAACGCTGGTAGTAGCTCTATTCACAACGCTGGTAGCGACTCTATTCACAACGCAGTTAGCAACTCTATTCACAACGCTGGTAGTAACTCTATTCACAACGCTGGTATTAACTCTATTCACAAAGCTGGGAGTAACTCTATTCACAAGGCTGGTAGTAACTCTATTCACAACGCTGGTAGTAACTCTATTCACAACGCTGGGAGTACCTCTATTCACAATGCTTGTAGTAACTCTATTCACAATGCTGGTAGTAACTCTAATGACAAAGCTGGTAGCGACTCTATTCACAACGCTGTGAGTAACTCTGTTCACAACGCTGGTAGAAACTCTATTCACAACGCTGGTATTAACTCTATTCACATCGCTGGTAGTGACTCTATTCACAACGCTGGGAGTAACTCGATTCACAACGCTGGTAGTGACTCTATTCACAATGCTGGTAGTGACTCTATTCAAAACAATGGTGGTAAATCTATTCACAACGCTGCAAGTAACTCTGTTCACAAAGCTGCTGCCGACGCTATTCACAACGCTGGTAGCGACTCTATTCACAACGCTGGGAGTAACTCTATTCACAACGCTGGTAGTAACTCTATTCACAACGCTGGTAGTAACTCTATTCACAACGCTGGTAGTAACTCTATTGACAACGCTGGTCGTAACTCTATTCACAACGCTGGTATTAACTCCATTCACAAAGCTGGGAGTAACTCTATTGACAACGCTGGTAGTAACTCTATTCACAACGCTGGTAGTAACTCAATTCACAACGCTGTTAGTAACTCTACTCACAACGCTGGAAGAAACTCTATTCACAACGCTGGTATTAACTCTTTTCACAACGCTGGTAGTAACTCAATTCACAACGCTGGTAGAAACTCTATTCACAACGCTGGAAGAAACTCTATTCACAACGCTGGTATTAACACTATTCACAACGCTGGTAGTGACTCTATTCACAACGCTGGTAGTAACTCAATTCACAACGCTGGTAGAAACTCTATTCACATCGCTGGTAAAAACTCTATTCACAACGTTGGGAGTACCTCTATTCACAACGCTGGTTGTAACTCTATTCACAACGCTGATAGTAACTCTTTTCACACCGCTGGTAGTAACTCTATTCAAACCGCTGGTAGTATCTCTATTCACAACGCTGGAAGTAACCCTATTCACAATGCTGGTAGTAACTCTATTCACAACGCTGGTAGTAACTCTATCCACAACGCTTGTGGTAACTCTATTCACAACGCTGGTAGAAACTCTATTCACAACGCTGGTATTAACTCTATTCACATCGCTGGTAGTGACTCTATTCACAACGCTGGGAGTAACTCTATTCACAACGCTGCAAGTAACTCTATTCACAACGCTTGTAGCGACTCTATTCACAACGCTGGTAGTAACTCTATTGACAACGCTGGTCGTAACTCTATTCGCAACGCTGGTATTAACTCCATTCACAAAGCTGGGAGTAACTCTATTGACAACGCTGGTAGTAACTGAATTCACAACGCTGGTAGTAACTCTATTCACAATGCTGCAAGAAACTGTATTCACAACGCTGGTATTAACTCTTTTCACAACGCTGCTAGTAACTCAATTCACAACGCTGGTAGAAACTCTATTCACAACGCTGGTAGAAAGTCTATTCACAACGCTGGTATTAACTCTATTCACAACGCTGGTAGTGACTCTATTCACAACGCTGGTAGTAACTCAATTCACAACGCTGGTAGAAACTCTATTCACAATGCTGGTAGAAACTCTACTCACAAAGCTGGTATTAACTCTATTCACAACGCTGGTAGTGAATCTACGCACAACGCTGGTAGTAACTCTATTCACACGCTGGTAGTAACACTATTCACAACGCTGGTAGTAACTCTATTCACAACGCTGGTAGTAACTCTATTCACAACTCTTATGGTAACTCTATTCACAACGCTGGTAGCGACTCTATTCACAACGCTGGTAGTAACTCTATTCACAACGCTGGTAGTGACTCTATTCACAACGCTGGTAGTGACCCTATTCACAACACTGGTAGTAAATCCATTCACAACGCTGGTAGTAACTCTATTCATAACGCTGGTAGTTACTCTATTCACAACGCTGGTAGTGACTCTATTCACAACGCTGGTAGTGACTCTATTCAAAACACTGGTAGTAACTCTATTCACAACGCTGCAATTAACTCTATTCACAACGCTGGTAGTAACTCAATTCACAACGCTGGTAGAAACTTTATTCACAATGCTGGTAGAAACTCTACTCACAACGCTGGTATTAACTCTATCACAACGCTGGTAGTGAATCTACGCACAACGCTGGTAGTAACTCTATTCACACGCTGGTAGTAACACTATTCACAACGCTGGTAGTAACTCTATTCACAACGCTGGTAGTAACTCTATTCACAACTCTTATGGTAACTCTATTCACAACGCTGGTAGTGACTCTATTCACAACGCTGGTAGTAACTCTATTCACAACGCTGGTAGTGACTCTATTCACAACGCTGGTAGTGACCCTATTCACAACACTGGTATTAAATCCATTCACAACGCTGGTAGTAACACTATTCATAACGCTGGTAGTTACTCTATTCACAACGCTGGAAGTGACTCTATTCACAACGCTGGTAGTGACTCAATTCAAAACACTGGTAGTAACTCTATTCACAACGCCGCAATTAACTCTATTCACAACGCTGAAAGTAACTCTATTCACAACGCTGGTAGTAGCTGTATTCACAACGCTGGAAGTGACTCTATTCACAACGCTGGTAGTAACTCCATTCACATCGCTGGTAGTAACTCTATTCACAACGCTGGTAGTAGCTCTATTCACAACGCTGCTAGCGTCTCTATTCACAACGCTGTTAGCAACTCTATTCACAACGCTGGTAGTAACTCTATTCACAATGCTGGTAGTAACTCTATTCTCAACGCTGGTAGAAACTCTATTCACAACGCTCTTAGTAACTCTATTCACAACGCTGGTATTAACTCTATTCACAAAGCTGGGAGTAACTCTATTCACAACGCTGGTAGTAACTCTATTCACAACGCTGGTAGTAACTCTAATCACAACGCTGGGAGTAACTCTATTCACAATGCTTGTAGTAACTCTATTCACAATGCTGGTAGTAACTCTATTGACAACGCTGGTAGCGACTCTATTCACAATGTTGGTAGTAACTCTATTCACAACGCTGGTAGTAACTCAATTCACAACGCTGGTAATAACTCTATTCTCAACACTGTAGAAACTCTATTCACAACGCTGGTAGTGACTCTTTTCACAATGCTTGTAGTGACTCTACTCAAAACACTGGTGGTAACTCTGTTCACAACGCTGCACGAAACTCTATTCACAACGCTGCTGGCGACGCTATTCACAACGCTGGTAGCGACTCTATTCACAACGCTGGGAGTAACTCTATTCACAACGCTGGTAGTAACTCTATTCACAACGCTGGTAGTAACTCTATTCACAACGCTGATAGTAACTCTATTGACAACGATGGTCGTAACTCTATTCACAGCACTGGTATTAACTCCATTCACAAAGCTGGGAGTAACTCTATTGACAACGCTGGTAGTAACTCTATTCACAACGCTGGTAGTAACTCAATTCACAACGCTGGTAGTAACTCTATTCACAACGCTGGAAGAAACTATTCACAACGCTGGTATTAACTCTTTTCACAACGCTGGTAGTAACTCTATTCACAACGCTGGTAGTAACTCTATTCACAAGGCTGGTAGAAACTCTATTCACAACGTTGGGAGTAACTCTATTCACAACGCTGGTAGTAACTCAGTTCACAACGCTGATAGTAACTCTTTTCACACCGCTGGTAGTAACTCTATTCAAACCGCTGGTAGTAACTCTATTCACAACGCTGGAAGTAACCCTATTCACAGCGCTGGTAGTAACTCTGTTCACAACGCTGGTAGTAACTCTATTCACAACGCTTGTGGTAACTCTATTCACAACGCTGGTAGCAACTCTATTCACAACGCTGGTAGTAACTCTATTCACAACGCTGGTAGTGACTCTATTCACAGCGCTGGTAGTGACCCTATTCACAACACTGGTAGTAACTCCATTCACAACGCTGGTAGCAACTCTATTCATAACGCTGGTAGTTACTCTATTCACAACGCTGGTAGTGATTCTATTCACAACGCTGGTAGTGACTCTATTCAAAACACTGGTAGTAACTCTATTCAAAACGCTGCAATTAACTCTATTCACAACGCTGCAAGTAACTCTATTCACAACGCTGGTAGCGACTCTATTCACAACGCTGGTACTGTCTCTATTCACAACGCTGGTAGCGACTCTATTCACAACGCTGGTAGCGAATCTATTCACAACGCTGGTAGTAACTCCATTCACATCGCTGTTAGTAACTCTATTCACAACGCTGGTAGTAGCTGTATTCACAACGCTGGTAGTGACTCTATTCACAACGCTGGTAGTAACTCCATTCACATCGCTGGTAGTAACTCTATTCACAACGCTGGTAGTAGCTCTATTCACAACGCTGGTAGCGACTCTATTCACAACGCTGTTAGCAACTCTATTCACAACGCTGGTAGTAACTCTATTCACAACGCTGGTATTAACTCTATTCACAAAGCTGGGAGTAACTCTATTCACAACGCTGGTAGTAACTCTATTCACAACGCTGGTAGTAACTCCATTCACAACGCTGGGAGTAACTCTATTCACAATGCTTGTAGTAACTCTATTCACAATGCTGGTAGTAACTCTATTGACAAAGCTGGTAGCGACTCTATTCACAACGCTGGGAGTAACTCTGTTCACAACGCTGGTAGAAACTCTATTCACAACGCTGGTATTAACTCTATTCACATCGCTGGTAGTGACTCTATTCACAACGCTGGGAGTAACTCG
Source organism: Isurus oxyrinchus (assembly GCA_026770705.1). Taxonomy (NCBI): domain Eukaryota; kingdom Metazoa; phylum Chordata; class Chondrichthyes; order Lamniformes; family Lamnidae; genus Isurus; species Isurus oxyrinchus. Next base: position 183,119 of record JANJGN010000236.1, read on the forward strand.
ATTCACAACGCTGGTAGTGACTCTATTCACAATGCTGGTAGTGACTCTATTCAAAACAATGGTGGTAAATCTATTCACAACGCTGCAAGTAACTCTATTCACAAAGCTGCTGCCGAATCTATTCACAACGCTGGTAGCGACTCTATTCACAACGCTGGGAGTAACTCTATTCACAACGCTGGTAGTAACTCTATTCACAACGCTGGTAGTAACTCTATTCACAACGCTGGTAGTAACTCCATTCACAAAGCTGGGAGTAACTCTATTGACAACGCTGGTAGTAACTCTATTCACAACGCTGGTAGTAACTCAATTCACAACGCTGGTAGTAACTCTACTCACAACGCTGGAAGAAACTCTATTCACAACGCTGGTATTAACTCTTTTCACAACGCTGGTAGTAACTCAATTCACAACGCTGGTAGAAACTCTATTCACAACGCTGGAAGAAACTCTATTCACAACGCTGGTATTAACACTATTCACAACGCTGGTAGTGACTCTATTCACAACGCTGGTAGTAACTCAATTCACAATGCTGGTAGAAACTCTATTCACAACGCTGGTAGAAACTCTATTCACAACGTTGGGAGTAACTCTATTCACAACGATGGTAGTAACTCTATTCACAAGGCTGATAGTAACTCTTTTCACACCGCTGGTAGTAACTCTATTCAAACCGCTGGTAGTATCTCTATTCACAACGCTGGAAGTAACCCTATTCACAACGCTGGTAGTAACTCTATTCACAACGCTGGTAGTAACTCTATTCACAACGCTTGTGTTAACTCTATTCACAACGCTGGTAGAAACTCTATTCACAACGCTGGTATTAACTCTATTCACATCGCTGGTAGTGACTCTATTCACAACGCTGGGAGTAACTCTATTCACAACGCTGCAACTAACTCTATTCACAACGCTTGTAGCGACTCTATTCACAACGCTGGTAGTAACTCTATTGACAACGCTGGTCGTAACTCTATTCGCAACGCTGGTATTGACTCCATTCACAAAGCTGGGAGTAACTCTATTGACAACGCTGGTAGTAACTCTATTCACAACGCTGGTAGTAACTCAATTCACAACGCTGGTAGTAACCCTATTCACAATGCTGGAAGAAACTGTATTCACAACGCTGGTATTAACTCTTTTCACAACGCTGCTAGTAACTCAATTCACAACGCTGGTAGAAACTCTATTCACAACGCTGGTAGAAACTCTATTCACAACGCTGGTATTAACTCTATTCACAACGCTGGTAGTGACTCTATTCACAACGCTGGTAGTAACTCAATTCACAACGCTGGTAGAAACTCTATTCACAACGCTGGTAGAAACACTACTCACAACGCTGGTATTAACTCTATTCACAACGCTGGTAGTGAATCTACGCACAACGCTGGTAGTAACTCTATTCACACGCTGGTAGTAACACTATTCACAACGCTTGTTACGACTCTATTCACAACGCTGATAGGGGCTCTATTCACAAAGCTGGTAGCGACTCTATTCACAACGCTGGTAGTAACTCCATTCACAACGCTGGTAGTAACTCTATTCACAACGCTGGTAGTAACTCTATTCATAACGCTGGTAGTGACTCTATTCACAACGCTGGTAGCGACTCTATTCACAACGCTTTTAGCAACACTATTCACAACGCTGGTAGTAACACTATTCACAACGCTGGTAGTAACTCTATTCACAACGCTGGTAGTAACTCTATTCACAACACTGGTAGTAACTCTATTCACAATGCAGGCAGTATCACTATTCCCAACGCTGGTTGTAACTCAATTCACAATACTGGTAGAAACTCTATTCACAACGCTGGTAGTCACTCTATTCACACCGCTGGTAGTAACTCTATTCACAACGCTGGTAGTAACACTATTCACACTGCTGGTAGTAACTCTATTCACACCGCTGGTAGTAACTCTATTCACAACGCTGGTAGTAACTCTATTCACACCGCTGGAAGTAACTCTATTCACAACGCTGGTAGTAACTCTATTCACAACGTTGGGACGAACTCTATTCACAACGCTGGTAGTAACTCTATTCACAACGCTGGTATTAACACGATTCACAACGCTGGGAGTAACTCTATTCACAACGCTGGTAGTAACTCCATTCACAATGCTGGTAGCGACTTTATTAACAACGCTGTTAGCAACTCTATTCACAATGATGGTAATAACACTATTCACAATGCTGGTAGTAACTGTATTCACAACGCTGGTAGTATCTCTATTCACAACGCTGGTAGTAACTCTATTCACAACGCTGGTAGTAACTCTATTCACAACGCTGGTAGTAACTCTATTCACAACGCTGGTAGTAACTCTATTCACAACGCTGGTAGAAGCTCTATTCACAACGCTGGTAGAAACTCTATTCACAACGCTGGTATTAACTCTATTCACAACGCTGGTAGTGACTCTATTCACAACGCTGTTAGTAACTCAATTCACAACGCTGGTAGAAACTCTATTCACAACGCTGGTAGAAACTCTATTCACAACGTTGGGAGTAACTCTATTCACAACGCTGGTAGTAACTCTATTCACAACGCTGATAGTAACTCTTTTCACACCGCTGGTAGTAACTCTATTCAAACCGCTGGTAGTAACTGTATTCACAACGCTGGAAGTAACACTATTCACAACGCTGGTAGTAACTCTATTCACAACGCTGGTAGCGACTCTATTCAGAACGCTGGTAGTAACTCTATTCACAACGCTGGTAGTGACTCTATTCACAACGCTGGTAGTGACCCTATTCACAACACTGGTAGTAACTCCATTCACAACGCTGGTAGCAACTCTATTCATAACGCTGGTAGTTACTCTATTCACAACGCTGGTAGTGACTCTATTCACAACGCTGGTAGTGACTCTATTCAAAACACTGGTAGTAACTCTATTCACAACGCTGCAATTAACTCTATTCACAACGCTGCAAGTAACTCTATTCACAACGCTGGTAGTAGCTGTATTCACAACGCTGGTAGTGACTCTATTCACAACGCTGGTAGTAACTCCATTCACATCGCTGGTAGTAACTCTATTCACAACGCTGGAAGTAGCTCTATTCACACCGCTGGTAGCGACTCTATTGACAACGCTGTTAGCAACTCTATTCACAACGCTGGTAGTAACTCTATTCACAATACTGGTAGTAAGTCTATTCTCAACGCTGGTAGAAACTCTATTCACAACGCTGGTAGTAACTCTATTCACAACGCTGGTATTAACTCTATTCACAAAGCTGGGAGTAACACTATTCACAACGCTGGTAGTAACTCTATTCACAACGCTGGTAGTAACTCTATTCACAACGCTGGGAGTAACTCTATTCACAATGCTTGTAGTAACTCTATTCACAATGCTGGTAGTAACTCTATTGACAACGCTGGTAGCGACTCTATTCACAATGCTGGGAGTAACTCTATTCACAACGCTGGTAGTAACTCAATTCACAACGCTGGTAATAACTCTATTCTCAACGCTGTAGAAACTCTATTCACAACGCTGGTAGTGACTCTTTTCACAATGCTCGTAGTGACTCTATTCAAAACACTGGTGGTAACTCTGTTCACAACGCTGCACGAAACTCTATTCACAACGCTGCTGGCGACGCTATTCACAACGCTGGTAGCGACTCTATTCACAACGCTGGGAGTAACTCTATTCACAACGCTGGTAGTAACTCTATTCACAACGCTGGTAGTAACTCTATTCACAACGCTGGTAGTAACTCTATTGACCATGATGGTCGTAACTCTATTCACAACGCTGGTATTAACTCCATTCACAAAGCTGGGAGTAACTCTATTGACAACGCTGGTAGTAACTCTATTCACAACGCTGGTAGTAACTCATTTCACAATGCTGGTAGTAACTCTATTCACAACGCTGGAAGAAACTCTATTCACAACGCTGGTATTAACTCTTTTCACAACGCTGGTAGTAACTCAATTCACAACGCTGGTAGAAACTCTATTCAGAACGCTGGTAGAAACACGATTCACAACGCTGGTAGTAACTCTATTCACAACGCTGTTAGCAACTCTATTCACAACGCTGGTAGAAACTCTATTCACAACGCTGGTAGTGACTCTATTCACAGCGCTGATAGTGACCCTATTCACAACACTGGTAGTAACTCCATTCACAACGCTGGTAGCAACTCTATTCATAACGCTGGTAGTTACTCTATTCACAACGCTGGTAGTGACTCTATTCACAACGCTGGTAGTGACTCTATTCAAAACACTGGTAGTAACTCTATTCAAAACGCTGCAATTAACTCTATTCACAACGCTGCAAGTAACTCTATTCACAACGCTGGTAGCGACTCTATTCACAACGCTGGTAGTGACTCTATTCACAATGCTGGTAGCGACTCTATTCACAACGCTGGTAGCGAATCTATTCACAACGCTGGTAGTAACTCCATTCACATCGCTGTTAGTAACTCTATTCACAACGCTGGAAGTAGCTGTATTCACAACGCTGGTAGTGACTCTATTCACAACGCTGGTAGTAACTCCATTCACATCGCTGGTAGTAACTCTATTCACAACGCTGGTAGTAACTCTATTCACAACGCTGGTAGCGACTCTATTCAAAACACTGGTAGTAACTCTATTCAAAACGCTGCAATTAACTCTATTCACAACGCTGCAAGTAACTCTATTCACAACGCTGGTAGCGACTCTATTCACAACGCTGGTAGTGACTCTATTCACAATGCTGGTAGCGACTCTATTCACAACGCTGGTAGCGAATCTATTCACAACGCTGGTAGTAACTCCATTCACATCGCTGTTAGTAACTCTATTCACAACGCTGGAAGTAGCTGTATTCACAACGCTGGTAGTGACTCTATTCACAACGCTGGTAGTAACTCCATTCACATCGCTGGTAGTAACTCTATTCACAACGCTGGTAGTAGCTCTATTCACAACGCTGGTAGCGACTCTATTCACAACGCTGTTAGCAACTCTATTCACAACGCTGGTAGTAACTCTATTCACAACGCTGGTATTAACTCTATTGACAAAGCTGGGAGTAACTCTATTCACAACGCTGGTAGTAACTCTATTCACAACGCTGGTAGTAACTCTATTCACAACGCTGGGAGTAACTCTATTCACAATGCTTGTAGTAACTCTATTCACAATGCTGGTAGTAACTCTATTGACAAAGCTGGTAGCGACTCTATTCACAACGCTGGGAGTAACTCTGTTCACAACGCTGGTAGTAACTCAATTCACAACGCTGGTAATAACTCTATTCTCAACGCTGTAGAAACTCTATTCACAACGCTGGTAGTGACTCTATTCACAGCGCTGGTAGTGACCCTATTCACAACACTGGTAGTAACTCCATTCACAACGCTGGTAGCAACTCTATTCATAACGCTGGTAGTTACTCTATTCACATCGCTGGTAGTGACTCTATTCACAATGCTGGTAGTAACTCAATTCACAACGCTGGTAGTAACTCTACTCACAACGCTGGAAGAAACTCTATTCACAACGCTGGTATTAAATCTTTTCACAACGCTGGTAGTAACTCAATTCACAACGCTGGTAGAAACTCTATTCACAACGCTGGAAGAAACTCTATTCACAACGCTGGTATTAACTCTATTCACAACGCTGGTAGTGACTCTATTCACAACGCTGGTAATAACTCAATTCACAACGCTGGTAGAAACTCTATTCACAACGCTGGTAGAAACTCTATTCACAACGTTGGGAGTAACTCTATTCACAACGCTGGTAGTAACTCTATTCACAACGCTGATAGTAACTCTTTTCACACCGCTGGTAGTAACTCTATTCAAACCGCTGGTAGTAACTCTATTCACAACGCTGGAAGTAACCCTATTCACAACGCTGGTAGTATCACTATTCACAACGCTGGAAGTAACCCTATTCACAACGCTGGTAGTAACTCTATTCACAACGCTGGTAGTAACTCTATTCACAACGCTGGTAGTAACTCTATTCACAACGCTGGTAGTTACTCTATTCACAACGCTGGTAGTGACCCTATTCACAACACTGGTAGTGACTCCATTCACAACGCTGGTAGCAACTCTATTCATAACGCTGGTAGTTACTCTATTCACAACGCTGGTAGTGACTCTATTCACAACGCTGGTAGTGACTCTATTCAAAACACTGGTAGTAACTCTATTCACAATGCTGCAATTAACTCTATTCACTACGCTGCAAGTAACTCTATTCAGAACGCTGGTAGTAGCTGTATTCACAACGCTGGTAGTGACTCTATTCACAACGCTGGTAGTAAATCGATTCATAACGCTGGTAGTAACTCTATTCACAACGCTGGTAGTAGCTCTATTCACAACGCTGGTAGCGACTCTATTCACAACGCTGTTAGCAACTCTATTCACAACGCTGGTAGTAACTCTATTCACAGTGCTGGTAGTAACTCTATTCTCAACGCTGGTAGAAACTCTATTCACAACGCTGGTTGTAACTCTATTCACAACGCTGCAATTAACTCTATTCACTACGCTGCAAGTAACTCTATTCAGAACGCTGGTAGTAGCTGTATTCACACCGCTGGTAGTAACTCTATTCAAACCGCTGGTAGTAACTCTATTCATAACGCTGGTAGTAACTCTATTCACAACGCTGGTAGTAGCTCTATTCACAACGCTGGTAGCGACTCTATTCACAACGCTGTTAGCAACTCTATTCACAACGCTGGTAGTAACTCTATTCACAATGCTGGTAGTAACTCTATTCTCAACGCTGGTAGAAACTCTATTCACAACGCTGGTTGTAACTCTATTCACAACGCTGGAAGTAACTCTATTCACAACGCTGGTAGTAACTCTATTCACAACGCTGGGAGTAACTCTATTCACAATGCTTGTAGTAACTCTATTCACAATGCTGGTAGTAACTCTACTGACAACGCTGGTAGCGACTCTATTCACAACGCTGGGAGTAACTCTATTCACAACGCTGGTAGTAACTCAATTCACAACGCTGGTAATAACTCTATTCTCAACGCTGTAGAAACTCTATTCACAACGCTGGTAGAAACTCTATTCACAAGGCTGATATTCACTCTATTCACATCGCTGGTAGTGACTCTATTCACAACGCTGGGAGTAACTCTATTCACAACGCTGCAAGTAACTCTATTCACAACGCTTGTAGCGACTCTATTCACAACGCTGGTGGTAACTCTATTCACCACGCTGGTAGTGACTCTATTCACAATGCTCGTAGTGACTCTATTCAAAACACTGGTGGTAACTCTGTTCACAACGCTGCAAGAAACTCTATTCACAACGCTGCTGCCGACGCTATTCACAATGCTGGTAGCGACTCTATTCACAATGCTGGGAGTAACTCTATTCACAACGCTGGTAGTAACTCTATTCACAACGCTGGTAATAACTCTATTCACAACGCTGGTAGTAACTCTATTGACAACGCTGGTCGTAACTCTATTCACAACGCTGGTATTAACTCCATTCACAAAGCTGGGAGTAACTCTATTGACAACGCTGGTAGTAACTCTATTCACAACGCTGGTAGTAACTCAATTCACAACGCTGGTAGTAACTCTATTCACAACGCTGGAAGAAACTCTATTCACAACGCTGGTATTTACTCTCTTCAAAACACTGGTAGTAACTCTATTCACAACCTGTAAGTAACTCTCTTCACAACGCTTGTCGCGACTCTATTCACAACGCTGGTGGTAATTCTATTCACCACGTTGGTAGTGACTCTATTCACAACGCTGGTAGTGACTCTATTCAAATCACTGGTAGTAACTCTATTCAAAACGCTGCAAGTAACAATATTCACAACGCTGGTAGCGACGCTATTCACAACGGTGCAAGTAACTCTATTCACAACACTGCTAGCGACTCTATTCACAACGCTGGTGGTAACTCTATTCACCACGCTGGTAGTGACTCTATTCTCAACGCTAGTAGTGACTCTATTCAAAACACTGGTAGTAACTCTATTCACAACGCTGCAAGTAACTCTATTCACAACGCTGATAGGAGCTCTATTCACAAAGCTGGTAGCGACACTATTCACAACGCTGGTAGTAACTCCATTCACAACGCTGGTAGTAACTCTATTCACAACGCTGGTAGTAACTCTATTCATAACGCTGGTAGTGAGTCTATTCACAACGCTGGTAGCGACTCTATTCACAACGCTGTTAGCAACACTATTCACAACGCTGGTAGTAACACTAATCACACCGCTGGTAGTAACTCTATTCACAACGCTGGTAGTAACCCTATTCACAACACTGGTAGTAACTCTATTCACAATGCAGGCAGTATCTCTATTCCCAACGCTGGTTGTAACTCAATTCACAATACTGGTAGAAACTCTATTCACAACGATGGTAGTCACTCTATTCACACCGCTGGTAGTAACTCTATTCACAACGCTGGTAGTAACACTATTCACACTGCTGGTAGTAACTCTATTCACACCGCTGGTAGTAACTCTATTCACAACGCTGGTAGTAACTCTATTCACACCGCTGGTATTAACACGATTCACAACGCTGGGAGTAACTCTATTCACAACGCTGGTAGTAACTCTATTCACAACGCTGGTAGTAACTCTATTCACAACGCTGGTATTAACACGATTCACAACGCTGGGAGTAACTCTATTCACAACGCTGGTAGTAACTCCATTCACAATGCTGGTAGCGACTCTATTCACAACGCTGTTAGCAACTCTATTCACAACGCTGGTAATAACACTGTTCACAATGCTGGTAGTAACTGTATTCACAACGCTGGTAGTATCTCTATTAACAACGCTGGTAGTAAGTCTATTCACAACGCTGGTAGTAACTCTATTCACAACGCTGGTAGTAACTCTATTCACAACGCTGGTAGTAACTCTATTCACAACGCTGGTAGAAGCTCTATTCACAACGCTGGTAGAAACTCTATTCACAACGCTGGTATTAACTCTATTCACAACGCTGGTAGTGACTCTATTCACAACGCTGGTAGTAACTCAATTCACAACGCTGGTAGAAACTCTATTCACAACGCTGGTAGAAACTCTATTCATAACGTTGGGAGTAACTCTATTCACAACGCTGGTAGTAACTCTATTCACAACGCTGATAGTAACTCTTTTCACACCGCTGGTAGTAACTCTATTCAAACCGCTGGTAGTAACTGTATTCACAACACTGGAAGTAAACCTATTCACAACGCTGGTAGTAACTCTATTCACAACGCTGGTAGTAACTCTATTCACAACTCTTGTGGTAACTCTATTCACAACGCTGGTAGCGACTCAATTCACAACGCTGGTAGTAACTCTATTCACAATGCTGGTAGTGACTCTATTCATAACGCTGGGAGTGACCCTATTCACAACACTGGTAGTAACTCCATTCACAACGCTGGTAGCAACTCTATTCATAACGCTGGTAGTTACTCTATTCACAACGCTGGTAGTGACTCTATTCACAACGCTGGTAGTAACTCTATTGACAACGCTGGTCGTAACTCTATTCACAACGCTGGTATTAACTCCATTCACAAAGCTGGGAGTAACTCTATTGACAACGCTGGTAGTAACTCTATTCACAACGCTGGTAGTAACTCAATTCACAACGCTGGTAGTAACTCTACTCACAACGCTGGAAGAAACTCTATTCACAACGCTGGTATTAACACTTTTCACAACGCTGGTAGTAACTCAATTCACAACGCTGGTAGAAACTCTATTCACAACGCTGGAAGAAACTCTATTCACAACGCTGGTATTAACTCTATTCACAACGCTGGTAGTGACTCTATTCACAACGCTGGTACTAACTCAATTCACAACGCTGGTAGAAACTCTATTCACAATGCTGGTAGAAACTCTATTCACAACGTTGGGAGTAACTCTATTCACAACGCTGGTAGTAACTCTATTCACAACGCTGATAGTAACTCTTTTCACATCGCTGGTAGTAACTCTATTCAAACCGCTGGTAGTAACTCTATTCACAACGCTGGAAGTAACCCTATTCACAACGCTGGTAGTAACTCTATTCACAACGCTGGTAGTAACTCTATTCACAACGTTTGTGGTAACTCTATTCACAACGCTGGTAGCGACTCTATTCACAATGCTGGGAGTAACTCTATTCACAACGCTGGTAGTAACTCAATTCACAACGCTGGTAATAACTCTATTCTCAACGCTGTAGAAACTCTATTCACAACGCTGGAAGTGACTCTTTTCACAATGCTCCTAGTGACTCTATTCAAAACACTGGTGGTAACTCTGTTCACAACGCTGCACGAAACTCTATTCACAACGCTGCTGGCGACGCTATTCACAACGCTGGTAGCGACTCTATTCACAACGCTGGGAGTAACTCTATTCACGACGCTGGTAGTAACTCTATTCACAACGCTGGTAGTAACTCTATTCACAACGCTGGTAGTAACTCTATTGACCACGATGGTCGTAACTCTATTCACAACGCTGGTATTAACTCCATTCACAAAGCTGGGAGTAACTCTATTGACAACGCTGGTAGTAACTCTATTCAAAACGCTGGTAGTAACTCAATTCACAACGCTGGTAGTAACTCTATTCACAACGCTGGAAGAAACTCTATTCACAACGCTGGTATTAACTCTTTTCACAACGCTGGTAGTAACTCAATTCACAACGCTGGTAGAAACTCTATTCAGAACACTGGTAGAAACTCTATTCACAACGCTGGTAGTAACTCTATTCACAACGCTGGTAGTAACTCTATTCACAACGCTGGTAGAAACTCTATTCACAACGTTGGGAGTAACTCTATTCACAACGCTGGTAGTAACTCAGTTCACAACGCTGATAGTAACTCTTTTCACACCGCTGGTAGTAACTCTATTCAAACCGCTGGTAGTAACTCTATTCACAACGCTGGAAGTAACCCTATTCACAGCGCTTGTAGTAACTCTATTCACAACGCTGGTAGTAACTCTATTCACAACGCTGCAAGTAACAATATTCACAACGCTGGTAGCGACGCTATTCACAACGGTGCAAGTAACTCTATTCACAACACTGCTAGCGACTCTATTCACAACGCTGGTGGTAACTCTATTCACCACGCTGGTAGTGACTCTATTCTCAACGCTAGTAGTGACTCTATTCAATACACTGGCAGTAACTCTATTCACAACGCTGCAAGTAACTCTATTCACAACGCTGATAGGAGCTCTATTCACAAAGCTGGTAGCGACACTATTCACAACGCTGGTAGTAACTCCATTCACAACGCTGGTAGTAACTCTATTTACATCGCTGGTAGTAACTCTATTCACAACGCTGGTAGTAACTCTATTCACAACGCTGGTAGTAACTCTATTCACAACACTGGTAGTAACTCTATTCACAATGCAGGCAGTATCTCTATTCCCAACGCTGGTTGTAACTCAATTCACAATACTGGTAGTAACTCTATTCACAACGCTGGTAGTCACTCTATTCACACCGCTGGTAGTAACTCTATTCACAACGCTGGTAGTAACAATATTCACACTGCTGGTAGTAACTCTATTCACACCGCTGGTAGTAACTCTATTCACAACGCTGGTAGTAACTCTATTCACACCGCTGGTAGTAACTCTATTCACAACGCTGGTAGTAACTCTATTCACAACGTTGGGACGAACTCTATTCACAACGCTGGTAGTAACTCTATTCACAACGCTGGTATTAACACGATTCACAACGCTGGGAGTAACTCTATTCACAACGCTGGTAGTAACTCCATTCACAATGCTGGTAGCGACTCTATTCACAACGCTGTTAGCAACTCTATTCACAACGCTGGTAATAACACTGTTCACAATGCTGGTAGTAACTGTATTCACAACGCTGGTAGTATCTCTATTCACAACGCTGGTAGTAACTCTATTCACAACGCTGGTAGTAACTCTATTCACAACGCTGGTAGTAACTCTATTCACAACGCTGGTAGTAACTCTATTCACAACGCTGGTAGAAGTTCTATTCACAACGCTGGTAGAAACTCTATTCACAACGCTGGTATTAACTCTATTCACAACGCTGGTAGTGACTCTATTCACAACGCTGGTAGTAACTCAATTCACAACGCTGGTAGAAACTCTATTCACAACGCTGGTAGAAACTCTATTCACAACGTTGGGAGTAACTCTATTCACAACGCTGGTAGTAACTCTATTCACAACGCTGATAGTAACTCTTTTCACACCGCTGGTAGTAACTCTATTCAAACCGCTGGTAGTAACTGTATTCACAACGCTGGAAGTAACCCTATTCACAACGCTGGTAGTAACTCTATTCACAACGCTGGTAGTAACTCTATTCACAACGTTTGTGGTAACTCTATTCACAACGCTGGTAGCGACTCTATTCACAATGCTGGGAGTAACTCTATTCACAACGCTGGTAGTAACTCAATTCACAACGCTGGTAATAACTCTATTCTCAACGCTGTAGAAACTCTATTCACAACGCTGGTAGTGACTCTTTTCACAATGCTTCTAGTGACTCTATTCAAAACACTGGTGGTAACTCTGTTCACAACGCTGCACGAAACTCTATTCACAACGCTGCTGGCGACGCTATTCACAACGCTGGTAGCGACTCTATTCACAACGCTGGGAGTAACTCTATTCACGACGCTGGTAGTAACTCTATTCACAACGCTGGTAGTAACTCTATTCACAACGCTGGTAGTAACTCTATTGACCACGATGGTCGTAACTCTATTCACAACGCTGGTATTAACTCCATTCACAAAGCTGGGAGTAACTCTATTGACAACGCTGGTAGTAACTCTATTCAAAACGCTGGTAGTAACTCAATTCACAACGCTGGTAGTAACTCTATTCACAACGCGGGAAGAAACTCTATTCACAACGCTGGTATTAACTCTTTTCACAACGCTGGTAGTAACTCAATTCACAACGCTGGTAGAAACTCTATTCAGAACACTGGTAGAAACTCTATTCACAACGCTGGTAGTAACTCTATTCACAACGCTGGTAGTAACTCTATTTACAACGCTGGTAGAAACTCTATTCACAACGTTGGGAGTAACTCTATTCACAACGCTGGTAGTAACTCAGTTCACAACGCTGATAGTAACTCTTTTCACACCGCTGGTAGTAACTCTATTCAAACCGCTGGTAGTAACTCTATTCACAACGCTGGAAGTAACCCTATTCACAGCGCTTGTAGTAACTCTATTCACAACGCTGGTAGTAACTCTATTCACAACGCTGCAAGTAACAATATTCACAACGCTGGTAGCGACGCTATTCACAACGGTGCAAGTAACTCTATTCACAACACTGCTAGCGACTCTATTCACAACGCTGGTGGTAACTCTATTCACCACGCTGGTAGTGACTCTATTCTCAACGCTAGTAGTGACTCTATTCAAAACACTGGCAGTAACTCTATTCACAACGCTGCAAGTAACTCTATTCACAACGCTGATAGGAGCTCTATTCACAAAGCTGGTAGCGACACTATTCACAACGCTGGTAGTAACTCCATTCACAACGCTGGTAGTAACTCTATTCACAACGCTGGTAGTAACTCTATTCACAACGCTGGTAGTCACTCTATTCACACCGCTGGTAGTAACTCTATTCACAACGCTGGTAGTAACACTATTCACATTGCTGGTAGTAACTCTATTCACACCGCTGGTAGTAACTCTATTCACAACGCTGGTAGTAACTCTATTCACACCGCTGGTAGTAACTCTATTCACAACGCTGGTAGTAACTCTATTCACAACGTTGGGACGAACTCTATTCACAACGCTGGTAGTAACTCTATTCACAACGCTGGTATTAACACGATTCACAACGCTGGGAGTAACTCTATTCACAACGCTGGTAGTAACTTTATTCACAACGCTGGTAGTAACTCTATTCACAACGCTGGTAGAAGTTCTATTCACAACGCTGGTAGAAACTCTATTCACAACGCTGGTATTAACTCTATTCACAACGCTGGTAGTGACTCTATTCACAACGCTGGTAGTAACTCAATTCACAACGCTGGTAGAAACTCTATTCACAACGCTGGTAGAAACTCTATTCACAACGTTGGGAGTAACTCTATTCACAACGCTGGTAGTAACTCTATTCACAACGCTGATAGTAACTCTTTTCACACCGCTGGTAGTAACTCTATTCAAACCGCTGGTAGTAACTGTATTCACAACGCTGGTAGTAACACTAATCACACCGCTGGTAGTAACTCTATTCACAACGCTGGTAGTAACTCTATTCACAACACTGGTAGTAACTCTATTCACAATGCAGGCAGTATCTCTATTCCCAACGCTGGTTGTAACTCAATTCACAATACTGGTAGAAACTCTATTCACAACGATGGTAGTCACTCTATTCACACCGCTGGTAGTAACTCTATTCACAACGCTGGTAGTAACACTATTCACACTGCTGGTAGTAACTCTATTCACACCGCTGGTAGTAACTCTATTCACAACGCTGGTAGTAACTCTATTCACACCGCTGGTAGTAACTCTATTCACAACGCTGGTAGTAACTCTATTCACAACGTTGGGACGAACTCTATTCACAACGCTGGTAGTAACTCTATTCACAACGCTGGTATTAACACGATTCACAACGCTGGGAGTAACTCTATTCACAACGCTGGTAGTAACTCCATTCACAATGCTGGTAGCGACTCTATTCACAACGCTGTTAGCAACTCTATTCACAACGCTGGTAATAACACTGTTCACAATGCTGGCAGTAACTGTATTCACAACGCTGGTAGTATCTCTATTCACAACGCTGGTAGTAAGTCTATTCACAACGCTGGTAGTAACTCTATTCACAACGCTGGTAGTAACTCTATTCACAACGCTGGTAGTAACTCTATTCACAACGCTGGTAGAAGCTCTATTCACAACGCTGGTAGAAACTCTATTCACAACGCTGGTATTAACTCTATTCACAACGCTGGTAGTGACTCTATTCACAACGCTGGTAGTAACTCAATTCACAACGCTGGTAGAAACTCTATTCACAACGCTGGTAGAAACTCTATTCATAACGTTGGGAGTAACTCTATTCACAACGCTGGTAGTAACTCTATTCACAACGCTGATAGTAACTCTTTTCACACCGCTGGTAGTAACTCTATTCAAACCGCTGGTAGTAACTGTATTCACAACGCTGGAAGTAAACCTATTCACAACGCTGGTAGTAACTCTATTCACAACGCTGGTAGTAACTCTATTCACTACTCTTGTGGTAACTCTATTCACAACGCTGGTAGCGACTCAATTCACAACGCTGTTAGTAACTCTATTCACAATGCTGGTAGTGACTCTATTCACAACGCTGGGAGTGACCCTATTCACAACACTGGTAGTAACTCCATTCACAACGCTGGTAGCAACTCTATTCATAACGCTGGTAGTTACTCTATTCACAACGCTGGTAGTGACTCTATTCACAACGCTGGTAGTAACTCTATTGACAACGCTGGTCGTAACTCTATTCACAACGCTGGTATTAACTCCATTCACAAAGCTGGGAGTAACTCTATTGACAACGCTGGTAGTAACTCTATTCACAACGCTGGTAGTAACTCAATTCACAACGCTGGTAGTAACTCTACTCACAACGCTGGAAGAAACTCTATTCACAACGCTGGTATTAACTCTTTTCACAACGCTGGTAGTAACTCAATTCACAACGCTGGTAGAAACTCTATTCACAACGCTGGAAGAAACTCTATTCACAACGCTGGTATTAACTCTATTCACAACGCTGGTAGTGACTCTATTCACAACGCTGGTACTAAATCAATTCACAACGCTGGTAGAAACTCTATTCACAATGCTGGTAGAAACTCTATTCACAACGTTGGGAGTAACTCTATTCACAACGCTGGTAGTAACTCTATTCACAACGCTGATAGTAACTCTTTTCACATCGCTGGTAGTAACTCTATTCAAACCGCTGGTAGTAACTCTATTCACAACGCTGGAAGTAACCCTATTCACAACGCTGGTAGTAACTCTATTCACAACGCTGGTAGTAACTCTATTCACAACGTTTGTGGTAACTCTATTCACAACGCTGGTAGCGACTCTATTCACAATGCTGGGAGTAACTCTATTCACAACGCTGGTAGTAACTCAATTCACAACGCTGGTAATAACTCTATTCTCAACGCTGTAGAAACTCTATTCACAACGCTGGTAGTGACTCTTTTCACAATGCTCCTAGTGACTCTATTCAAAACACTGGTGGTAACTCTGTTCACAACGCTGCACGAAACTCTATTCACAACGCTGCTGGCGACGCTATTCACAACGCTGGTAGCGACTCTATTCACAACGCTGGGAGTAACTCTACTCACAACGCTGGAAGAAACTCTATTCACAACGCTGGTATTAACTCTTTTCACAACGCTGGTAGTAACTCAATTCACAACGCTGGTAGAAACTCTATTCAGAACACTGGTAGAATCTCTATTCACAACGCTGGTAGTAACTCTATTCACAACGCTGGTAGTAACTCTATTCACAACGCTGGTAGAAACTCTATTCACAACGTTGGGAGTAACTCTATTCACAACGCTGGTAGTAACTCAGTTCACAACGCTGATAGTAACTCTTTTCACACCGCTGGTAGTAACTCTATTCAAACCGCTGGTAGTAACTCTATTCACAACGCTGGAAGTAACCCTATTCACAGCGCTTGTAGTAACTCTATTCACAACGCTGGTAGTAACTCTATTCACAACGCTGCAAGTAACAATATTCACAATGCTGGTAGCGACGCTATTCACAACGGTGCAAGTAACTCTATTCACAACACTGCTAGCGACTCTATTCACAACGCTGGTGGTAACTCTATTCACCACGCTGGTAGTGACTCTATTCTCAACGCTAGTAGTGACTCTATTCAAAACACTGGCAGTAACTCTATTCACAACGCTGCAAGTAACTCTATTCACAACGCTGATAGGAGCTCTATTCACAAAGCTGGTAGCGACACTATTCACAACGCTGGAAGTAACTCCATTCACAACGCTGGTAGTAACTCTATTTACAACGCTGGTAGTAACTCTATTCACAACGCTGGTAGTAACTCTATTCACAACGCTGGTAGTAACTCTATTCACAACACTGGTAGTAACTCTATTCACAATGCAGGCAGAATCTCTATTCCCAACGCTGGTTGTAACTCAATTCACAATACTGGTAGAAACTCTATTCACAACGCTGGTAGTCACTCTATTCACACCGCTGGTAGTAACTCTATTCACAACGCTGGTAGTAACACTATTCACACTGCTGGTAGTAACTCTATTCACACCGCTGGTAGTAACTCTATTCACAACGCTGGTAGTAACTCTATTCACACCGCTGGTAGTAACTCTATTCACAACGCTGGTAGTAACTCTATTCACAACGTTGGGACGAACTCTATTCACAACGCTGGTAGTAACTCTATTCACAACGCTGGTATTAACACGATTCACAACGCTGGGAGTAACTCTATTCACAACGCTGGTAGTAACTCCATTCACAATGCTGGTAGCGACTCTATTCACAATGCTGTTAGCAACTCTATTCACAACGCTGGTAATAACACTGTTCACAATGCTGGTAGAGTCTGTATTCACAACGCTGGTAGTATCTCTATTCACAACGCTGGTAGTAACTCTATTCACAACGCTGGTAGTAACTCTATTCACAACTCTGGTAGTAACTCTATTCACAACGCTGGTAGAAGTTCTATTCACAACGCTGGTAGAAACTCTATTCACAACGCTGGTATTACCTCTATTCACAACGCTGGTAGTGACTCTATTCACAACGCTGGTAGTAACTCAATTCACAACGCTGGTAGAAACTCTATTCACAACGCTGGTAGAAACTCTATTCACAACGTTGGGAGTAACTCTATTCACAACGCTGGTAGTAACTCTATTCACAACGCTGATAGTAACTCTTTTCACACCGCTGGTAGTAACTCTATTCAAACCGCTGGTAGTAACTGTATTCACAACGCTGGTAGTAACACTAATCACACCGCTGGTAGTAACTCTATTCACAACGCTGGTAGTAACTCTATTCACAACACTGGTAGTAACTCTATTCACAATGCAGGCAGTATCTCTATTCCCAACGCTGGTTGTAACTCAATTCACAATACTGGTAGAAACTCTATTCACAACGATGGTAGTCACTCTATTCACACCGCTGGTAGTAACTCTATTCACAACGCTGGTAGTAACACTATTCACACTGCTGGTAGTAACTCTATTCACACCGCTGGTAGTAACTCTATTCACAACGCTGGTAGTAACTCTATTCACACCGCTGGTAGTAACTCTATTCACAACGCTGGTAGTAACTCTATTCACAACGTTGGGACGAACTCTATTCACAACGCTGGTAGTAACTCTATTCACAACGCTGGTATTAACACGATTCACAACGCTGGGAGTAACTCTATTCACAACGCTGGTAGTAACTCCATTCACAATGCTGGTAGCGACTCTATTCACAACGCTGTTAGCAACTCTATTCACAACGCTGGTAATAACACTGTTCACAATGCTGGTAGTAACTGTATTCACAACGCTGGTAGTATCTCTATTCACAACGCTGGTAGTAAGTCTATTCACAACGCTGGTAGTAACTCTATTCACAACGCTGGTAGTAACTCTATTCACAACGCTGGTAGTAACTCTATTCACAACGCTGGTAGTAACTCTATTCACAACGCTGGTAGTAACTCAATTCACAACGCTGGTAGAAACTCTATTCACAACGCTGGTAGAAACTCTATTCATAACGTTGGGAGTAACTCTATTCACAACGCTGGTAGTAACTCTATTCACAACGCTGATAGTAACTCTTTTCACACCGCTGGTAGTAACTCTATTCAAACCGCTGGTAGTAACTGTATTCACAACGCTGGAAGTAAACCTATTCACAACGCTGGTAGTAACTCTATTCACAACGCTGGTAGTAACTCTATTCACAACTCTTGTGGTAACTCTATTCACAACGCTGGTAGCGACTCAATTCACAACGCTGGTAGTAACTCTATTCACAATGCTGGTAGTGACTCTATTCACAACGCTGGGAGTGACCCTATTCACAACACTGGTAGTAACTCCATTCACAACGCTGGTAGCAACTCTATTCATAACGCTGGTAGTTACTCTATTCACAACGCTGGTAGTGACTCTATTCACAACGCTGGTAGTAACTCTATTGACAACGCTGGTCGTAACTCTATTCACAACGCTGGTATTAACTCCATTCACAAAGCTGGGAGTAACTCTATTGACAACGCTGGTAGTAACTCTATTCACAACGCTGGTAGTAACTCAATTCACAATGCTGGTAGTAACTCTACTCACAACGCTGGAAGAAACTCTATTCACAACGCTGGTATTAACTCTTTTCACAACGCTGGTAGTAACTCAATTCACAACGCTGGTAGAAACTCTATTCACAACGCTGGAAGAAACTCTATTCACAACGCTGGTATTAACTCTATTCACAACGCTGGTAGTGACTCTATTCACAACGCTGGTACTAACTCAATTCACAACGCTGGTAGAAACTCTATTCACAATGCTGGTAGAAACTCTATTCACAACGTTGGGAGTAACTCTATTCACAACGCTGGTAGTAACTCTATTCACAACGCTGATAGTAACTCTTTTCACATCGCTGGTAGTAACTCTATTCACAACGCTGGTAGTAACTCTATTCACAACGTTTGTGGTAACTCTATTCACAACGCTGGTAGCGACTCTATTCACATTGCTGGGAGTAACTCTATTCACAACGCTGGTAGTAACTCAATTCACAACGCTGGTAATAACTCTATTCTCAACGCTGTAGAAACTCTATTCACAACGCTGGTAGTGACTCTTTTCTCAATGCTCCTAGTGACTCTATTCAAAACACTGGTGGTAACTCTGTTCACAACGCTGCACGAAACTCTATTCACAACGCTGCTGGCGACGCTATTCACAACGCTGGTAGCGACTCTATTCACAACGCTGGGAGTAACTCTATTCACGACGCTGGTAGTAACTCTATTCACATCGCTGGTAGTAACTCTATTCACAACGCTGGTAGTAACTCTATTGACCACGATGGTCGTAACACTATTCACAACGCTGGTATTAACTCCATTCACTAAGCTGGGAGTAAGTCTATTGACAACGCTGGTAGTAACTCTATTCAAAACGCTGGTAGTAACTCAATTCACAACGCTGGTAGTAACTCTATTCACAACGCTGGAAGAAACTCTATTCACAACGCTGGTATTAACTCTTTTCACAACGCTGGGAGTAACTCAATTCACAACGCTGGTAGAAACTCTATTCAGAACACTGGTAGAAACTCTATTCACAACGCTGGTAGTAACTCTATTCACAACGCTGGTAGTAACTCTATTCACAACGCTGGTAGAAACTCTATTCACAACGTTGGGAGTAACTCTATTCACAACGCTGGTAGTAACTCAGTTCACAACGCTGATAGTAACTCTTTTCACACCGCTGGTAGTAACTCTATTCAAACCGCTGGTAGTAACTCTATTCACAACGCTGGAAGTAACCCTATTCACAGCGCTTGTAGTAACTCTATTCAAAACGCTGGTAGTAACTCTATTCACAACGCTGCAAGTAACAATATTCACAACGCTGGTAGCGACGCTATTCACAACGGTGCAAGTAACTCTATTCACAACACTGCTAGTGACTCTATTCACAACGCTGGTGGTAACTCTATTCACCACGCTGGTAGTGACTCTATTCTCAACGCTAGTAGTGACTCTATTCAAAACACTGGCAGTAACTCTATTCACAACGCTGCAAGTAACTCTATTCACAACGCTGATAGGAGCTCTATTCACAAAGCTGGTAGCGACACTATTCACAACGCTGGTAGTAACTCCATTCACAACGCTGGTAGTAACTCTATTTACAACGCTGGTAGTAACTCTATTCACAACGCTGGTAGTAACTCTATTCACAACGCTGGTAGTAACTCTATTCACAACACTGGTAGTAACTCTATTCACAATGCAGGCAGAATCTCTATTCCCAACGCTGGTTGTAACTCAATTCACAATACTGGTAGAAACTCTATTCACAACGCTGGTAGTCACTCTATTCACACCGCTGGTAGTAACTCTATTCACAACGCTGGTAGTAACACTATTCACACTGCTGGTAGTAACTCTATTCACACCGCTGGTAGTAACTCTATTCACAACGCTGGTAGTAACTCTATTCACACCACTGGTAGTAACTCTATTCACAACGCTGGTAGTAACTCTATTCACAACGTTGGGACGAACTCTATTCACAACGCTGGTAGTAACTCTATTCACAACGCTGGTATTAACACGATTCACAACGCTGGGAGTAACTCTATTCACAACGCTGGTAGTAACTCCATTCACAATGCTGGTAGCGACTCTATTCACAACGCTGTTAGCAACTCTATTCACAACGCTGGTAATAACACTGTTCACAATGCTGGTAGTAACTGTATTCACAACGCTGGTAGTATCTCTATTCACAACGCTGGTAGTAACTCTAAACACAACGCTGGTAGTAACTCTATTCACAACGCTGGTAGTAACTCTATTCACAACGCTGGTAGTAACTCTATTCACAACGCTGGTAGAAGCTCTATTCACAACGCTGGTAGAAACTCTATTCACAACGCTGGTATTAACTCTATTCACAACGCTGGTAGTGACTCTATTCACAACGCTGATAGTAACTCAATTCACAACGCTGGTAGAAACTCTATTCACAACGCTGGTAGAAACTCTATTCACAACGTTGGGAGTAACTCTATTCACAACGCTGGTAGTAACTCTATTCACAACGCTGATAGTAACTCTTTTCACACCGCTGGTAGTAACTCTATTCAAACCGCTGGTAGTAACTGTATTCACAACGCTGGAAGTAAACCTATTCACAACGCTGATAGTAACTCTATTCACAACGCTGGTAGTAACTCTATTCACAACTCTTGTGGTAACTCTATTCACAATGCCTGTAGCGACTCAATTCACAACGCTGGTAGTAACTCTATTCACAACGCTGGTAGTGACTCTATTCACAACGCTGGTAGTGACCCTATTCACAACACTGGTAGTAACTCCATTCACAACGCTGGTAGCAACTCTATTCATAACGCTGGTAGTTACTCTATGCACAACGCTGGTAGTGACTCTATTCACAACGCTGGTAGTAACTCTATTGACAACGCTGGTCGTAACTCTATTCACAACGCTGGTATTAACTCCATTCACAAAGCTGGGAGTAACTCTATTGACAACGCTGGTAGTAACTCTATTCACAACGCTGGTAGTAACTCAATTCACAACGCTGGTAGTAACTCTACTCACAACGCTGGAAGAAACTCTATTCACAACGCTGGTATTAACTCTTTTCACAACGCTGGTAGTAACTCAATTCACAACGCTGGTAGAAACTCTATTCACAACGCTGGAAGAAACTCTATTCACAACGCTGGTATTAACTCTATTCACAACGCTGGTAGTGACTCTATTCACAACGCTGGTACTAACTCAATTCACAACGCTGGTAGAAACTCTATTCACAATGCTGGTAGAAACTCTATTCACAACGTTGGGAGTAACTCTATTCACAACGCTGGTAGTAACTCTATTCACAACGCTGATAGTAACTCTTTTCACATCGCTGGTAGTAACTCTATTCAAACCGCTGGTAGTAACTCTTTTCACATCGCTGGTAGTAACTCTATTCACAACGCTGGTAGTAACTCTATTCACAACGTTTGTGGTAACTCTATTCACAACGCTGGTAGCGACTCTATTCACATTGCTGGGAGTAACTCTATTCACAACGCTGGTAGTAACTCAATTCACAACGCTGGTAATAACTCTATTCTCAACGCTGTAGAAACTCTATTCACAACGCTGGTAGTGACTCTTTTCTCAATGCTCCTAGTGACTCTATTCAAAACACTGGTGGTAACTCTGTTCACAACGCTGCACGAAACTCTATTCACAACGCTGCTGGCGACGCTATTCACAACGCTGGTAGCGACTCTATTCACAACGCTGGGAGTAACTCTATTCACGACGCTGGTAGTAACTCTATTCACAACGCTGGTAGTAACTCTATTCACAACGCTGGTAGTAACTCTATTGACCACGATGGTCGTAACACTATTCACAACGCTGGTATTAACTCCATTCACTAAGCTGGGAGTAAGTCTATTGACAACGCTGGTAGTAACTCTATTCAAAACGCTGGTAGTAACTCAATTCACAACGCTGGTAGTAACTCTATTCACAACGCTGGAAGAAACTCTATTCACAACGCTGGTATTAACTCTTTTCACAACGCTGGGAGTAACTCAATTCACAACGCTGGTAGAAACTCTATTCAGAACACTGGTAGAAACTCTATTCACAACGCTGGTAGTAACTCTATTCACAACGCTGGTAGTAACTCTATTCACAACGCTGGTAGAAACTCTATTCACAACGTTGGGAGTAACTCTATTCACAACGCTGGTAGTAACTCAGTTCACAACGCTGATAGTAACTCTTTTCACACCGCTGGTAGTAACTCTATTCAAACCGCTGGTAGTAACTCTATTCACAACGCTGGAAGTAACCCTATTCACAGCGCTTGTAGTAACTCTATTCACAACGCTGGTAGTAACTCTATTCACAACGCTGCAAGTAACAATATTCACAACGCTGGAAGCGACGCTATTCACAACGGTGCAAGTAACTCTATTCACAACACTGCTAGCGACTCTATTCACAACGCTGGTGGTAACTCTATTCACCACGCTGGTAGTGACTCTATTCTCAACGCTAGTAGTGACTCTATTCAAAACACTGGCAGTAACTCTATTCACAACGCTGCAAGTAACTCTATTCACAACGCTGATAGGAGCTCTATTCACAAAGCTGGTAGCGACACTATTCACAACGCTGGTAGTAACTCCATTCACAACGCTGGTAGTAACTCTATTTACAACGCTGGTAGTAACTCTATTCACAACGCTGGTAGTAACTCTATTCACAACGCTGGTAGTAACTCTATTCACAACACTGGTAGTAACTCTATTCACAATGCAGGCAGAATCTCTATTCCCAACGCTGGTTGTAACTCAATTCACAATACTGGTAGAAACTCTATTCACAACGCTGGTAGTCACTCTATTCACACCGCTGGTAGTAACTCTATTCACAACGCTGGTAGTAACACTATTCACACTGCTGGTAGTAACTCTATTCACACCGCTGGTAGTAACTCTATTCACAACGCTGGTAGTAACTCTATTCACACCACTGGTAGTAACTCTATTCACAACGCTGGTAGTAACTCTATTCACAACGTTGGGACGAACTCTATTCACAACGCTGGTAGTAACTCTATTCACAACGCTGGTATTAACACGATTCACAACGCTGGGAGTAACTCTATTCACAACGCTGGTAGTAACTCCATTCACAATGCTGGTAGCGACTCTATTCACAACGCTGTTAGCAACTCTATTCACAACGCTGGTAATAACACTGTTCACAATGCTGGTAGTAACTGTATTCACAACGCTGGTAGTATCTCTATTCACAACGCTGGTAGTAACTCTAAACACAACGCTGGTAGTAACTCTATTCACAACGCTGGTAGTAACTCTATTCACAACGCTGGTAGTAACTCTATTCACAACGCTGGTAGAAGCTCTATTCACAACGCTGGTAGAAACTCTATTCACAACGCTGGTATTAACTCTATTCACAACGCTGGTAGTGACTCTATTCACAACGCTGATAGTAACTCAATTCACAACGCTGGTAGAAACTCTATTCACAACGCTGGTAGAAACTCTATTCACAACGTTGGGAGTAACTCTATTCACAACGCTGGTA
Source organism: Isurus oxyrinchus (assembly GCA_026770705.1). Taxonomy (NCBI): domain Eukaryota; kingdom Metazoa; phylum Chordata; class Chondrichthyes; order Lamniformes; family Lamnidae; genus Isurus; species Isurus oxyrinchus. The sequence goes on from JANJGN010000236.1 coordinate 208,157, forward strand.
GTAACTCTATTCACAACGCTGATAGTAACTCTTTTCACACCGCTGGTAGTAACTCTATTCAAACCGCTGGTAGTAACTGTATTCACAACGCTGGAAGTAAACCTATTCACAACGCTGATAGTAACTCTATTCACAACGCTGGTAGTAACTCTATTCACAACTCTTGTGGTAACTCTATTCACAATGCCTGTAGCGACTCAATTCACAACGCTGGTAGTAACTCTATTCACAACGCTGGTAGTGACTCTATTCACAACGCTGGTAGTGACCCTATTCACAACACTGGTAGTAACTCCATTCACAACGCTGGTAGCAACTCTATTCATAACGCTGGTAGTTACTCTATGCACAACGCTGGTAGTGACTCTATTCACAACGCTGGTAGTAACTCTATTGACAACGCTGGTCGTAACTCTATTCACAACGCTGGTATTAACTCCATTCACAAAGCTGGGAGTAACTCTATTGACAACGCTGGTAGTAACTCTATTCACAACGCTGGTAGTAACTCAATTCACAACGCTGGTAGTAACTCTACTCACAACGCTGGAAGAAACTCTATTCACAACGCTGGTATTAACTCTTTTCACAACGCTGGTAGTAACTCAATTCACAACGCTGGTAGAAACTCTATTCACAACGCTGGAAGAAACTCTATTCACAACGCTGGTATTAACTCTATTCACAACGCTGGTAGTGACTCTATTCACAACGCTGGTACTAACTCAATTCACAACGCTGGTAGAAACTCTATTCACAATGCTGGTAGAAACTCTATTCACAACGTTGGGAGTAACTCTATTCACAACGCTGGTAGTAACTCTATTCACAACGCTGATAGTAACTCTTTTCACATCGCTGGTAGTAACTCTATTCAAACCGCTGGTAGTAACTCTATTCACAACGCTGGAAGTAACCCTATTCACAACGCTGGTAGTAACTCTATTCACAACGCTGGTAGTAACTCTATTCACAACGTTTGTGGTAACTCTATTCACAACGCTGGGAGTAACTCTATTCACAACGCTGGTAGTAACTCAATTCACAACGCTGGTAATAACTCTATTCTCAACGCTGTAGAAACTCTATTCACAACGCTGGTAGTGACTCTTTTCACAATGCTCCTAGTGACTCTATTCAAAACACTGGTGGTAACTCTGTTCACAACGCTGCACGAAACTCTATTCACAACGCTGCTGGCGACGCTATTCACAACGCTGGTAGCGACTCTATTCACAACGCTGGGAGTAACTCTATTCACGACGCTGGTAGTAACTCTATTCACAACGCTGGTAGTAACTCTATTCACAACGCTGGTAGTAACTCTATTGACCACGATGGTCGTAACTCTATTCACAACGCTGGTATTAACTCCATTCACAAAGCTGGGAGTAACTCTATTGACAACGCTGGTAGTAACTCTATTCAAAACGCTGGTAGTAACTCAATTCACAACGCTGGTAGTAACTCTATTCACAACGCTGGAAGAAACTCTATTCACAACGCTGGTATTAACTCTTTTCACAACGCTGGTAGTAACTCAATTCACAACGCTGGTAGAAACTCTATTCAGAACACTGGTAGAAACTCTATTCACAACGCTGGTAGTAACTCTATTCACAACGCTGGTAGTAACTCTATTCACAACGCTGGTAGAAACTCTATTCACAACGTTGGGAGTAACTCTATTCACAACGCTGGTAGTAACTCAGTTCACAACGCTGATAGTAACTCTTTTCACACCGCTGGTAGTAACTCTATTCAAACCGCTGGTAGTAACTCTATTCACAACGCTGGAAGTAACCCTATTCACAGCGCTTGTAGTAACTCTATTCACAACGCTGGTAGTAACTCTATTCACAACGCTGCAAGTAACAATATTCACAACGCTGGTAGCGACGCTATTCACAACGGTGCAAGTAACTCTATTCACAACACTGCTAGCGACTCTATTCACAACGCTGGTGGTAACTCTATTCACCACGCTGGTAGTGACTCTATTCTCAACGCTAGTAGTGACTCTATTCAAAACACTGGCAGTAACTCTATTCACAACGCTGCAAGTAACTCTATTCACAACGCTGATAGGAGCTCTATTCACAAAGCTGGTAGCGACACTATTCACAACGCTGGTAGTAACTCCATTCACAACGCAGGTAGTAACTCTATTTACAACGCTGGTAGTAACTCTATTCATAACGCTGGTAGTGAGTCTATTCACAACGCTGTTAGCGACTCTATTCACAACGCTGTTAGCAACACTATTCACAACGCTGGTAGTAACACTATTCACAACGCTGGTAGTAACTCTATTCACAACGCTGGTAGTAACTCTATTCACAACACTGGTAGTAACTCTATTCACAATGCAGGCAGTATCTCTATTCCCAACGCTGGTTGTAACTCAATTCACAATACTGGTAGAAACTCTATTCACAACGCTGGTAGTCACTCTATTCACACCGCTGGTAGTAACTCTATTCACAACGCTGGTAGTAACACTATTCACACTGCTGGTAGTAACTCTATTCACAACGCTGGTAGTAACTCTATTCACAACGCTGGTAGTAACTCTATTCACACCGCTGGTAGTAACTCTATTCACAACGCTGGTAGTAACTCTATTCACAATGTTGGGACGAACTCTATTCACAACGCTGGTAGTAACTCTATTCACAACGCTGGTATTAACACGATTCACAACGCTGGGAGTAACTCTATTCACAACGCTGGTAGTAACTCCATTCACAATGCTGGTAGCGACTCTATTCACAACGCTGTTAGCAACTCTATTCACAACGCTGGTAATAACAATGTTCACAATGCTGGTAGTAACTGTATTCACAACGCTGGTAGTATCTCTATTCACAACGCTGGTAGTAACTCTATTCACAACGCTGGTAGTAACTCTATTCACAACGCTGGTAGTAACTCTATTCACAACGCTGGTAGTAACTCTATTCACAACGCTGGTAGAAGCACTATTCACAACGCTGGTAGAAACTCTATTCACAACGCTGGTATTAACTCTATTCACAACGCTGGTAGTGACTCTATTCACAACGCTGGTAGTAACTCAATTCACAACGCTGGTAGAAACTCTATTCACAACGCTGGTAGAAACTCTATTCACAACGTTGGGAGTAACTCTATTCACAACGCTGGTAGTAACTCTATTCACAACGCTGATAGTAACTCTTTTCACACCGCTGGTAGTAACTCTATTCAAACCGCTGGTAGTAACTGTATTCACAACGCTGGAAGTAAACCTATTCACAACGCTGATAGTAACTCTATTCACAACGCTGGTAGTAACTCTATTCACAACTCTTGTGGTAACTCTATTCACAACGCTGTTAGCGACTCAATTCACAACGCTGGTAGTAACTCTATTCACAACGCTGGTAGTGACTCTATTCACAACGCTGGTAGTGACCCTATTCACAACACTGGTAGTAACTCCATTCACAACGCTGGTAGCAACTCTATTCATAACGCTGGGAGTTACTCTATGCACAACGCTGGTAGTGACTCTATTCACAACGCTGGTAGTAACTCTATTGACAACGCTGGTCGTAACTCTATTCACAACGCTGGTATTAACTCCATTCACAAAGCTGGGAGTAACTCTATTGACAACGCTGGTAGTAACTCTATTCACAACGCTGGTAGTAACTCAATTCACAACGCTGGTAGTAACTCTACTCACAACGCTGGAAGAAACTCTATTCACAACGCTGGTATTAACTCTTTTCACAACGCTGGTAGTAACTCAATTCACAACGCTGGTAGAAACTCTATTCACAACGCTGGAAGAAACTCTATTCACAACGCTGGTATTAACTCTATTCACAACGCTGGTAGTGACTCTATTCACAACGCTGGTAGTAACTCAATTCACAACGCTGGTAGAAACTCTATTCACAATGCTGGTAGAATCTCTATTCACAACGTTGGGAGTAACTCTATTCGCAACGCTGGTAGTCACTCTATTCACAACGCTGATAGTAACTCTTTTCACACCGCTGGTAGTAACTCTATTCAAACCGCTGGTAGTAACTCTATTCACAACGCTGGAAGTAACCCTATTCACAACGCTGGTAGTATCTCTATTCACAACGCTGGTAGTAACTCTATTCACAACGCTTGTGGTAACTCTATTCACAACGCTGGTAGCGACTCTATTCACAATGCTGGGAGTAACTCTATTCACAACGCTGGTAGTAACTCAATTCACAACGCTGGTAATAACTCTATTCTCAACGCTGTAGAAACTCTATTCACAACGCTGGTAGTGACTCTTTTCACAATGCTCGTAGTGACTCTATTCAAAACACTGGTGGTAACTCTGTTCACAACGCTGCACGAAACTCTATTCACAACGCTGCTGGCGACGCTATTCACAACGCTGGTAGCGACTCTATTCACAACGCTGGGAGTAACTCTATTCACGACGCTGGTAGTAACTCTATTCACAACGCTGGTAGTAACTCTATTCAAACCGCTGGTAGTAACTCTATTCACAACGCTGGAAGTAACCCTATTCACAGCGCTTGTAGTAACTCTATTCACATCGCTGGTAGTAACTCTATTCACAATGCTTGTGGTAACTCTATTCACAACGCTGGTAGCGACTATATTCACAACGCTGGTAGTAACTCTTTTCACAACGCTGGTAGTGACTCTATTCACAGCGCTGGTAGTGACCCTATTCACAACACTGGTAGTAACTCCATTCACAACGCTGGTAGCAACTCTATTCATAACGCTGGTAGTTACTCTATTCACAACGCTGGTAGTGACTCTATTCACAACGCTGGTAGTGACTCGATTCAAAACACTGGTAGTAACTCTATTCAAAACGCTGCAATTAACTCTATTCACAACGCTGGGAGTAACTCTATTCACAACGCTGGTAGCGACTCTATTCACAACGCTGGTAGTGACTCTATTCACAACGCTGGTAGCGACTCTATTCACAATGCTGGTAGCGAATCTATTCACAACGCTGGTAGTAACTCCATTCACATCGCTGTTAGTAACTCTATTCACAACGCTGGTAGTAGCTGTATTCACAACGCTGGTAGTGACTCTATTCACAACGCTGGTAGTAACTCCATTCACATCGCTGGTAGTAACTCTATTCACAACGCTGGTAGCGACTCTATTCACAACGCTGTTAGCAACTCTATTCACAACGCTGGTAGTAACTCTATTCACAACGCTGGTATTAACTCTATTCACAAAGCTGGGAGTAACTCTATTCACAACGCTGGTAGTAACTCTATTCACAACGCTGGTAGTAACTCTATTCACAACGCTGGGAGTAACTCTATTCACAATGCTTGTAGTAACTCTATTCACAATGCTGGTAGTAACTCTATTGACAAAGCTGGTAGCGACTCTATTCACAACGCTGGGAGTAACTCTGTTCACAACGCTGGTAGTAACTCAATTCACAACGCTGGTAATAACTCTATTCTCAACGCTGTAGAAACTCTATTCACACGCTGGTAGAAACTCTATTCACAACGCTGGTATTAACTCTATTCACATCGCTGGTAGTGACACTATTCACAACGCTGGGAGTAACTCGATTCACAACGCTGGTAGTGACTCTATTCACAATGCTGGTAGTGACTCTATTCAAAACACTGGTGGTAAATCTATTCACAACGCTGCAAGTAACTCTATTCACAAAGCTGCTGCCGACGCTATTCACAACGCTGGTAGCGACTCTATTCACAACGCTGGGAGTAACTCTATTCACAACGCTGGTAGTAACTCTATTCACAACGCTGGTAGTAACTCTATTCACAACGCTGGTAGTAACTCAATTCACAACGCTGGTAATAACTCTATTCTCAACGCTGTAGAAACTCTATTCACAACGCTGGTAGTGACTCTTTTCACAATGCTCGTAGTGACTCTATTCAAAACACTGGTGGTAACTCTGTTCACAACGCTGCACGAAACTCTATTCACAACGCTGCTGGCGACGCTATTCACAACGCTGGTAGCGACTCTATTCACAACGCTGGGAGTAACTCTATTCACGACGCTGGTAGTAACCCTATTCACAACGCTGGTAGTAACTCTATTCACAACGCTGGTAGTAACTCTATTGACCACGATGGTCGTAACTCTATTCACAACGCTGGTATTAACTCCATTCACAAAGCTGGGAGTAACTCTATTGACAACGCTGGTAGTAACTCTATTCAAAACGCTGGTAGTAACTCAATTCACAACGCTGGGAGTAACTCTATTCACAACGCTGGAAGAAACTCTATTCACAACGCTGGTATTAACTCTTTTCACAACGCTGGTAGTAACTCAATTCACAACGCTGGTAGAAACTCTATTCAGAACACTGGTAGAAACTCTATTCACAACGCTGGTAGTAACTCTATTCACAACGCTGGTAGTAACTCTATTCACAACGCTGGTAGAAACTCTATTCACAACGTTGGGAGTAACTCTATTCACAACGCTGGTAGTAACTCAGTTCACAACGCTGATAGTAACTCTTTTCACACCGCTGGTAGTAACTCTATTCAAACCGCTGGTAGTAACTCTATTCACAACGCTGGAAGTAACCCTATTCACAGCGCTTGTAGTAACTCTATTCACAACGCTGGTAGTAACTCTATTCACAACGCTGCAAGTAACAATATTCACAACGCTGGTAGCGACGCTATTCACAACGGTGCAAGTAACTCTATTCACAACACTGCTAGCGACTCTATTCACAACGCTGGTGGTAACTCTATTCACCACGCTGGTAGTGACTCTATTCTCAACGCTAGTAGTGACTCTATTCAAAACACTGGCAGTAACTCTATTCACAACGCTGCAAGTAACTCTATTCACAACGCTGATAGGAGCTCTATTCACAAAGCTGGTAGCGACACTATTCACAACGCTGGTAGTAACTCCATTCACAACGCTGGTAGTAACTCTATTTACAACGCTGGTAGTAACTCTATTCATAATGCTGGTAGTGAGTCTATTCACAACGCTGGTAGCGACTCTATTCACAACGCTGTTAGCAACACTATTCACAACGCTGGTAGTAACACTATTCACAACGCTGGTAGTAACTCTATTCACAACGCTGGTAGTAACTCTATTCACAACGCTGGTAGTAACTCTATTCACAACGCTGGTAGAAACTCTATTCACAACGTTGGGAGTAACTCTATTCACAACGCTGGTAGTAACTCAGTTCACAACGCTGATAGTAACTCTTTTCACACCGCTGGTAGTAACTCTATTCAAACCGCTGGTAGTAACTCTATTCACAACGCTGGAAGTAACCCTATTCACAGCGCTTGTAGTAACTCTATTCACAACGCTGGTAGTAACTCTATTCACAACGCTGCAAGTAACAATATTCACAACGCTGGTAGCGACGCTATTCACAACGGTGCAAGTAACTCTATTCACAACACTGCTAGCGACTCTATTCAAAACACTGGTAGTAACTCTATTCAAAACGCTGCAATTAACTCTATTCACAACGCTGCAAGTAACTCTATTCACAACGCTGGTAGCGACTCTATTCACAACGCTGGTAGTGACTCTATTCACAACGCTGGTAGCGACTCTATTCACAACGCTGGTAGCGAATCTATTCACAACGCTGGTAGTAACTCTATTCACAACGCTGGTAGTAACTCTATTCACAACGCTGGTAGTAACTCTATTCACAACGCTGGTAGTAACTCTATTGACAACGCTGGTCGTAACTCTATTCACAACGCTGGTATTAACTCTATTCACAAAGCTGGGAGTAACTCTATTCACAACGCTGGTAGTAACTCTATTCACAACGCTGGTAGTAACTGTATTCACAACGCTGGGAGTAACTCTATTCACAATGCTTGTAGTAACTCTATTCACAATGCTGGTAGTAACTCTATTGACAAAGCTGGTAGCGACTCTATTCACAACGCTGGGAGTAACTCTGTTCACAACGCTGGCAGTAACTCAATTCACAACGCTGGTAATAACTCTATTCTCAACGCTGTAGAAACTCTATTCACAACGCTGGTAGAAACTCTATTCACAACGCTGGTATTAACTCTATTCACATCGCTGGTAGTGACTCTATTCACAACACTGGGAGTAACTCGATTCACAACGCTGGTAGTGACTCTATTCACAATGCTGGTAGTGACTCTATTCAAAACACTGGGGGTAAATCTATTCACAACGCTGCAAGTAACTCTATTCACAAAGCTGCTGCCGACGCTATTCACAACGCTGGTAGCGACTCTATTCACAACGCTGGGAGTAACTCTATTCACAACGCTGGTAGTAACTCTATTCACAACGCTGGTAGTAACTCTATTCACAACGCTGGTAGTAACTGTATTGACAACGCTGGTCGTAACTCTATTCACAACGCTGGTATTTACTCCATTCACATGGCTGGGAGTAACTCTATTGACAACGCTGGTAGTAACTCTATTCACAACGCTGGTAGTAACTCAATTCACAACGCTGGTAGTAACTCTACTCACAACGCTCGAAGAAACTCTATTCACAACGCTGGTATTAAATCTTATCACAACGCTGGTAGTAACTCAATTCACAACGCTGGTAGAAACTGTATTCACAACGCTGGAAGAAACTCTATTCACAACGCTGGTATTAACTCTATTCACAACGCTGGTAGTGACTCTATTCACAACGCTGGTAATAACTCAGTTCACAATGCTGGTAGAAACTCTATTCACCACGCTGGTAGAAACTCTATTCACAACGTTGGGAGTAACTCTATTCACAACGCTGGTAGTAACTCTATTCACAACGCTGGTAGTAACTCTATTCAAACCGCTGGTAGTAACTCTATTCACAACGCTGGAAGTAACCCTATTCACAACGCTGGTAGTATCTCTATTCACAACGCTGGAAGTAACCCTATTCACAACGCTGGTAGTAACTCTATTCACAACGCTGGTAGTAACTCTTTTCACACCGCTGGTAGTAACTCTATTCAAACCGCTGGTAGTAACTCTATTCACAACGCTGGAAGTAACCCTATTCACAACGCTGGTAGTATCTCTATTCACAACGCTGGAAGTAACCCTATTCACAACGCTGGTAGTAACTCTATTCACAACGCTGGTAGTAACTCTATTCACAACGCTGGTAGTAGCTCTATTCACAATGCTGGTAGTGACTCTATTCACAACGCTGGTAGTGACCCTATTCACAACACTGGTAGTGACTCCATTCACAATGCTGGTAGCAACTCTATTCATAACGCTGGTAGTTACTCTATTCACAACGCTGGTAGTGACTCTATTCACAACGCTGGTAGTGACACTATTCAAAACACTGGTAGTAACTCTATTCACAACGCTGCAATTAACTCTATTCACTACGCTGCAAGTAACTCTATTCATAACGCTGGTAGTAGCTGTATTCACAACGCTGGTAGTGACTCTATTCACAACGCTGGTAGCGACTCTATTCACAACGCTGTTAGCAACTCTATTCACAACGCTGGTAGTAACTCTATTCACAATGCTGGTAGTAACTCTATTCTCAACGCTGGTAGAAACTCTATTCACAACGCTGGTTGTAACTCTATTCACAACGCTGGAAGTAACTCTATTCACAACGCTGGCAGTAACTCTATTCACAACGCTGGGAGTAACTCTATTCACAATGCTTGTAGTAACTCTATTCACAATGCTGGTAGTAACTCTACTGACAACGCTGGTAGCGACTCTATTCACAACGCTGGGAGTAACTCTATTCACAACGCTGGTAGTAACTCAATTCACAACGCTAGTAATAACTCTATTCTCAACGCTGTAGAAACTCTATTCACAACGCTGGTAGTAACTCTATTCACAACGCGGCAATTAACTCTATTCACAACGCTGCAAGTAACTCTATTCAGAACGCTGGTAGTAGCTGTATTCACAACGCTGGTAGTGACTCTATTCACTACGCTGGTATTAACTCTATTCACAAAGCTGGGAGTAACTCTATTCACAACGCTGGCAGTAACTCTATTCACAACGCTGGGAGTAACTCTATTCACAATGCTTGTAGTAACTCTATTCACAATGCTGGTAATAACTCTATTGACAACGCTGGTAGCGACTCTATTCACAACGCTGGGAGTAACTCTATTCACAACGCTGGTAGTTACTCAATTCACAAAGCTGGTAATAACTCTATTCTCAACGCTGTAGAACCTCTATTCACAACGCTGGTAGAAACTCTATTCACAACGCTGGTATTAACTCTATTCACATCGCTGGTAGTGACTCTATTCACAACGCTGGGAGTAACTCTATTCACAACGCTGATAGTAACTCTTTTCACACCGCTGGTAGTAACTCTATTCAAACCGCTGGTAGTAACTCTATTCACAACGCTGGAAGTAACCCTATTCACAACGCTGGTAGTATCTCTATTCACAACGCTGGAAGTAACCCTATTCACAACGCTGGTAGTAACTCTATTCACAACGCTGGTATTAACTCTATTCACAACGCTGGTAGTAGCTCTATTCACAACGCTGGTAGTGACTCTATTCACAACGCTGGTAGTGACCCTATTCACAACACTGGTAGTGACTCCATTCACAACGCTGGTAGCAACTCTATTCATAACGCTGGTAGTTACTCTATTCACAACGCTGGTAGTGACTCTATTCACAACGCTGGTAGTGACTCTATTCAAAACACTGGTAGTAACTCTATTCACAACGCTGCAATTAACTCTATTCACTACGCTGCAAGTAACTCTATTCATAACGCTGGTAGTAGCTGTATTCACAACGCTGGTAGTGACTCTATTCACAACGCTGGTAGTAACTCGATTCACATCGCTGGTAGTAACTCTATTCACAACGCTGGTAGTAGCTCTATTCACAACGCTGGTAGCGACTCTATTCACAACGCTGTTAGCAACTCTATTCACAACGCTGGTAGTAACTCTATTTACAATGCTGGTAGTAACTCTATTCTCAACGCTGGTAGAAACTCTATTCACAACGCTGGTTGTAACTCTATTCACAACGCTGGAAGTAACTCTATTCACAACGCTGGTAGTAACTCTATTCACAACGCTGGGAGTAACTCTATTCACAATGCTTGTAGTAACTCTATTCACAATGCTGGTAGTAACTCTACTGACAACGCTGGTAGCGACTCTATTCACAACGCTGGGAGTAACTCAATTCACAACGCTAGTAATAACTCTATTCTCAACGCTGTAGAAACTCTATTCACAACGCTGGTAGAAACTCTATTCACAAGGCTGATATTAACTCTATTCACATCGCTGGTAGTGACTCTATTCACAACGCTGGGAGTAACTCTATTCACAACGCTGCAAGTAACTCTATTCACAACGCTTGTAGCGACTCTATTCACAACGCTGGTGGTAACTCTATTCACCACGCTGGTAGTGACTCTATTCACAATGCTCGTAGTGACTCTATTCAAAACACTGGTGGTAACTCTGTTCACAACGCTGCAAGAAACTCTATTCACAACGCTGCTGCCGACTCTATTCACAATGCTGGTAGCGACTCTATTCACAATGCTGGGAGTAACACTATTCACAACGCTGGTAGTAACTCTATTCACAACGCTGGTAGTAACTCTATTCACAACGCTGGTAGTAACTCTATTGACAACGCTGGTCGTAACTCTATTCACAACGCTGGTATTAACTCCATTCACAAAGCTGGGAGTAACTCTATTGACAACGCTGGTAGTAACTCTATTCACAACGCTGGTAGTAACTCAATTCACAACGCTGGTAGTAACTCTATTCACAACGCTGGAAGAAACTCTATTCACAACGCTGGTATTAACTCTCTTCAAAACACTGGTAGTAACTCTATTCACAACCTGTAAGTAACTCTCTTCACAACGCTGGTGGTAATTCTATTCACCACGTTGGTAGTGACTCTATTCACAACGCTGGTAGTGACCCTATTCAAAACACTGGTAGTAACTCTATTCACAACGCTGCAAGTAACAATATTCACAACGCTGGTAGCGACGCTATTCACAACGGTGCAAGTAACTCTATTCACAACACTGCTAGTGACTCTATTCACAACGCTGGTGGTAACTCTATTCACCACGCTGGTAGTGACTCTATTCTCAACGCTAGTAGTGACTCTATTCAAAACACTGGTAGTAACTCTATTCACAACGCTGCAAGTAACTCTATTCACAACGCTGATAGGAGCTCTATTCACAATGCTGGTAGTAACTCTATTCTCAACGCTGGTAGAAACTCTATTCACAACGCTGGTAGTAACTCTATTCATAACGCTGGTAGTGAGTCTATTCACAACGCTTGTAGCGACTCTATTCACAACGCTGTTAGCAACACTATTCACAACGCTGGTAGAAACACTATTCACAACGCTGGTAGTAACTCTATTCACAACGCTGGTAGTAACTCTATTCACAACACAGGTAGTAACTCTATTCACAATGCAGGCAGTATCTCTATTCCCAACGCTGGTTGTAACTCAATTCACTATACTGGTAGAAACTCTATTCACAACGCTGGTAGTCACTCTATTCACACCGCTGGTAGTAACTCTATTCACAACGCTGGTAGTAACACTATTCACACTGCTGGTCGTAACACTATTCACACCGCTGGTAGTAACTCTATTCACAACGCTGGTAGTAACTCTATTCACACTGCTGGTAGTAACTCTATTCACAACGCTGGTAGTAACTCTATTCACAACGTTGGGACGAACTCTATTCACAACGCTGGTAGTAACTCTATTCACAACGCTGGTATTAACACGATTCACAACGCTGGGAGTAACTCTATTCACAACGCTGTTAGCAACTCTATTCACAACGCTGGTAATAACACTATTCACAATGCTGGTAGTAACTGTATTCACAACGCTGGTAGTATCTCTATTCACAACGCTGGTAGTAACTCTATTCACAACGCTGGTAGTAACTCTATTCACAACGCTGGTAGTAACTCTATTCACAACGCTGGTAGTAACTCTATTCACAACGCTGGTAGAAGCTCTATTCATAACGCTGGTAGAAACTCTATTCACAACGCTGGTATTAACTCTATTCACAACGCTGGTAGTGACTCTATTCACAACGCTGGTAGTAACTCAATTCACAACGCTGGTAGAAACTCTATTCCCAACGCTGGTAGAAACTCTATTCACAACGTTGGGAGTATCTCTATTCACAACGCTGGTAGTAACTCTATTCACAACGCTGATAGTAACTCTTTTCACACCGCTGGTAGTAACTCTATTCAAACCGCTGGTAGTAACTGTATTCACAACGCTGGAAGTAAACCTATTCACAACGCTGGTAGTAACTCTATTCACAACGCTGGTAGTAACTCTATTCACAACTCTTGTGGTAACTCTATTCACAACGCTGGTAGCGACTCAATTCACAACGCTGGTAGTAACTCTATTCACAACGCTGGTAGTGACCCTATTCACAACACTGGTAGTAACTCCATTCACAACGCTGGTAGCAACTCTATTCATAACGCTGGTAGTTCCTCTATTCACAACGCTGGTAGTGACTCTATTCACAACGCTGGTAGTAACTCAATTCACAACGCTTGTAGAAACTCTATTCACAACGCTGGTAGAAACTCTATTCACAACGTTGGGAGTAACTCTATTCACAACGCTGGTAGTAACTCTATTCACAACGCTGATAGTAACTCTTTTCACACCGCTGGGAGTAACTCCATTCAAACCGCTGGTAGTAACTCTATTCACAACGCTGTAAGTAACCCTATTCACAACGCTGGTAGTAACTCTATTCACAACGCTGGTAGTAACTCTATTCACAACGCTTGTGGTAACTCTATTCACAACGCTGGTAGCGACTCTATTCACAACGCTGGTAGTAACTCCCTTCATAACGCTGGTAGCAACTCTATTCATAACGCTGGTAGTTACTCGATTCAAAATGCTGGTAGTGACTCTATTCACAACGCTGGTAGTGACTCTATTCAAAACACTGGAAGTAACTCTATTCACAACGCTGCAATTAACTCTATTCACAACGCTGCAAGTAACTCTATTCACAACGCTTGTAGTAGCTGTATTCACAACGCTGGTAGTGATTCTATTCACAACGTTGGTAGTAACTCCATTCACATCGCTGGTAGCAACTCTATTCACAACGCTGGTAGTAGCTCTATTCACAACGCTGGTAGCGACTCTATTCACAACGCTGTTAGCAACTCTATTCACAACGCTGGTAGTAACTCTATTCACAATGCTGGTAGTAACTCTATTCTCAACGCTGGTAGAAACTCTATTCACAACGCTGGTAGTAACTCTATTCACAACGCTGGTATTAACTCTATTCACAAAGCTGGGAGTAACTCTATTCACAACGCTGGTAGTAACTCTATTCACAACGCTGGGAGTAACTCTATTCACAATGCTTGTAGTAACTCTATTCACAATGCTGGTAATAACTCTATTGACAACGCTGGTAGCGACTCTATTCACAACGCTGGGAGTAACTCTATTCACAACGCTGGTAGTTACTCAATTCACAACGCTGGTAATAACTCTATTCTCAACGCTGTAGAAACTCTATTCACAACGCTGGTAGAAACTCTATTCACAACGCTGGTATTAACTCTATTCACATCGCTGGTAGTGACTCTATTCACAACGCTGGGATAAACTCTATTCACAACGCTGCAAGTAACTCTATTCACAACGCTTGTAGCGACTCTCTTCACAACGCTGGTGGTAACTCTATACACCACGCTGGTAGTGACTCTATTCACAATGCTGGATGTGTCTCTATTCAAAACCCAGGTGGTAACTCTATTCACTACGCTGCAAGTAACTCTATTCACAACGCTGCTGGCGACGCTATTCACAACGCTGGTAGCGACTCTATTCAGAACGCTGGGAGTAACTCTATTCACAACGCTGGTAGTAACTCTATTGACAACGCTGGTAGTAACTCTAATCACAACGCTGGAAGTAACTCTATTGACAACGCTGGTCGTAACTCTATTCACAACGCTGGTATTAACTCCATTCACAAAGCTGGGAGTAACTCTATTGACAACGCTGGTAGTAACTCTATTCACAACGCTGGTAGTAACTCAATTCACAACGCTGGTAGTAACTCTACTCACAACGCTGGAAGAAACTCTATTCACAACACTGGTATTAACTCTTTTCACAACGCTGGTAGTAACTCTATTCACAACGCTGGTAGAAACTCTATTCACAACGCTGGTATTAACTCTATTCACAACGCTGGTAGTGACTCTTTTCACAACGCTGGTAGTAACTCAATTCACAACGCTTGTAGAAACTCTATTCACAACGCTGGTAGTAACTCTATTCACAACGCTGAGAGTAACTCTTTTCACACCGCTGGTAATAGCTGTATTCACAACGCTGGTAGTGATTCTATTCACAACGCTGGTAGTAACTCTATTCACAATGCTGGTAGTAACTCTATTCTCAACGCTGGTAGAAACTCTATTCACAACGCTGGTAGTAACTCTATTCACAACGCTGGTATTAACTCTATTCACAAAACTGGGAGTAACTCTATTCACAACGCTGGTAGCAACTCTATTCACAACGCTGGGAGTAACTCTATTCACAATGCTTGTAGTAACTCTATTCACAATGCTGGTAATAACTCTATTGACAACGCTGGTAGCGACTCTATTCACAACGCTGGGAGTAACTCTATTCACAACGCTGGTAGTTACTCAATTCACAACGCTGGTAATAACTCTATTCTCAACGCTGTAGAAACTCTATTCACAACGCTGGAAGAAACTCTATTCACAACGCTGGTATTAACTCTATTCACATTGCTGGTAGTGACTCTATTCACAACGCTGGGAGTAACTCTATTCACAACGCTGCAAGTAACTCTATTCACAACGCTTGTAGCGACTCTATTCACAACGCTGGTGGTAACTCTATTCACCACGCTGGTAGTGACTCTATTCACAATGCTGGAAGTGACTCTATTCAAAACACAGGTGCTAACTCTATTCACAACGCTGCAAGTAACTCTATTCACAACGCTGCTGGCGACGCTATTCACAACGCTGGTAGCGCCTCTATTCACAACGCTGGGAGTAACTCTATTCACAACGCTGGTACTAACTCTATTGACAATGCTGGTAGTAACTCTATTCACAACGCTGGGAGTAACTCTATTCACAACGCTGGTAGTAACTCTATTCACAACGCTGGTAGTAACTCTATTCACAACGCTGGTAGTAACTGTATTGACAACGCTGGTCGTAACTCTATTCACAACGCTGGTATTAACTCCATTCACATGGCTGGGAGTAACTCTATTGACAACGCTGGTAGTAACTCTATTCACAACGCTGGTAGTAACTCAATTCACAACGCTGGTAGTAACTCTACTCACAACGCTGGAAGAAACTCTATTCACAAAGCTGGTATTAAATCTTTTCACAACGCTGGTAGTAACTCAATTCACAACGCTGGTAGAAACTGTATTCACAACGCTGGAAGAAACTCTATTCACAACGCTGGTATTAACTCAATTCACAACGCTGGTAGTGACTCTATTCACAACGCTGGTAATAACTCAATTCACAACGCTGGTAGAAACTCTATTCACAACGCTGGTAGAAACTCTATTCACAACGTTGGGAGTAACTCTATTCACAACGCTGGTAGTAACTCTATTCACAACGCTGATAGTAACTCTTTTCACACCGCTGGTAGTAACTCTATTCAAACCGCTGGTAGTAACTCTATTCACAACGCTGGAAGTAACCCTATTCACAACGCTGGTAGTATCTCTATTCACAACGCTGGAAGTAACCCTATTCACAACGCTGGTAGTAACTCTATTCACAACGCTGGTATTAACTCTATTCACAACGCTGGTAGTAGCTCTATTCACAACGCTGGTAGTGACTCTATTCACAACGCTGGTAGTGACCCTATTCACAACACTGGTAGTGACTCCATTCACAACGCTGGTAGCAACTCTATTCATAACGCTGGTAGTTACTCTATTCACAACGCTGGTAGTGACTCTATTCACAACGCTGGTAGTGACTCTATTCAAAACACTGGTAGTAACTCTATTCACAACGCTGCAATTAACTCTATTCACTACGCTGCAAGTAACTCTATTCATAACGCTGGTAGTAGCTGTATTCACAACGCTGGTAGTGACTCTATTCACAACGCTGGTAGTAACTCGATTCACATCGCTGGTAGTAACTCTATTCACAACGCTGGTAGTAGCTCTATTCACAACGCTGGTAGCGACTCTATTCACAACGCTGTTAGCAACTCTATTCACAACGCTGGTAGTAACTCTATTCACAATGCTGGTAGTAACTCTATTCTCAACGCTGGTAGAAACTCTATTCACAACGCTGGTTGTAACTCTATTCACAACGTTGGGAGTAACTCAATTCACAACGCTGGTAGTAACTCTATTCACAACGCTGATAGTAACTCTTTTCACACCGCTGGTAGTAACTCTATTCAAACCGCTGGTAGTAACTGTATTCACAACGCTGGAAGTAAACCTATTCACAACGCTGGTAGTAACTCTATTCACAACGCTGGTAGTAACTCTATTCACAACTCTTGTGGTAACTCTATTCACAACGCTGGTAGCGACTCAATTCACAACGCTGGTAGTAACTCTATTCACAACGCTGGTAGTGACCCTATTCACAACACTGGTAGTAACTCCATTCACAACGCTGGTAGCAACTCTATTCATAACGCTGGTAGTTCCTCTATTCACAACGCTGGTAGTGACTCTATTCACAACGCTGGTAGTAACTCAATTCACAACGCTTGTAGAAACTCTATTCACAACGCTGGTAGAAACTCTATTCACAACGTTGGGAGTAACTCTATTCACAACGCTGGTAGTAACTCTATTCACAACGCTGATAGTAACTCTTTTCACACCGCTGGGAGTAACTCCATTCAAACCGCTGGTAGTAACTCTATTCACAACGCTGTAAGTAACCCTATTCACAACGCTGGTAGTAACTCTATTCACAACGCTGGTAGTAACTCTATTCACAACGCTTGTGGTAACTCTATTCACAACGCTGGTAGCGACACTATTCACAACGCTGGTAGTAACTCCATTCATAACGCTGGTAGCAACTCTATTCATAACGCTGGTAGTTACTCGATTCAAAATGCTGGTAGTGACTCTATTCACAACGCTGGTAGTGACTCTATTCAAAACACTGGAAGTAACTCTATTCACAACGCTGCAATTAACTCTATTCACAACGCTGCAAGTAACTCTATTCACAACGCTGGTAGTAGCTGTATTCACAACGCTGGTAGTGATTCTATTCACAACGTTGGTAGTAACTCCATTCACATCGCTGGTAGTAACTCTATTCACAACGCTGGTAGTAGCTCTATTCACAACGCTGGTAGCGACTCTATTGACAACGCTGTTAGCAACTCTATTCACAACGCTGGTAGTAACTCTATTCACAATGCTGGTAGTAACTCTATTCTCAACGCTGGTAGAAACTCTATTCACAACGCTGGTAGTAACTCTATTCACAACGCTGGTATTAACTCTATTCACAAAGCTGGGAGTAACTCTATTCACAACGCTGGTAGTAACTCTATTCACAACCCTGGGAGTAACTCTATTCACAATGCTTGTAGTAACTCTATTCACAATGCTGGTAATAACTCTATTGACAACGCTGGTAGCGACTCTATTCACAACGCTGGGAGTTACTCGATTCACAACGCTGGTAGTTACTCAATTCACAACGCTGGTAATAACTCTATTCTCAACGCTGTAGAAACTCTATTCACAACGCTGGTAGAAACTCTATTCACAACGCTGGTATTAACTCTATTCACATCGCTGGTAGTGACTCTATTCACAACGCTGGGAGTAACTCTATTCACAACGCTGCAAGTAACTCTATTCACAACGCTTGTAGCGACTCTCTTCACAACGCTGGTGGTAACTCTATACACCACGCTGGTAGTGACTCTATTCACAATGCTGGATGTGTCTCTATTCAAAACCCAGGTGGTAACTCTATTCACTACGCTGCAAGTAACTCTATTCACAACGCTGCTGGCGACGCTATTCACAACGCTGGTAGCGACTCTATTCAGAACGCTGGGAGTAACTCTATTCACAACGCTGGTAGTAACTCTATTGACAACGCTGGTAGTAACTCTAATCACAACACTGGAAGTAACTCTATTGACAACGCTGGTCGTAACTCTATTCACAACGCTGGTATTAACTCCATTCACAAAGCTGGGAGTAACTCTATTGACAACGCTGGTAGTAACTCTATTCACAACGCTGGTAGTAACACTATTCACACTGCTGGTAGTAACACTATTCACACCGCTGGTAGTAACTCTATTCACAACGCTGGTAGTAACTCTATTCACACTGCTGGTAGTAACTCTATTCACAACGCTGGTAGTAACTCTATTCACAACGTTGGGACGAACTCTATTCACAACGCTGGTAGTAACTCTATTCACAACGCTGGTATTAACACGATTCACAACGCTGGGAGTACCTCTATTCACAACGCTGTAAGCAAATCTATTCACAACGCTGGTAATAACACTATTCACAATGCTGGTAGTAACTGTATTCACAACGCTGGTAGTATCTCTATTCACAACGCTGGTAGTAACTCTATTCGCTACGCTGGTAGTAACTCTATTCACAACGCTGGTAGTAACTCTATTCACAACGCTGGTAGTAACTCTATTCACAACGCTGGTAGAAGCTCTATTCATAACGCTGGTAGAAACTCTATTCACAACGCTGGTATTAACTCTATTCACAACGCTGGTAGTGACTCTATTCACAACGCTGGTAGTAACTCAATTCACAACGCTGGTAGAAACTCTATTCCCAACGCTGGTAGAAACTCTATTCACAACGTTGGGAGTAACTCTATTCACAACGCTGGTAGTAACTCTATTCACAACGCTGATAGTAACTCTTTTCACACCGCTGGTAGTAACTCTATTCAAACCGCTGGTAGTAACTGTATTCACAACGCTGGAAGTAAACCTATTCACAACGCTGGTAGTAACTCTATTCACAACGCTGGTAGTAACTCTATTCACAACTCTTGTGGTAACTCTATTCACAACGCTGGTAGCGACTCAATTCACAACGCTGGTAGTAACTCTATTCACAACGCTGGTAGTGACCCTATTCACAACACTGGTAGTAACTCCATTCACAACGCTGGTAGCAACTCTATTCATAACGCTGGTAGTTCCTCTATTCACAACGCTGGTAGTGACTCTATTCACAACGCTGGTAGTAACTCAATTCACAACGCTTGTAGAAACTCTATTCACAACGCTGGTAGAAACTCTATTCACAACGTTGGGAGTAACTCTATTCACAACGCTGGTAGTAACTCTATTCACAACGCTGATAGTAACTCTTTTCACACCGCTGGGAGTAACTCCATTCAAACCGCTGGTAGTAACTCTATTCACAACGCTGTAAGTAACCCTATTCACAACGCTGGTAGTAACTCTATTCACAACGCTGGTAGTAACTCTATTCACAACGCTTGTGGTAACTCTATTCACAACGCTGGTAGCGACTCTATTCACAACGCTGGTAGTAACTCCATTCATAACGCTGGTAGCAACTCTATTCATAACGCTGGTAGTTACTCGATTCAAAATGCTGGTAGTAACTCTATTCACAACGCTGGTAGAAACTCTATTCACAACGCTGGTATTAACTCTATTCACAACGCTGGTCGTGACTCTTTTCACAACGCTGGTAGTAACTCAATTCACAACGCTTGTAGAAACTCTATTCACAACGCTGGTAGTAACTCTATTCACAACGCTGAGAGTAACTCTTTTCACACCGCTGGTAATAGCTGTATTCACAACGCTGGTAGTGATTCTATTCACAACGCTGGTAGTAACTCTATTCACAATGCTGGTAGTAACTCTATTCTCAACGCTGGTAGAAACTCTATTCACAACGCTGGTAGTAACTCTATTCACAACGCTGGTATTAACTCTATTCACAAAACTGGGAGTAACTCTATTCACAATGCTGGTAGCAACTCTATTCACAACGCTGGGAGTAACTCTATTCACAATGCTTGTAGTAACTCTATTCACAATGCTGGTAATAACTCTATTGACAACGCTGGTAGCGACTCTATTCACAACGCTGGGAGTAACTCTATTCACAACGCTGGTAGTTACTCAATTCACAACGCTGGTAATAACTCTATTCTCAACGCTGTAGAAACTCTATTCACAACGCTGGAAGAAACTCTATTCACAACGCTGGTATTAACTCTATTCACATCGCTGGTAGTGACTCTATTCACAACGCTGGGAGTAACTCTATTCACAACGCTGCAAGTAACTCTATTCACAACGCTTGTAGCGAATCTATTCACAACGCTGGTGGTAACTCTATTCACCACGCTGGTAGTGACTCTATTCACAATGCTGGAAGTGACTCTATTCAAAACACAGGTGCTAACTCTATTCACAACGCTGCAAGTAACTCTATTCACAACGCTGCTGGCGACGCTATTCACAACGCTGGTAGCGCCTCTATTCACAACGCTGGGAGTAACTCTATTCACAACGCTGGTACTAACTCTATTGACAATGCTGGTAGTAACTCTATTCACAACGCTGGGAGTAACTCTATTCACAACGCTGGTAGTAACTCTATTCACAACGCTGGTAGTAACTCTATTCACAACGCTGGTAGTAACTGTATTGACAACTCTGGTCGTAACTCTATTCACAACGCTGGTATTAACTCCATTCACATGGCTGGGAGTAACTCTATTGACAACGCTGGTAGTAACTCTATTCACAACGCTGGTAGTAACTCAATTCACAACGCTGGTAGTAACTCTACTCACAACGCTGGAAGAAACTCTATTCACAACGCTGGTAGTAGCTCTATTCACAACGCTTGTAGCGACTCTATTCACAACGCTGTTAGCAACTCTATTCACAACGCTGGTAGTAACTCTATTCACAATGCTGGTAGTAACTCTATTCTCAACGCTGGTAGAAACTCTATTCACAACGCTGGTTGTAACTCTATTCACAACGCTGGAAGTAACTCTATTCACAACGCTGGTAGTAACTCTATTCACAACGCTGGGAGTAACTCTATTCACAATGCTTGTAGTAACTCTATTCACAATGCTGGTAGTAACTCTACTGACAACGCTGGTAGAGACTCTATTCACAACGCTGGGAGTAACTCAATTCACAACGCTAGTAATAACTCTATTCTCAACGCTGTAGAAACTCTATTCACAACGCTGGTAGAAACTCTATTCACAAGGCTGATATTAACTCTATTCACATCGCTGGTAGTGACTCTATTCACAACGCTGGGAGTAACTCTATTCACAACGCTGCAAGTAACTCTATTCACAACGCTTGTAGCGACTCTATTCACAATGCTGGTGGTAACTCTATTCACCACGCTGGTAGTGACTCTATTCACAATGCTCGTAGTGACTCTATTCAAAACACTGGTGGTAACTCTGTTCACAACGCTGCAAGAAACTCTATTCACAACGCTGCTGCCGACGCTATTCACAATGCTGGTAGCGACTCTATTCACAATGCTGGGAGTAACTCTATTCACAACGCTGGTAGTAACTCTATTCACAACGCTGGTAGTAACTCTATTCACAACGCTGGTAGTAACTCTATTGACAACGCTGGTCGTAACTCTATTCACAACGCTGGTATTAACTCCATTCACAAAGCTGGGAGTAACTCTATTGACAACGCTGGTAGTAACTCTATTCACAACGCTGGTAGTAACTCAATTCACAACGCTGGTAGTAACTCTATTCACAACGCTGGAAGAAACTCTATTCACAACGCTGGTATTAACTCTCTTCAAAACACTGGTAGTAACTCTATTCACAACCTGTAAGTAACTCTCTTCACAACGCTGGTGGTAATTCTATTCACCACGTTGGTAGTGACTCTATTCACAACGCTGGTAGTGACCCTATTCAAAACACTGGTAGTAACTCTATTCACAACGCTGCAAGTAACAATATTCACAACGCTGGTAGCGACGCTATTCACAACGGTGCAAGTAACTCTATTCACAACACTGCTAGCGACTCTATTCACAACGCTGGTGGTAACTCTATTCACCACGCTGGTAGTGACTCTATTCTCAACGCTAGTAGTGACTCTATTCAAAACACTGGTAGTAACTCTATTCACAACGCTGCAAGTAACTCTATTCACAACGCTGATAGGAGCTCTATTCACAATGCTGGTAGTAACTCTATTCTCAACGCTGGTAGAAACTCTATTCACAACGCTGGTAGTAACTCTATTCATAACGCTGGTAGTGAGTCTATTCACAACGCTGGTAGCGACTCTATTCACAACGCTGTTAGCAACACTATTCACAACGCTGGTAGAAACACTATTCACAACGCTGGTAGTAACTCTATTCACAACGCTGGTAGTAACTCTATTCACAACACTGGTAGTAACTCTATTCACAATGCAGGCAGTATCTCTATTCCCAACGCTGGTTGTAACTCAATTCACTATACTGGTAGAAACTCTATTCACAACGCTGGTAGTCACTCTATTCACACCGCTGGTAGTAACTCTATTCACAACGCTGGTAGTAACACTATTCACACTGCTGGTAGTAACACTGTTCACACCGCTGGTAGTAACTCTATTCACAACGCTGGTAGTAACTCTATTCACACTGCTGGTAGTAACTCTATTCACAACGCTGGTAGTAACTCTATTCACAACGTTGGGACGAACTCTATTCACAACGCTGGTAGTAACTCTATTCACAACGCTGGTATTAACACGATTCACAACGCTGGGAGTAACTCTATTCACAACGCTGTTAGCAACTCTATTCACAACGCTGGTAATAACACTATTCACAATGCTGGTAGTAACTGTATTCACAACGCTGGTAGTATCTCTATTCACAACGCTGGTAGTAACTCTATTCACAACGCTGGTAGTAACTCTATTCACAACGCTGGTAGTAACTCTATTCACAACGCTGGTAGTAACTCTATTCACAACGCTGGTAGAAGCTCTATTCATAACGCTGGTAGAAACTCTATTCACAACGCTGGTATTAACTCTATTCACAACGCTGGTAGTGACTCTATTCACAACGCTGGTAGTAACTCAATTCACAACGCTGGTAGAAACTCTATTCCCAACGCTGGTAGAAACTCTATTCACAACGTTGGGAGTAACTCTATTCACAACGCTGGTAGTAACTCTATTCACAACGCTGATAGTAACTCTTTTCACACCGCTGGTAGTAACTCTATTCAAACCGCTGGTAGTAACTGTATTCACAACGCTGGAAGTAAACCTATTCACAACGCTGGTAGTAACTCTATTCACAACGCTGGTAGTAACTCTATTCACAACTCTTGTGGTAACTCTATTCACAACGCTGGTAGCGACTGAATTCACAACGCTGGTAGTAACTCTATTCACAACGCTGGTAGTGACCCTATTCACAACACTGGTAGTAACTCCATTCACAACGCTGGTAGCAACTCTATTCATAACGCTGGTAGTTCCTCTATTCACAACGCTGGTAGTGACTCTATTCACAACGCTGGTAGTAACTCAATTCACAACGCTTGTAGAAACTCTATTCACAACGCTGGTAGAAACTCTATTCACAACGTTGGGAGTAACTCTATTCACAACGCTGGTAGTAACTCTATTCACAACGCTGATAGTAACTCTTTTCACACCGCTGGGAGTAACTCCATTCAAACCGCTGGTAGTAACTCTATTCACAACGCTGTAAGTAACCCTATTCACAACGCTGGTAGTAACTCTATTCACAACGCTGGTAGTAACTCTATTCACAACGCTTGTGGTAACTCTATTCACAACGCTGGTAGCGACTCTATTCACAACGCTGGTAGTAACTCCATTCATAACGCTGGTAGCAACTCTATTCATAACGCTGGTAGTTACTCGATTCAAAATGCTGGTAGTGACTCTATTCACAACGCTGGTAGTGACTCTATTCAAAACACTGGAAGTAACTCTATTCACAACGCTGCAATTAACTCTATTCACAACGCTGCAAGTAACTCTATTCACAACGCTGGTAGTAGCTGTATTCACAACGCTGGTAGTGATTCTATTCACAACGTTGGTAGTAACTCCATTCACATCGCTGGTAGTAACTCTATTCACAACGCTGGTAGTAGCTCTATTCACAACGCTGGTAGCGACTCTATTCACAACGCTGTTAGCAACTCTATTCACAACGCTGGTAGTAACTCTATTCACAATGCTGGTAGTAACTCTATTCTCAACGCTGGTAGAAACTCTATTCACAACGCTGGTAGTAACTCTATTCACAACGCTGGTATTAACTCTATTCACAAAGCTGGGAGTAACTCTATTCACAACGCTGGTAGTAACTCTATTCACAACGCTGGGAGTAACTCTATTCACAATGCTTGTAGTAACTCTATTCACAATGCTGGTAATAACTCTATTGACAACGCTGGTAGCGACTCTATTCACAACGCTGGGAGTTACTCTATTCACAACGCTGGTAGTTACTCAATTCACAACGCTGGTAATAACTCTATTCTCAACGCTGTAGAAACTCTATTCACAACGCTGGTAGAAACTCTATTCACAACGCTGGTATTAACTCTATTCACATCGCTGGTAGTGACTCTATTCACAACGCTGGGAGTAACTCTATTCACAACGCTGCAAGTAACTCTATTCACAACGCTTGTAGCGACTCTCTTCACAACGCTGGTGGTAACTCTATACACCACGCTGGTAGTGACTCTATTCACAATGCTGGATGTGTCTCTATTCAAAACCCAGGTGGTAACTCTATTCACTACGCTGCAAGTAACTCTATTCACAACGCTGCTGGCGACGCTATTCACAACGCTGGTAGCGACTCTATTCAGAACGCTGGGAGTAACTCTATTCACAACGCTGGTAGTAACTCTATTGACAACGCTGGTAGTAACTCTAATCACAACGCTGGAAGTAACTCTATTGACAACGCTGGTCGTAACTCTATTCACAACGCTGGTATTAACTCCATTCACAAAGCTGGGAGTAACTCTATTGACAACGCTGGTAGTAACTCTATTCACAACGCTGGTAGTAACTCAATTCACAACGCTGGTAGTAACTCTACTCACAACGCTGGAAGAAACTCTATTCACAACGCTGGTATTAACTCTTTTCACAACGCTGGTAGTAACTCTATTCACAACGCTGGTAGAAACTCTATTCACAACGCTGGTATTAACTCTATTCACAACGCTGGTAGTGACTCTTTTCACAACGCTGGTAGTAACTCAATTCACAACGCTTGTAGAAACTCTATTCACAACGCTGGCAGTAACTCTATTCACAACGCTGAGAGTAACTCTTTTCACACCGCTGGTAATAGCTGTATTC
Source organism: Isurus oxyrinchus (assembly GCA_026770705.1). Lineage (NCBI taxonomy): Eukaryota > Metazoa > Chordata > Chondrichthyes > Lamniformes > Lamnidae > Isurus > Isurus oxyrinchus. The sequence goes on from JANJGN010000236.1 coordinate 234,696, forward strand.
ACAACGCTGGTAGTGATTCTATTCACAACGCTTGTAGTAACTCTATTCACAATGCTGGTAGTAACTCTATTCTCAACGCTGGTAGAAACTCTATTCACAACGCTGGTAGTAACTCTATTCACAACGCTGGTATTAACTCTATTCACAAAACTGGGAGTAACTCTATTCACAACGCTGGTAGCAACTCTATTCACAACGCTGGGAGTAACTCTATTCACAATGCTTGTAGTAACTCTATTCACAATGCTGGTAATAACTCTATTGACAACGCTGGTAGCGACTCTATTCACAACGCTGGGAGTAACTCCATTCACAACGCTGGTAGTTACTCAATTCACAACGCTGGTAATAACTCTATTCTCAACGCTGTAGAAACTCTATTCACAACGCTGGAAGAAACTCTATTCACAACGCTGGTATTAACTCTATTCACATCGCTGGTAGTGACTCTATTCACAACGCTGGGAGTAACTCTATTCACAACGCTGCAAGTAACTCTATTCACAACGCTTGTAGCGAATCTATTCACAACGCTGGTGGTAACTCTATTCACCACGCTGGTAGTGACTCTATTCACAATGCTGGAAGTGACTCTATTCAAAACACAGGTGCTAACTCTATTCACAACGCTGCAAGTAACTCTATTCACAACGCTGCTGGCGACGCTATTCACAACGCTGGTAGCGCCTCTATTCACAACGCTGGGAGTAACTCTATTCACAACGCTGGTACTAACTCTATTGACAATGCTGGTAGTAACTCTATTCACAACGCTGGGAGTAACTCTATTCACAACGCTGGTAGTAACTCTATTCACAACGCTGGTAGTAACTCTATTCACAACGCTGGTAGTAACTGTATTGACAACGCTGGTCGTAACTCTATTCACAACGCTGGTATTAACTCCATTCACATGGCTGGGAGTAACTCTATTGACAACGCTGGTAGTAACTCTATTCACAACGCTGGTAGTAACTCAATTCACAACGCTGGTAGTAACTCTACTCACAACGCTGGAAGAAACTCTATTCACAACGCTGGTATTAAATCTTTTCACAACGCTGGTAGTAACTCAATTCACAACGCTGGTAGAAACTGTATTCACAACGCTGGAAGAAACTCTATTCACAACGCTGGTATTAACTCAATTCACAACGCTGGTAGTGACTCTATTCACAACGCTGGTAATAACTCAATTCACAACGCTGGTAGAAACTCTATTCACAACGCTGGTAGAAACTCTATTCACAACGTTGGGAGTAACTCTATTCACAACGCTGGTAGTAACTCTATTCACAACGCTGATAGTAACTCTTTTCACACCGCTGGTAGTAACTCTATTCAAACCGCTGGTAGTAACTCTATTCACAACGCTGGAAGTAACCCTATTCACAACGCTGGTAGTATCTCTATTCACAACGCTGGAAGTAACCCTATTCACAACGCTGGTAGTAACTCTATTCACAACGCTGGTAGTAACTCTATTCACAACGCTCGTAGTAGCTCTATTCACAACGCTGGTAGTGACTCTATTCACAACGCTGGTAGTGACCCTATTCACAACACTGGTAGTGACTCCATTCACAACGCTGGTAGCAACTCTATTCATAACGCTGGTAGTTACTCTATTCACAACGCTGGTAGTGACTCTATTCACAACGCTGGTAGTGACTCTATTCAAAACACTGGTAGTAACTCTATTCACAACGCTGCAATTAACTCTATTCACTACGCTGCAAGTAACTCTATTCGTAACGCTGGTAGTAGCTGTATTCACAACGCTGGTAGTGACTCTATTCACAACGCTGGTAGTAACTCGATTCACATCGCTGGTAGTAACTCTATTCACAACGCTGGTAGTAGCTCTATTCACAACGCTGGTAGCGACTCTATTCACAACGCTGTTAGCAACTCTATTCACAACGCTGGTAGTAACTCTATTCACAATGCTGGTAGTAACTCTATTCTCAACGCTGGTAGAAACTCTATTCACAACGCTGGTTGTAACTCTATTCACAACGCTGGAAGTAACTCTATTCACAACGCTGGTAGTAACTCTATTCACAACGCTGGGAGTAACTCTATTCACAATGCTTGTAGTAACTCTATTCACAATGCTGGTAGTAACTCTACTGACAACGCTGGTAGCGACTCTATTCACAACGCTGGGAGTAACTCTATTCACAACGCTGGTAGTAACTCAATTCACAACGCTAGTAATAACTCTATTCTCAACGCTGTAGAAACTCTGTTCACAACGCTGGTAGTAACTCTATTCACAACGCTGCAATTAACTCTATTCACAACGCTGCAAGTAACTCTATTCAGAACGCTGGTAGTAGCTGTATTCACAACGCTGGTAGTGACTCTATTCACAACGCTGGTATTAACTCTATTCACAAAGCTGGGAGTAACTCTATTCACAACGCTGGCAGTAACTCTATTCACAACGCTGGGAGTAACTCAATTCACAATGCTTGTAGTAACTCTATTCACAATGCTGGTAATAACTCTATTGACAACGCTGGTAGCGACTCTATTCACAACGCTGGGAGTAACTCTATTCACAACGCTGGTAGTTACTCAATTCACAACGCTGGTAATAACTCTATTCTCAACGCTGTAGAAACTCTATTCACAACGCTGGTAGAAACTCTATTCACAACGCTGGTATTAACTCTATTCACATCGCTGGTAGTGACTCTATTCACAACGCTGGGAGTAACTCTATTCACAACGCTGATAGTAACTCTTTTCACACCGCTGGTAGTAACTCTATTCAAACCGCTGGTAGTAACTCTATTCACAACGCTGGAAGTAACCCTATTCACAACGCTGGTAGTATCTCTATTCACAACGCTGGAAGTAACCCTATTCACAACGCTGGTAGTAACTCTATTCACAACGCTGGTAGTAACTCTATTCACAACGCTGGTAGTAGCTCTATTCACAACGCTGGTAGTGACTCTATTCACAACGCTGGTAGTGACCCTATTCACAACACTGGTAGTGACTCCATTCACAACGCTGGTAGCAACTCTATTCATAACGCTGGTAGTTACTCTATTCACAACGCTGGTAGTGACTCTATTCACAACGCTGGTAGTGACTCTATTCAAAACACTGGTAGTAACTCTATTCACAACGCTGCAATTAACTCTATTCACTACGCTGCAAGTAACTCTATTCATAACGCTGGTAGTAGCTGTATTCACAACGCTGGTAGTGACTCTATTCACAACGCTGGTAGTAACTCGATTCACATCGCTGGTAGTAACTCTATTCACAACGCTGGTAGTAGCTCTATTCACAACCCTGGTAGCGACTCTATTCACAACGCTGTTAGCAACTCTATTCACAACGCTGGTAGTAACTCTATTCACAATGCTGGTAGTAACTCTATTCTCAACTCTGGTAGAAACTCTATTCACAACGCTGGTTGTAACTCTATTCACAACGCTGGAAGTAACTCTATTCACAACGCTGGTAGTAACTCTATTCACAACGCTGGGAGTAACTCTATTCACAATGCTTGTAGTAACTCTATTCACAATGCTGGTAGTAACTCTACTGACAACGCTGGTAGCGACTCTATTCACAACGCTGGGAGTAACTCAATTCACAACGCTAGTAATAACTCTATTCTCAACGCTGTAGAAACTCTATTCACAACGCTGGTAGAAACTCTATTCACAAGGCTGATATTAACTCTATTCACATCGCTGGTAGTGACTCTATTCACAACGCTGGGAGTAACTCTATTCACAACGCTGCAAGTAACTCTATTCTCAACGCTTGTAGCGACTCTATTCACAATGCTGGTGGTAACTCTATTCACCACGCTGGTAGTGACTCTATTCACAATGCTCGTAGTGACTCTATTCAAAACACTGGTGGTAACTCTGTTCACAACGCTGCAAGAAACTCTATTCACAACGCTGCTGCCGACGCTATTCACAATGCTGGTAGCGACTCTATTCACAATGCTGGGAGTAACTCTATTCACAACGCTGGTAGTAACTCTATTCACAACGCTGGTAGTAACTCTATTCACAACGCTGGTAGTAACTCTATTGACAACGCTGGTCGTAACTCTATTCACAACGCTGGTATTAACTCCATTCACAAAGCTGGGAGTAACTCTATTGACAACGCTGGTAGTAACTCTATTCACAACGCTGGTAGTAACTCAATTCACAACGCTGGTAGTAACTCTATTCACAACGCTGGAAGAAACTCTATTCACAACGCTGGTATTAACTCTCTTCAAAACACTGGTAGTAACTCTATTCACAACCTGTAAGTAACTCTCTTCACAACGCTGGTGGTAATTCTATTCACCACGTTGGTAGTGACTCTATTCACAACGCTGGTAGTGACCCTATTCAAAACACTGGTAGTAACTCTATTCACAACGCTGCAAGTAACAATATTCACAACGCTGGTAGCGACGCTATTCACAACGGTGCAAGTAACTCTATTCACAACACTGCTAGCGACTCTATTCACAACGCTGGTGGTAACTCTATTCACCACGCTGGTAGTGACTCTATTCTCAACGCTAGTAGTGACTCTATTCAAAACACTGGTAGTAACTCTATTCACAACGCTGCAAGTAACTCTATTCACAACGCTGATAGGAGCTCTATTCACAAAGCTGGTAGCGACACTATTCACAACGCTGGTAGTAACTCCATTCACAACGCTGGTAGTAACTCTATTCACAACGCTGGTAGTAACTCTATTCATAACCCTGGTAGTGAGTCTATTCACAACGCTGGTCGCGACTCTATTCACAACGCTGTTAGCAACACTATTCACAACGCTGGTAGTAACACTATTCACAACGCTGGTAGTAACTCTATTCACAACGCTGGTAGTAACTCTATTCACAATGCTGGTAGTAACTCTATTCACAAGGCTGGTAGTAACTCTATTCACAAAGCTGGTAGTAACTCTATTCACAACACTGGTAGTAACTCTATTCACAATGCAGGCAGTATCTCTATTCCCAACGCTGGTTGTAACTCAATTCACTATACTGGTAGAAACTCTATTCACAACGCTGGTAGTCACTCTATTCACACCGCTGGTAGTAACTCTATTCACAACGCTGGTAGTAACACTATTCACACTGCTGGTAGTAACACTATTCACACCGCTGGTAGTAACTCTATTCACAACGCTGGTAGTAACTCTATTCACAACGCTGGTAGAAGCTCTATTCATAACGCTAGTAGAAACTCTATTCACAACGCTCGTATTAACTCTATTCACAACGCTGGTAGTGACTCTATTCACAACGCTGGTAGTAACTCATTTCACAACGCTGGTAGAAACTCTATTCCCAACGCTGGTAGAAACTCTATTCACAACGTTGGGAGTAACTCTATTCACAACGCTGGTAGTAACTCTATTCACAACGCTGATAGTAACTCTTTTCACACCGCTGGTAGTAACTCTATTCAAACCGCTGGTAGTAACTGTATTCACAACGCTGGAAGTAAACCTATTCACAACGCTGGTAGTAACTCTATTCACAACGCTGGTAGTAACTCTATTCACAACTCTTGTGGTAACTCTATTCACAACGCTGGTAGCGACTCAATTCACAACGCTGGTAGTAACTCTATTCACAACGCTGGTAGTGACTCTATTCACAACGCTGGTAGTGACCCTATTCACAACACTGGTAGTAACTCCATTCACAACGCTGGTAGCAACTCTATTCATAACGCTGGTAGTTCCTCTATTCACAACGCTGGTAGTGACTCTATTCACAACGCTGGTAGTAACTCAATTCACAACGCTTGTAGAAACTCTATTCACAACGCTGGTAGAAACTCTATTCACAACGTTGGGAGTAACTCTATTCACAACGCTGGTATTAACTCTATTCACATCGCTGGTAGTGACTCTATTCACAACGCTGGGAGTAACTCTATTCACAACGCTGCAAGTAACTCTATTCACAACGCTTGTAGCGACTCTATTCACAACGCTGGTGGTAACTCTATTCACCACGCTGGTAGTGACTCTATTCACAATGCTGGAAGTGACTCTATTCAAAACACAGGTGCTAACTCTATTCACAACGCTGCAAGTAACTCTATTCACAACGCTGCTGGCGACGCTATTCACAACGCTGGTAGCGCCTCTATTCACAACGCTGGGAGTAACTCTATTCACAACGCTGGTACTAACTCTATTGACAATGCTGGTAGTAACTCTATTCACAACGCTGGAAGTAACTCTATTGACAACGCTGGTCGTAACTCTATTCACAACGCTGGTATTAACTCCATTCACAAAGCTGGGAGTAACTCTATTGACAACGCTGGTAGTAACTCTATTCACAACGCTGGTAGTAACTCAGTTCACAACGCTGGTAGTAACTCTACTCACAACGCTGGAAGAAACTCTATTCACAACGCTGGTATTAACTCTTTTCACAACGCTGGTAGTAACTCAATTCACAATGCTGGTAGAAACTCTATTCACAACGCTGGTAGAAACTCTATTCACAACGCTGGTATTAACTCTATTCACAACGCTGGTAGTGACTCTATTCACAACGCTGGTAGTAACTCAATTCACAACGCTTGCAGAAACTCTATTCACAACGCTGGTAGTAACTCTATTCACAATGCTGATAGTAACTCTTTTCACACCTCTGGTAGTAACTGTATTCAAACCGCTGGTAGTAACTCTATTCACAACGCTGGAAGTAACCCTATTCACAACGCTGGTAGTAGCTCTATTCACAACGCTGGTAGTAACTCTATTCACAACTCTTGTGGTAACTCTATTCACAACGCTGGTAGCGACTGTATTCATAACGCTGGTAGTGACCCTATTCACAACACTGGTAGTAACTCCATTCACAACGCTGGTAGCAACTCTATTCATAACGCTGGGAGTTACTCTATTCACAAAGCTGGTAGTGACTCTATTCACAACGCTGGTAGTAACACTATTCACACTGCTGGTAGTAACTCTATTCACACCGCTGGTAGTAACTCTATTCACAACGCTGGTAGTAACTCTATTCACACCGCTGGTAGTAACTCTATTCACAACGCTGGTAGTAACCCTATTCACAACGCTTGTGGTAACTCTATTCACAACGCTGGTAGCGACTCTATTCACAACGCTGGTAGTAACTCCATTCATAACGCTGGTAGCAACTCTATTCATAACGCTGGTAGTTACTCGATTCAAAATGCTGGTAGTGACTCTATTCACAACGCTGGTAGTGACTCTATTCAAAACATTGGAAGTAACTCTATTCACAACGCTGCAATTAACTCTATTCACAACGCTGCAAGTAACTCTATTCACAACGCTGGTAGTATCTGTATTCACAACGCTGGTAGTGATTCTATTCACAACGTTGGTAGTAACTCCATTCACATCGCTGGTAGTAACTCTATTTACAACGCTGGTAGTAGCTCTATTCACAACGCTGGTAGCGACTCTATTCACAACGCTGTTAGCAACTCTATTCACAACGCTGGTAGTAACTCTATTCACAATGCTGGTAGTAACTCTATTCTCAACGCTGGTAGAAACTCTATTCACAACGCTGGTAGTAACTCTATTCACAACGCTGGTATTAACTCTATTCACAAAGCTGGGAGTAACTCTATTCACAACGCTGGTAGTAACTCTATTCACAACGCTGGGAGTAACTCTATTCACAATGCTTGTAGTAACTCTATTCACAATGCTGGTAATAACTCTATTGACAACGCTGGTAGCGACTCTATTCACAACGCTGGGAGTAACTCTATTCACAACGCTGGTAGTTACTCAATTCACAACGCTGGTAATAACTCTATTCTCAACGCTGTAGAAACTCTATTCACAACGCTGGTCGAAACTCTATTCACAACGCTGGTATTAACTCTATTCACATCGCTGGTAGTGACTCTATTCACAACGCTGGGAGTAACTCTATTCACAACGCTGCAAGTAACTCTATTCACAACGCTTGTAGCGACTCTCTTCACAACGCTGGTGGTAACTCTATTCACCACGCTGGTAGTGACTCTATTCACAATGCGGGATGTGTCTCTATTCAAAACACAGGTGGTAACTCTATTCACTACGCTGCAAGTATCTCTATTCACAACGCTGCTGGCGACGCTATTCACAACGCTGGTAGCGACTCTATTCAGAACGCTGGGAGTAACTCTATTCACAACGCTGGTAGTAACTCTATTGACAACGCTGGTAGTAACTCTAATCACAACGCTGGAAGTAACTCTATTGACAACGCTGGTCGTAACTCTATTCACAACGCTGGTATTAACTCCATTCACAAAGCTGGGAGTAACTCTATTGACAACGCTGGTAGTAACTCTATTCACAACGCTGGTAGTAACTCAATTCACAACGCTGGTAGTAACTCTACTCACAACGCTGGAAGAAACTCTATTCACAACGCTGGTATTAACTCTTTTCACAACGCTGGTAGTAACTCTATTCACAACGCTGGTAGAAACTCTATTCACAACGCTGGTATTAACTCTATTCACAACGCTGGTAGTGACTCTATTCACAACGCTGGTAGTAACTCAATTCACAACGCTTGTAGAAACTCTATTCACAACGCTGGTAGTAACTCTATTCACAACGCTGAGAGTAACACTTTTCACACCGCTGGTAATAGCTGTATTCACAACGCTGGTAGTGATTCTATTCACAACGCTGGTAGTAACTCTATTCACAATGCTGGTAGTAACTCTATTCTCAACGCTGGTAGAAACTCTATTCACAACGCTGGTAGTAACTCTATTCACAACGCTGGTATTAACTCTATTCACAAAACTGGGAGTAACTCTATTCACAACGCTGGTAGCAACTCTATTCACAACGCTGGGAGTAACTCTATTCACAATGCTTGTAGTAACTCTATTCACAATGCTGGTAATAACTCTATTGACAACGCTGGTAGCGACTCTATTCACAACGCTGGGAGTAACTCTATTCACAACGCTGGTAGTTACTCAATTCACAACGCTGGTAATAACTCTATTCTCAACGCTGTAGAAACTCTATTCACAACGCTGGAAGAAACTCTATTCACAACGCTGGTATTAACTCTATTCACATCGCTGGTAGTGACTCTATTCACAACGCTGGGAGTAACTCTATTCACAACGCTGCAAGTAACTCTATTCACAACGCTTGTAGCGACTCTATTCACAACGCTGGTGGTAACTCTATTCACCACGCTGGTAGTGACTCTATTCACAATGCTGGAAGTGACTCTATTCAAAACACAGGTGCTAACTCTATTCACAACGCTGCAAGTAACTCTATTCACAACGCTGCTGGCGACGCTATTCACAACGCTGGTAGCGCCTCTATTCACAACGCTGGGAGTAACTCTATTCACAACGCTGGTACTAACTCTATTGACAATGCTGGTAGTAACTCTATTCACAACGCTGGAAGTAACTCTATTGACAACGCTGGTCGTAACTCTATTCACAACGCTGGTATTAACTCCATTCACAAAGCTGGGAGTAACTCTATTGACAACGCTGGTAGTAACTCTATTCACAACGCTGGTAGTAACTCAGTTCACAACGCTGGTAGTAACTCTACTCACAACGCTGGAAGAAACTCTATTCACAACGCTGGTATTAACTCTTTTCACAACGCTGGTAGTAACTCAATTCACAATGCTGGTAGAAACTCTATTCACAACGCTGGTAGAAACTCTATTCACAACGCTGGTATTAACTCTATTCACAACGCTGGTAGTGACTCTATTCACAACGCTGGTAGTAACTCAATTCACAACGCTTGCAGAAACTCTATTCACAACGCTGGTAGTAACTCTATTCACAATGCTGATAGTAACTCTTTTCACACCTCTGGTAGTAACTGTATTCAAACCGCTGGTAGTAACTCTATTCACAACGCTGGAAGTAACCCTATTCACAACGCTGGTAGTAGCTCTATTCACAACGCTGGTAGTAACTCTATTCACAACTCTTGTGGTAACTCTATTCACAACGCTGGTAGCGACTGTATTCATAACGCTGGTAGTGACCCTATTCACAACACTGGTAGTAACTCCATTCACAACGCTGGTAGCAACTCTATTCATAACGCTGGGAGTTACTCTATTCACAAAGCTGGTAGTGACTCTATTCACAACGCTGGTAGTAACACTATTCACACTGCTGGTAGTAACTCTATTCACACCGCTGGTAGTAACTCTATTCACAACGCTGGTAGTAACTCTATTCACACCGCTGGTAGTAACTCTATTCACAACGCTGGTAGTAACCCTATTCACAACGCTTGTGGTAACTCTATTCACAACGCTGGTAGCGACTCTATTCACAACGCTGGTAGTAACTCCATTCATAACGCTGGTAGCAACTCTATTCATAACGCTGGTAGTTACTCGATTCAAAATGCTGGTAGTGACTCTATTCACAACGCTGGTAGTGACTCTATTCAAAACATTGGAAGTAACTCTATTCACAACGCTGCAATTAACTCTATTCACAACGCTGCAAGTAACTCTATTCACAACGCTGGTAGTAGCTGTATTCACAACGCTGGTAGTGATTCTATTCACAACGTTGGTAGTAACTCCATTCACATCGCTGGTAGTAACTCTATTTACAACGCTGGTAGTAGCTCTATTCACAACGCTGGTAGTAACTCTATTCACAACTCTTGTGGTAACTCTATTCACAACGCTGGTAGCGACTGTATTCATAACGCTGGTAGTGACCCTATTCACAACACTGGTAGTAACTCCATTCACAACGCTGGTAGCAACTCTATTCATAACGCTGGGAGTTACTCTATTCACAAAGCTGGTAGTGACTCTATTCACAACGCTGGTAGTAACACTATTCACACTGCTGGTAGTAACTCTATTCACACCGCTGGTAGTAACTCTATTCACAACGCTGGTAGTAACTCTATTCACACCGCTGGTAGTAACTCTATTCACAACGCTGGTAGTAACTCTATTCACAACGTTGGGACGAACTCTATTCACAACGCTGGTAGTAACTCTATTCACAACGCTGGTATTAACACGATTCACAACGCTGGGAGTAACTCTATTCACAACGCTGGTAGTAACTCCATTCACAATGCTGGTAGCGACTCTATTCACAACGCTGTTAGCTACTCTATTCACAACGCTGGTAATAACACTATTCACAAAGCTGGTAGTAACTGTATTCACAACGCTGGTAGTATCTCTATTCACAACGCTGGTAGTAACTCTATTCACAACGCTGGTAGTAACTCTATTCACAACGCTGGTAGTAACTCTATTCACAACGCTGGTAGTAACTCTATTCACAACGCTGGTAGAAGCTCTATTCACAACGCTGGTAGAAACTCTATTCACAACGCTGGTATTAACTCTATTCACAACGCTGGTAGTGACTCTATTCACAACGCTGGTAGTAACTCAATTCACAACGCTGGTAGAAACTCTATTCACAACGCTGGTAGAAACTCTATTCACAACGTTGGGAGTAACTCTATTCACAACGCTGGTAGTAACTCTATTCACAACGCTGATAGTAACTCTTTTCACACCGCTGGTAGTAACTCTATTCAAACCGCTGGTAGTAACTGTATTCACAACGCTGGAAGTAAACCTATTCACAACGCTGGTAGTAACTCTATTCACAACGCTGGTAGTAACTCTATTCACAACTCTTGTGGTAACTCTATTCACAACGCTGGTAGCGACTCATTTCACAACGCTGGTAGTAACTCTATTCACAACGCTGGTAGTGACTCTATTCACAACGCTGGTAGTGACCCTATTCACAACACTGGTAGTAACTCCATTCACAACGCTGGTAGCAACTCTATTCACAACGCTGGGAGTAACTCTATTCACAACGCTGGTAGTAACTCTATTCACAACGCTGGTAGTAACTCTATTCACAACGCTGGTAGTAACTCTATTGACAACGCTGGTCGTAACTCTATTCACAACGCTGGTATTAACTCCATTCACAAAGCTGGGAGTAACTCTATTGACAACGCTGGTAGTAACTCTATTCACAACGCTGGTAGTAACTCAATTCACAACGCTGGTAGTAACTCTATTCACAACGCTGGAAGAAACTCTATTCACAACGCTGGTATTAACTCTCTTCAAAACACTGGTAGTAACTCTATTCACAACCTGTAAGTAACTCTCTTCACAACGCTTGTCGCGACTCTATTCACAACGCTGGTGGTAATTCTATTCACCACGTTGGTAGTGACTCTATTCACAACGCTGGTAGTGACTCTATTGAAAACACTGGTGGTAACTCTATTCACAACGCTGCAAGTAACAATATTCACAACGCTGGTAGCGACGCTATTCACAACGGTGCAAGTAACTCTATTCACAACACTGCTAGCGACTCTATTCACAACGCTGGTGGTAACTCTATTCACCACGCTGGTAGTGACTCTATTCTCAACGCTAGTAGTGACTCTATTCAAAACACTGGTAGTAACTCTATTCACAATGCTGCAAGTAACTCTATTCACAACGCTGATAGGAGCTCTATTCACAAAGCTGGTAGCGACACTATTCACAACGCTGGTAGTAACTCCATTCACAACGCTGGTAGTAACTCTATTCACAACGCTGGTAGTAACTCTATTCATAACGCTGGTAGTGAGTCTATTCACAACGCTGGTAGCGACTCTATTCACAACGCTGTTAGCAACACTATTCACAACGCTGGTAGTAACACTATTCACAACGCTGGTAGTAACTCTATTCACAACGCTGGTAGTAACTCTATTCACAACACTGGTAGTAACTCTATTCACAATACAGGCAGTATCTCTATTCCCAACGCTGGTTGTAACTCAATTCACAATACTGGTGGAAACTCTATTCACAACGCTGGTAGTCACTCTATTCACACCGCTGGTAGTAACTCTATTCACAACGCTGGTAGTAACACTATTCACACTGCTGGTAGTAACTCTATTCACACCGCTGGTAGTAACTCTATTCACAACTCTTGTGGTAACTCTATTCACAACGCTGGTAGCGACTGTATTCACAACGCTGGTAGTGACCCTATTCACAAGACTGGTAGTAACTCCATTCACAACGCTGGTAGCAACTCTATTCATAACGCTGGGAGTTACTCTATTCACAAAGCTGGTAGTGACTCTATTCACAACGCTGGTAGTGACTCTATTCAAAACACTGGTAGTAACTCTATTCACAACGCTGCAATTAACTCTATTCACAACGCTGCAAGTAACTCTATTCAGAACGCTGGTAGTAGCTGTATTCACAACGCTGGTAGTGACTCTATTCACAACGCTGGTATTAACTCTATTCACAAAGCTGGGAGTAGCTCTATTCACAACGCTGGCAGTAACTCTATTCACAACGCTGGGAGTAACTCTATTCACAATGCTTGTAGTAACTCTAATCACAATGCTGGTAATAACTCTATAGACAACGCTGGTAGCGACTCTATTCACAACGCTGGGAGTAACTCTATTCACAACGCTGGTAGTTACTCAATTCACAACGCTGGTAATAACTCTATTCTCAACGCTGTAGAAACTCTATTCACAACGCTGGTAGAAACTCTATTCACAACGCTGGTATTAACTCTATTCACATCGCTTGTAGTGACTCTATTGACAACGCTGGGTGTAACTCTATTCACAACGCTGATAGTAACTCTTTTCACCCCGATGGTAGTAACTCTATTCAAACCGCTGGTAGTAACTCTATTCACAACGCTGGAAGTAACCCTATTCACAACGCTGGTAGTATCTCTATTCACAACGCTGGAAGTAACCCTATTCACAACGCTGGTAGTAACTCTATTCACAGCGCTGGTAGTAACTCTATTCACAACGCTGGTAGTAGCTCTATTCACAACGCTGGTAGTGACTCTATTCACAACGCTGGTAGTGACCCTATTCACAACACTGGTAGTGACTCCATTCACAACGCTGGTAGCAACTCTATTCATAACGCTGGTAGTTACTCTATTCACAACGCTGGTAGTGACTCTATTCACAACGCTGGTAGTGACTCTATTCAAAACACTGGTAGTAACTCTATTCACAACGCTGCAATTAACTCTATTCACTACGCTGCACGTAACTCTATTCATAACGCTGGTAGTAGCTGTATTCACAACGCTGGTAGTGACTCTATTCACAACGCTGGTAGTAACTCGATTCACATCGCTGGTAGTAACTCTATTCACAACGCTGGTAGTAGCTCTATTCACAACGCTGGTAGCGACTCTATTCACAACGCTGTTAGCAACTCTATTCACAACGCTGGTAGTAACTCTATTCACAATGCTGGTAGTAACTCTATTCTCAACGCTGGTAGAAACTCTATTCACAACGCTGGTTGTAACTCTATTCACAACGCTGGAAGTAACTCTATTCACAACGCTGGTAGTAACTCTATTCACAACGCTGGGAGTAACTCTATTCACAATGCTTGTAGTAACTCTATTCACAATGCTGGTAGTAACTCTACTGACAACGCTGGTAGCGACTCTATTCACAACGCTGGGAGTAACTCTATTCACAACGCTGGTAGTAACTCAATTCACAACGCTAGTAATAACTCTATTCTCAACGCTGTAGAAACTCTATTCACAACGCTGGTAGAAACTCTATTCACAAGGCTGATATTAACTCTATTCACATCGCTGGTAGTGACTCTATTCACAACGCTGGGAGTAACTCTATTCACAATGCTGGTAGTAACTCTATTCTCAACGCTGGTAGAAACTCTATTCACAACGCTGGTAGTAACTCTATTCACAACGCTGGTATTAACTCTATTCACAAAACTGGGAGTAACTCTATTCACAACGCTGGTAGCAACTCTATTCACAACGCTGGGAGTAACTCTATTCAGAATGCTTGTAGTAACTCTATTCACAATGCTGGTAATAACTCTATTGACAACGCTGGTAGCGACTCTATTCACAACGCTGGGAGTAACTCTATTCACAACGCTGGTAGTTACTCAATTCACAACGCTGGTAATAACTCTATTCTCAACGCTGTAGAAACTCTATTCACAACGCTGGAAGAAACTCTATTCACAACGCTGGTATTAACTCTATTCACATCGCTGGTAGTGACTCTATTCACAACGCTGGGAGTAACTCTATTCACATCGCTGCAAGTAACTCTATTCACAACGCTTGTAGCGACTCTATTCACAACGCTGGTGGTAACTCTATTCACCACGCTGGTAGTGACTCTATTCACAATGCTGGAAGTGACTCTATTCAAAACACAGGTGCTAACTCTATTCACAACGCTGCAAGTAACTCTATTCACAACGCTGCTGGCGACGCTATTCACAACGCTGGTAGCGCCTCTATTCACAACGCTGGGAGTAACTCTATTCACAACGCTGGTACTAACTCTATTGACAATGCTGGTAGTAACTCTATTCACAACGCTGGTAGTAACTCTATTCACAACTCTTGTGGTAACTCTATTCACAACGCTGGTAGCGACTGTATTCACAACGCTGGTAGTGACCCTATTCACAACACTGGTAGTAACTCCATTCACAACGCTGGTAGCAACTCTATTCATAACGCTGGGAGTTACTCTATTCACAAAGCTGGTAGTGACTCTATTCACAACGCTGGTAGTAACACTATTCACACTGCTGGTAGTAACTCTATTCACACCGCTGGTAGTAACTCTATTCACAACGCTGGTAGTAACTCTATTCACACCGCTGGTAGTAACTCTATTCACAACGCTGGTAGTAACTCTATTCACAACGTTGGGACGAACTCTATTCACAACGCTGGTAGTAACTCTATTCACAACGCTGGTATTAACACGATTCACAACGCTGGGAGTAACTCTATTCACAACGCTGGTAGTAACTCCATTCACAATGCTGGTAGCGACTCTATTCACAACGCTGTTAGCTACTCTATTCACAACGCTGGTAATAACACTATTCACAAAGCTGGTAGTAACTGTATTCACAACGCTGGTAGTATCTCTATTCACAACGCTGGTAGTAACTCTATTCACAACGCTGGTAGTAACTCTATTCACAACGCTTGTAGTAACTCTATTCACAACGCTGGTAGTAACTCTATTCACAACGCTGGTAGAAGCTCTATTCACAACGCTGGTAGAAACTCTATTCACAACGCTGGTATTAACTCTATTCACAACGCTGGTAGTGACTCTATTCACAACGCTGGTAGTAACTCAATTCACAACGCTGGTAGAAACTCTATTCACAACGCTGGTAGAAACTCTATTCACAACGTTGGGAGTAACTCTATTCACAACGCTGGTAGTAACTCTATTCACAACGCTGATAGTAACTCTTTTCACACCGCTGGTAGTAACTCTATTCAAACCGCTGGTAGTAACTGTATTCACAACGCTGGAAGTAAACCTATTCACAACGCTGGTAGTAACTCTATTCACAACGCTGGTAGTAACTCTATTCACAACTCTTGTGGTAACTCTATTCACAACGCTGGTAGCGACTCATTTCACAACGCTGGTAGTAACTCTATTCACAACGCTGGTAGTGACTCTATTCACAACGCTGGTAGTGACCCTATTCACAACACTGGTAGTAACTCCATTCACAACGCTGGTAGCAACTCTATTCACAACGCTGGGAGTAACTCTATTCACAACGCTGGTAGTAACTCTATTCACAACGCTGGTAGTAACTCTATTCACAACGCTGGTAGTAACTCTATTGACAACGCTGGTCGTAACTCTATTCACAACGCTGGTATTAACTCCATTCACAAAGCTGGGAGTAACTCTATTGACAACGCTGGTAGTAACTCTATTCACAACGCTGGTAGTAACTCAATTCACAACGCTGGTAGTAACTCTATTCACAACGCTGGAAGAAACTCTATTCACAACGCTGGTATTAACTCTCTTCAAAACACTGGTAGTAACTCTATTCACAACCTGTAAGTAACTCTCTTCACAACGCTTGTCGCGACTCTATTCACAACGCTGGTGGTAATTCTATTCACCACGTTGGTAGTGACTCTATTCACAACGCTGGTAGTGACTCTATTGAAAACACTGGTGGTAACTCTATTCACAACGCTGCAAGTAACAATATTCACAACGCTGGTAGCGACGCTATTCACAACGGTGCAAGTAACTCTATTCACAACACTGCTAGCGACTCTATTCACAACGCTGGTGGTAACTCTATTCACCACGCTGGTAGTGACTCTATTCTCAACGCTAGTAGTGACTCTATTCAAAACACTGGTAGTAACTCTATTCACAATGCTGCAAGTTACTCTATTCACAACGCTGATAGGAGCTCTATTCACAAAGCTGGTAGCGACACTATTCACAACGCTGGTAGTAACTCCATTCACAACGCTGGTAGTAACTCTATTCACAACGCTGGTAGTAACTCTATTCATAACGCTGGTAGTGAGTCTATTCACAACGCTGGTAGCGACTCTATTCACAACGCTGTTAGCAACACTATTCACAACGCTGGTAGTAACACTATTCACAACGCTGGTAGTAACTCTATTCACAACGCTGGTAGTAACTCTATTCACAACACTGGTAGTAACTCTATTCACAATACAGGCAGTATCTCTATTCCCAACGCTGGTTGTAACTCAATTCACAATACTGGTGGAAACTCTATTCACAACGCTGGTAGTCACTCTATTCACACCGCTGGTAGTAACTCTATTCACAACGCTGGTAGTAACAATATTCACACTGCTGGTAGTAACTCTATTCACACCGCTGGTAGTAACTCTATTCACAACTCTTGTGGTAACTCTATTCACAACGCTGGTAGCGACTGTATTCACAACGCTGGTAGTGACCCTATTCACAAGACTGGTAGTAACTCCATTCACAACGCTGGTAGCAACTCTATTCATAACGCTGGGAGTTACTCTATTCACAAAGCTGGTAGTGACTCTATTCACAACGCTGGTAGTGACTCTATTCAAAACACTGGTAGTAACTCTATTCACAACGCTGCAATTAACTCTATTCACAACGCTGCAAGTAACTCTATTCAGAACGCTGGTAGTAGCTGTATTCACAACGCTGGTAGTGACTCTATTCACAACGCTGGTATTAACTCTATTCACAAAGCTGGGAGTAGCTCTATTCACAACGCTGGCAGTAACTCTATTCACAACGCTGGGAGTAACTCTATTCACAATGCTTGTAGTAACTCTAATCACAATGCTGGTAATAACTCTATAGACAACGCTGGTAGCGACTCTATTCACAACGCTGGGAGTAACTCTATTCACAACGCTGGTAGTTACTCAATTCACAACGCTGGTAATAACTCTATTCTCAACGCTGTAGAAACTCTATTCACAACGCTGGTAGAAACTCTATTCACAACGCTGGTATTAACTCTATTCACATCGCTTGTAGTGACTCTATTGACAACGCTGGGTGTAACTCTATTCACAACGCTGATAGTAACTCTTTTCACCCCGATGGTAGTAACTCTATTCAAACCGCTGGTAGTAACTCTATTCACAACGCTGGAAGTAACCCTATTCACAACGCTGGTAGTATCTCTATTCACAACGCTGGAAGTAACCCTATTCACAACGCTGGTAGTAACTCTATTCACAGCGCTGGTAGTAACTCTATTCACAACGCTGGTAGTAGCTCTATTCACAACGCTGGTAGTGACTCTATTCACAACGCTGGTAGTGACCCTATTCACAACACTGGTAGTGACTCCATTCACAACGCTGGTAGCAACTCTATTCATAACGCTGGTAGTTACTCTATTCACAACGCTGGTAGTGACTCTATTCACAACGCTGGTAGTGACTCTATTCAAAACACTGGTAGTAACTCTATTCACAACGCTGCAATTAACTCTATTCACTACGCTGCACGTAACTCTATTCATAACGCTGGTAGTAGCTGTATTCACAACGCTGGTAGTGACTCTATTCACAACGCTGGTAGTAACTCGATTCACATCGCTGGTAGTAACTCTATTCACAACGCTGGTAGTAGCTCTATTCACAACGCTGGTAGCGACTCTATTCACAACGCTGTTAGCAACTCTATTCACAACGCTGGTAGTAACTCTATTCACAATGCTGGTAGTAACTCTATTCTCAACGCTGGTAGAAACTCTATTCACAACGCTGGTTGTAACTCTATTCACAACGCTGGAAGTAACTCTATTCACAACGCTGGTAGTAACTCTATTCACAACGCTGGGAGTAACTCTATTCACAATGCTTGTAGTAACTCTATTCACAATGCTGGTAGTAACTCTACTGACAACGCTGGTAGCGACTCTATTCACAACGCTGGGAGTAACTCTATTCACAACGCTGGTAGTAACTCAATTCACAACGCTAGTAATAACTCTATTCTCAACGCTGTAGAAACTCTATTCACAACGCTGGTAGAAACTCTATTCACAAGGCTGATATTAACTCTATTCACATCGCTGGTAGTGACTCTATTCACAACGCTGGGAGTAACTCTATTCACAATGCTGGTAGTAACTCTATTCTCAACGCTGGTAGAAACTCTATTCACAACGCTGGTAGTAACTCTATTCACAACGCTGGTATTAACTCTATTCACAAAACTGGGAGTAACTCTATTCACAACGCTGGTAGCAACTCTATTCACAACGCTGGGAGTAACTCTATTCAGAATGCTTGTAGTAACTCTATTCACAATGCTGGTAATAACTCTATTGACAACGCTGGTAGCGACTCTATTCACAACGCTGGGAGTAACTCTATTCACAACGAAGGTAGTTACTCAATTCACAACGCTGGTAATAACTCTATTCTCAACGCTGTAGAAACTCTATTCACAACGCTGGAAGAAACTCTATTCACAACGCTGGTATTAACTCTATTCACATCGCTGGTAGTGACTCTATTCACAACGCTGGGAGTAACTCTATTCACATCGCTGCAAGTAACTCTATTCACAACGCTTGTAGCGACTCTATTCACAACGCTGGTGGTAACTCTATTCACCACGCTGGTAGTGACTCTATTCACAATGCTGGAAGTGACTCTATTCAAAACACAGGTGCTAACTCTATTCACAACGCTGCAAGTAACTCTATTCACAACGCTGCTGGCGACGCTATTCACAACGCTGGTAGCGCCTCTATTCACAACGCTGGGAGTAACTCTATTCACAACGCTGGTACTAACTCTATTGACAATGCTGGTAGTAACTCTATTCACAACGCTGGTAGTAACTCTATTCACAACTCTTGTGGTAACTCTATTCACAACGCTGGTAGCGACTGTATTCACAACGCTGGTAGTGACCCTATTCACAACACTGGTAGTAACTCCATTCACAACGCTGGTAGCAACTCTATTCATAACGCTGGGAGTTACTCTATTCACAAAGCTGGTAGTGACTCTATTCACAACGCTGGTAGTAACACTATTCACACTGCTGGTAGTAACTCTATTCACACCGCTGGTAGTAACTCTATTCACAACGCTGGTAGTAACTCTATTCACACCGCTGGTAGTAACTCTATTCACAACGCTGGTAGTAACTCTATTCACAACGTTGGGACGAACTCTATTCACAACGCTGGTAGTAACTCTATTCACAACGCTGGTATTAACACGATTCACAACGCTGGGAGTAACTCTATTCACAACGCTGGTAGTAACTCCATTCACAATGCTGGTAGCGACTCTATTCACAACGCTGTTAGCTACTCTATTCACAACGCTGGTAATAACACTATTCACAAAGCTGGTAGTAACTGTATTCACAACGCTGGTAGTATCTCTATTCACAACGCTGGTAGTAACTCTATTCACAACGCTGGTAGTAACTCTATTCACAACGCTTGTAGTAACTCTATTCACAACGCTGGTAGTAACTCTATTCACAACGCTGGTAGAAGCTCTATTCACAACGCTGGTAGAAACTCTATTCACAACGCTGGTATTAACTCTATTCACAACGCTGGTAGTGACTCTATTCACAACGCTGGTAGTAACTCAATTCACAACGCTGGTAGAAACTCTATTCACAACGCTGGTAGAAACTCTATTCACAACGTTGGGAGTAACTCTATTCACAACGCTGGTAGTAACTCTATTCACAACGCTGATAGTAACTCTTTTCACACCGCTGGTAGTAACTCTATTCAAACCGCTGGTAGTAACTGTATTCACAATGCTGGAAGTAAACCTATTCACAACGCTGGTAGTAACTCTATTCACAACGCTGGTAGTAACTCTATTCACAACTCTTGTGGTAACTCTATTCACAACGCTGGTAGCGACTCATTTCACAACGCTGGTAGTAACTCTATTCACAACGCTGGTAGTGACTCTATTCACAACGCTGGTAGTGACCCTATTCACAACACTGGTAGTAACTCCATTCACAACGCTGGTAGCAACTCTATTCACAACGCTGGGAGTAACTCTATTCACAACGCTGGTAGTAACTCTATTCACAACGCTGGTAGTAACTCTATTCACAACGCTGGTAGTAACTCTATTGACAACGCTGGTCGTAACTCTATTCACAACGCTGGTATTAACTCCATTCACAAAGCTGGGAGTAACTCTATTGACAACGCTGGTAGTAACTCTATTCACAACGCTGGTAGTAACTCAATTCACAACGCTGGTAGTAACTCTATTCACAACGCTGGAAGAAACTCTATTCACAACGCTGGTATTAACTCTCTTCAAAACACTGGTAGTAACTCTATTCACAACCTGTAAGTAACTCTCTTCACAACGCTTGTCGCGACTCTATTCACAACGCTGGTGGTAATTCTATTCACCACGTTGGTAGTGACTCTATTCACAACGCTGGTAGTGACTCTATTGAAAACACTGGTGGTAACTCTATTCACAACGCTGCAAGTAACAATATTCACAACGCTGGTAGCGACGCTATTCACAACGGTGCAAGTAACTCTATTCACAACACTGCTAGCGACTCTATTCACAACGCTGGTGGTAACTCTATTCACCACGCTGGTAGTGACTCTATTCTCAACGCTAGTAGTGACTCTATTCAAAACACTGGTAGTAACTCTATTCACAATGCTGCAAGTAACTCTATTCACAACGCTGATAGGAGCTCTATTCACAAAGCTGGTAGCGACACTATTCACAACGCTGGTAGTAACTCCATTCACAACGCTGGTAGTAACTCTATTCACAACGCTGGTAGTAACTCTATTCATAACGCTGGTAGTGAGTCTATTCACAACGCTGGTAGCGACTCTATTCACAACGCTGTTAGCAACACTATTCACAACGCTGGTAGTAACACTATTCACAACGCTGGTAGTAACTCTATTCACAACGCTGGTAGTAACTCTATTCACAACACTGGTAGTAACTCTATTCACAATACAGGCAGTATCTCTATTCCCAACGCTGGTTGTAACTCAATTCACAATACTGGTGGAAACTCTATTCACAACGCTGGTAGTCACTCTATTCACACCGCTGGTAGTAACTCTATTCACAACGCTGGTAGTAACACTATTCACACTGCTGGTAGTAACTCTATTCACACCGCTGGTAGTAACTCTATTCACAACGCTGGTAGTAACTCTATTCACAACGCTGGTAGTAACTCTATTCACAACTCTTGTGGTAACTCTATTCACAACGCTGGTAGCGACTGTATTCACAACGCTGGTAGTGACCCTATTCACAAGACTGGTAGTAACTCCATTCACAACGCTGGTAGCAACTCTATTCATAACGCTGGGAGTTACTCTATTCACAAAGCTGGTAGTGACTCTATTCACAACGCTGGTAGTGACTCTATTCAAAACACTGGTAGTAACTCTATTCACAACGCTGCAATTAACTCTATTCACAACGCTGCAAGTAACTCTATTCAGAACGCTGGTAGTAGCTGTATTCACAACGCTGGTAGTGACTCTATTCACAACGCTGGTATTAACTCTATTCACAAAGCTGGGAGTAGCTCTATTCACAACGCTGGCAGTAACTCTATTCACAACGCTGGGAGTAACTCTATTCACAATGCTTGTAGTAACTCTAATCACAATGCTGGTAATAACTCTATAGACAACGCTGGTAGCGACTCTATTCACAACGCTGGGAGTAACTCTATTCACAACGCTGGTAGTTACTCAATTCACAACGCTGGTAATAACTCTATTCTCAACGCTGTAGAAACTCTATTCACAACGCTGGTAGAAACTCTATTCACAACGCTGGTATTAACTCTATTCACATCGCTTGTAGTGACTCTATTGACAACGCTGGGAGTAACTCTATTCACAACGCTGATAGTAACTCTTTTCACCCCGCTGGTAGTAACTCTATTCAAACCGCTGGTAGTAACTCTATTCACAACGCTGGAAGTAACCCTATTCACAACGCTGGTAGTATCTCTATTCACAACGCTGGAAGTAACCCTATTCACAACGCTGGTAGTAACTCTATTCACAACGCTGGTAGTAACTCTATTCACAACGCTGGTAGTAGCTCTATTCACAACGCTGGTAGTGACTCTATTCACAACGCTGGTAGTGACCCTATTCACAACACTGGTAGTGACTCCATTCAAAACGCTGGTAGCAACTCTATTCATAACGCTGGTAGTTACTCTATTCACAACGCTGGTAGTGACTCTATTCACAACGCTGGTAGTGACTCTATTCAAAACACTGGTAGTAACTCTATTCACAACGCTGCAATTAACTCTATTCACTACGCTGCACGTAACTCTATTCATAACGCTGGTAGTAGCTGTATTCACAACGCTGGTAGTGACTCTATTCACAACGCTGGTAGTAACTCGATTCACATCGCTGGTAGTAACTCTATTCACAACGCTGGTAGTAGCTCTATTCACAACGCTGGTAGCGACTCTATTCACAACGCTGTTAGCAACTCTATTCACAACGCTGGTAGTAACTCTATTCACAATGCTGGTAGTAACTCTATTCTCAACGCTGGTAGAAACTCTATTCACAACGCTGGTTGTAACTCTATTCACAACGCTGGAAGTAACTCTATTCACAACGCTGGTAGTAACTCTATTCACAACGCTGGGAGTAACTCTATTCACAATGCTTGTAGTAACTGTATTCACAATGCTGGTAGTAACTCTACTGACAACGCTGGTAGCGACTCTATTCACAACGCTGGGAGTAACTCTATTCACAACGCTGGTAGTAACTCAATTCACAACGCTAGTAATAACTCTATTCTCAACGCTGTAGAAACTCTATTCACAACGCTGGTAGAAACTCTATTCACAAGGCTGATATTAACTCTATTCACATCGCTGGTAGTGACTCTATTCACAACGCTGGGAGTAACTCTATTCACAACGCTGCAAGTAACTCTATTCACAACGCTTGTAGCGACTCTATTCACAACGCTGGTGGTAACTCTATTCACCACGCTGGTAGTGACTCTATTCACAATGCTCGTAGTGACTCTATTCAAAACACTGGTGGTAACTCTGTTCACAACGCTGCAAGAAACTCTATTCACAACGCTGCTGCCGACGCTATTCACAATGCTGGTAGCGACTCTATTCACAATGCTGGGAGTAACTCTATTTACAACGCTGGTAGTAACTCTATTCACAACGCTGGTAGTAACTCTATTCACAACGCTGGTAGTAACTCTATTGACAACGCTGGTCGTAACTCTATTCACAACGCTGGTATTAACTCCATTCACAAAGCTGGGAGTAACTCTATTGACAACGCTGGCAGTAACTCTATTCACAACGCTGGTAGTAACTCAATTCACAACGCTGGTAGTAACTCTATTCACAACGCTGGAAGAAACTCTATTCACAACGCTGGTATTAACTCTCTTCAAAACACTGGTAGTAACTCTATTCACAACCTGTAAGTAACTCTCTTCACAACGCTTGTCGCGACTCTATTCACAACGCTGGTGGTAATTCTATTCACCACGTTGGTAGTGACTCTATTCACAACGCTGGTAGTGACCCTATTCAAAACACTGGTAGTAACTCTATTCACAACGCTGCAAGTAACAATATTCACAACGCTGGTAGCGACGCTATTCACAACGGTGCAAGTAACTCTATTCACAACACTGCTAGCGACTCTATTCACAACGCTGGTGGTAACTCTATTCACCACGCTGGTAGTGACTCTATTCTCAACGCTAGTAGTGACTCTATTCAAAACACTGGTAGTAACTCTATTCACAACGCTGCAAGTAACTCTATTCACAACGCTGATAGGAGCTCTATTCACAAAGCTGGTAGCGACACTATTCACAACGCTGGTAGTAACTCCATTCACAACGCTGTTAGTAACTCTATTCACAACGCTGGTAGTAACTCTATTCATAACGCTGGTAGTGAGTCTATTCACAACGCTGGTAGCGACTCTATTCACAACGCTGTTAGCAACACTATTCACAACGCTGGTAGTAACACTATTCACAACGCTGGTAGTAACTCTATTCACAACGCTGGTAGTAACTCTATTCACAACACTGGTAGTAACTCTATTCACAATGCAGGCAGTATCTCTATTCCCAACGCTGGTTGTAACTCAATTCACAATACTGGTGGAAACTCTATTCACAACGCTGGTAGTCACTCTATTCACACCGCTGGTAGTAACTCTATTCACAACGCTGGTAGTAACACTATTCACACTGCTGGTAGTAACTCTATTCACACCGCTGGTAGTAACTCTATTCACAACGCTGGGAGTAACTCTATTCACACCGCTGGTAGTAACTCTATTCACAACGCTGGTAGTAACTCTATTCACAACGTTGGGACGAACTCTATTCACAACGCTGGTAGTAACTCTATTCACAACGCTGGTATTAACACGATTCACAACGCTGGGAGTAACTCTATTCACAATGCCGGTAGTAACTCCATTCACAATGCTGGTAGCGACTCTATTCACAACGCTGTTAGCAACTCTATTCACAACGCTGGTAATAACACTATTCACAAAGCTGGTAGTAACTGTATTCACAACGCTGGTAGTATCTCTATTCACAACGCTGGTAGTAACTCTATTCACAACGCTGGTAGTAACTCTATTCACAACGCTGGTAGTAACTCTATTCACAACGCTGGTAGTAACTCTATTCACAACGCTGGTAGAAGCTCTATTCACAACGCTGGTAGAAACTCTATTCACAACGCTGGTATTAACTCTATTCACAACGCTGGTAGTGACTCTATTCACAACACTGGTAGTAACTCAATTCACAACGCTGGTAGAAACTCTATTCACAACGCTGGTAGAAACTCTATTCACAACGTTGGGAGTAACTCTATTCACAACGCTGGTAGTAACTCTATTCACAACGCTGATAGTAACTCTTTTCACACCGCTGGTAGTAACTCTATTCAAACCGCTGGTAGTAACTGTATTCACAACGCTGGAAGTAAACCTATTCACAACGCTGGTAGTAACTCTATTCACAACGCTGGTAGTAACTCTATTCACAACTCTTGTGGTAACTCTATTCACAACGCTGGTAGCGACTCATTTCACAACGCTGGTAGTAACTCTATTCACAACGCTGGTAGTGACTCTATTCACAACGCTGGTAGTGACCCTATTCACAACACTGGTAGTAACTCCATTCACAACGCTGGTAGCAACTCTATTCACAACGCTGGGAGTAACTCTATTCACAACGCTGGTAGTAACTCTATTCACAACGCTGGTAGTAACTCTATTCACAACGCTGGTAGTAACTCTATTGACAACGCTGGTCGTAACTCTATTCACAACGCTGGTATTAACTCCATTCACAAAGCTGGGAGTAACTCTATTGACAACGCTGGTAGTAACTCTATTCACAACGCTGGTAGTAACTCAATTCACAACGCTGGTAGTAACTCTATTCACAACGCTGGAAGAAACTCTATTCACAACGCTGGTATTAACTCTCTTCAAAACACTGGTAGTAACTCTATTCACAACCTGTAAGTAACTCTCTTCACAACGCTTGTCGCGACTCTATTCACAACGCTGCTGGTAATTCTATTCACCACGTTGGTAGTGACTCTATTCACAACGCTGGTAGTGACTCTATTGAAAACACTGGTAGTAACTCTATTCACAACGCTGCAAGTAACAATATTCACAACGCTGGTAGCGACGCTATTCACAACGGTGCAAGTAACTCTATTCACAACACTGCTAGCGACTCTATTCACAACGCTGGTGGTAACTCTATTCACCACGCTGGTAGTGACTCTATTCTCAACGTTAGAAGTGACTCTATTCAAAACACTGGTAGTAACTCTATTCACAACGCTGCAAGTAACTCTATTCACAACGCTGATAGGAGCTCTATTCACAAAGCTGGTAGCGACACTATTCACAACGCTGGTAGTAACTCCATTCACAACGCTGGAAGTAAATCTATTCACAACGCTGGTAGTAACTCTATTCATAACGCTGGTAGTGAGTCTATTCACAACGCTGGTAGCGACTCTATTCACAACGCTGTTAGCAACACTATTCACAACGCTGGTAGTAACGCTATTCACAACGCTGGTAGTAACTCTATTCACAAAGCTGGTAGTAACTCTATTCACAACACTGGTAGTAACTCTATTCACAATGCAGGCAGTATCTCTATTCCCAACGCTGGTTGTAACTCAATTCACAATACTGGTAGAAACTCTATTCACAACGCTGGTAGAAACTCTATTCACAACGCTGGTATTAACTCTATTCACAACGCTGGTAGTGACTCTATTCACAACGCTGGTAGTAACTCAATTCACAACGCTGGTAGAAACTCTATTCCCAACGCTGGTAGAAACTCTATTCACAACGTTGGGAGTAACTCTATTCACACCGCTGGTAGTAACTCTATTCACAACGCTGGTAGTAACACTATTCACACTGCTGGTAGTAACTCTATTCACACCGCTGGTAGTAACTCTATTCACAACGCTGGTAGTAACTCTATTCACACCGCTGGTAGTAACTCTATTCACAACGCTGGTAGTAACTCTATTCACAACGTTGGGACGAACTCTATTCACAACGCTTGTAGTAACTCTATTCACAACGCTGGTATTAACACGATTCACAACGCTGGGAGTAACTCTATTCACAACGCTGGTAGTAACTCCATTCACAATGCTGGTAGCGACTCTATTCACAACGCTGTTAGCAACTCTATTCACAACGCTGGTAATAACACTATTCACAATGCTGGTAGTAACTGTATTCACAATGCTGGTAGTATCTCTATTCACAACGCTGGTAGTAACTCTATTCACAACGCTGGTAGTAACTCTATTCACAACGCTGGTAGTAACTCTATTCACAACGCTGGTAGTAACTCTATTCACAACGCTGGTAGTAGCTCTATTCACAACGCTGGTAGAAACTCTATTCACAACGCTGGTATTAACTCTATTCACAACGCTGGTAGTGACTCTATTCACAACGCTGGTTGTAACTCAATTCACAACGCTGGTAGAAACTCTATTCCCAACGCTGGTAGAAACTCTATTCACAACGTTGGGAGTAACTCTATTCACAACGCTGGTAGTAACTCTATTCACAACGCTGATAGTAACTCTTTTCACACCACTGGTAGTAACTCTATTCAAACCGCTGGTAGTAACTGTATTCACAACGTTGGAAGTAAACCTATTCACAACGCTGGTAGTAACTCTATTCACAACGCTGGTAGTAACTCTATTCACAACTCTTGTGGTAACTCTATTCACAACGCTGGTAGCGACTCAATTCACAACGCTGGTAGTAACTCTATTCACAACGCTGGTAGTGACTCTATTCACAACGCTGGTAGTGACCCTATTCACAACACTGGTAGTAACTCCATTCACAACGCTGGTAGCAACTCTATTCATAACGCTGGTAGTTACTCTATTCACAACACTGGAAGTGACTCTATTCACAACGCTGGTAGTAACTCTATTGACAACGCTGGTCGTAACTCTATTCACAACGCTGGTATTAACTCCATTCACAAAGCTGGGAGTAACTCTATTGACAACGCTGGTAGTAACTCTATTCACAACGCTGGTAGTAACTCAATTCACAACGATGCTAGTAACTCTACTCACAACGCTGGAAGAAACTCTATTCACAACGCTGGTATTAACTCTATTCACAACGCTGGTAGTAACTCAATTCACAACGCTGGTAGAAACTCTATTCACAACGCTGGAAGAAACTCTATTCACAACGCTTGTATTAACTCTATTCACAACGCTGGTAGTGACTCTATTCACATCGCTGGTAGTAACTCTATTCACAACGCTGGTAGTAGCTCTATTCACAACGCTGGTAGCGACTCTATTCACAACGCTGTTAGCAACTCTATTCACAACGCTGGTAGTAACTCTATTCACAATGCTGGTAGTAACTCTATTCTCAACGCTGGTAGAAACTCTATTCACAACGCTGGTAGTAACTCCATTCACAACGCTGGTATTAACTCTATTCACAAAACTGGGAGTAACTCTATTCACAACGCTGGTAGCAACTCTATTCACAACGCTGGGAGTAACTCTATTCACAATGCTTGTAGTAACTCTATTCACAATGCTGGTAATAACTCTATTGACAACGCTGGTAGCGACTCTATTCACAACGCTGGGAGTAACTCTATTCACAACGCTGGTAGTTACTCAATTCACAACGCTGGTAATAACTCTATTCTCAACGCTGTAGAAACTCTATTCACAACGCTGGAAGAAACTCTATTCACAACGCTGGTATTAACTCTATTCACATCGCTGGTAGTGACTCTATTCACAACGCTGGGAGTAACTCTATTCACAACGCTGCAAGTAACTCTATTCACAACGCTTGTAGCGACTCTATTCACAACGCTGGTGGTAACTCTATTCACCACGCTGGTAGTGACTCTATTCACAATGCTGGAAGTGACTCTATTCAAAACACAGGTGCTAACTCTATTCACAACGCTGCAAGTAACTCTATTCACAACGCTGCTGGCGACGCTATTCACAACGCTGGTAGCGCCTCTATTCACAACGCTGGGAGTAACTCTATTCACAACGCTGGTAGTAACTCTATTGACAATGCTGGTAGTAACTCTATTCACAACGCTGGAAGTAACTCTATTGACAACGCTTGTCGTAACTCTATTCACAACGCTGGTATTAACTCCATTCACAAAGCTGGGAGTAACTCTATTGACAACGCTGGTAGTAACTCTATTCACAACGCTGGTAGTAACTCAATTCACAACGCTGGTAGTAACTCTACTCACAACGCTGGAAGAAACTCTATTCACAACGCTGGTATTAACTCTTTTCACAACGCTGGTAGTAACTCAATTCACAACGCTGGTAGAAACTCTATTCACAACGCTGGTAGAAACTCTATTCACAACGCTGGTATTAACTCTATTCACAACGCTGGTAGTGACTCTATTCACAACGCTGGTAGTAACTCAATTCACAACGCTGGTTGAAATTGTATTCACAACGCTGGTAGTAACTCTATTCACAACGCTGATAGTAACTCTTTTCACACCGCTGGTAGTAACTGTATTCAAACCGCTGGTAGTAACTCTATTCACAACGCTGGAAGTAACCCTATTCACAACGCTGGTAGTAACTCTATTCACAACGCTGGTAGTAACTCTATTCACAACTCTTGTGGTAACTCTATTCACAACGCTGGTAGCGACTGTATTCACAACGCTGGTAGTGACCCTATTCACCACACTGGTAGTAACTCCATTCACAACGCTGGTAGCAACTCTATTCATAACGCTGGGAGTTACTCTATTCACAACGCTGGTAGTGACTCTATTCATAACGCTGGTATTGACTCTATTCAAAACACTGGTAGTAACTCTATTCACAACGCTGCAATTAACTCTATTCACAATGCTGCAAGTAACTCTATTCAGAACGCTGGTAGTAGCTGTATTCACAACGCTGGTAGTGACTCTATTCACAACGCTGGTATTAATCTCTATTCACAAAGCTGGGAGTAACTCTATTCACAACGCTGGCAGTAACTCTATTCACAACGCTGGGAGTAACTCTATTCACAATGCTTGTAGTAACTCTATTCACAATGCTTGTAATAACTCTATTGACAACGCTGGTAGCGACTCTATTCACAACGCTGGGAGTAACTCTATTCACAACGCTGGTAGTTACTCAATTCACAACGCTGGTAATAACTCTATTCTCAACGCTGTAGAAACTCTATTCACAACGCTGGTAGAAACTCTATTCACAACGCTGGTAGTAACTCTATTCACATCGCTGGTAGTGACTCTATTCACAACGCTGGGAGTAACTCTATTCACAACGCTGCAAGTAACTCTATTCACAACGCTTGTAGCGACTCTATTCACAACGCTGGTGGTAACTCTATTCACCACGCTGGTAGTGACTCTATTCACAATGCTGGAAGTGACTCTATTCAAAACACAGGTGGTAACTCTATTCACAACGCTGCAAGTAACTCTATTCACAACGCTGCTGGCGACGCTATTCACAACGCTGGTAGCGCCTCTATTCACAACGCTGGGAGTAACTCTATTCACAACGCTGGTAGTAACTCTATTGACAACGCTGGTAGTAACTCTATTCACAACGCTGGTATTAACTCTATTCACAACGCTGGTAGTGACTCTATTCACAACGCTGGTAGTAACTCAATTCACAACGCTGGTAGAAACTCTATTCCCAACGCTGGTAGAAACTCTATTCACAACGTTGGGAGTAACTCTATTCACAACGCTGGTAGTAACTCTATTCACAACGCTGATAGTAACTCTTTTCACACCACTGGTAGTAACTCTATTCAAACCGCTGGTAGTAACTGTATTCACAACGTTGGAAGTAAACCTATTCACAAAGCTGGTAGTAACTCTATTCACAACGCTGGTAGTAACTCTATTCACAACTCTTGTGGTAACTCTATTCACAACGCTGGTAGCGACTCAATTCACAACGCTGGTAGTAACTCTATTCACAACGCTGGTAGTGACTCTATTCACAACGCTGGTAGTGACCCTATTCACAACACTGGTAGTAACTCCATTCACAACGCTGGTAGCAACTCTATTCATAACGCTGGTAGTTACTCTATTCACAACACTGGAAGTGACTCTATTCACAACGCTGGTAGTAACTCTATTGACAACGCTGGTCGTAACTCTATTCACAACGCTGGTATTAACTCCATTCACAAAGCTGGGAGTAACTCTATTGACAACGCTGGTAGTAACTCTATTCACAACGCTGGTAGTAACTCAATTCACAACGATGCTAGTAACTCTACTCACAACGCTGGAAGAAACTCTATTCACAACGCTGGTATTAACTCTATTCACAACGCTGGTAGTAACTCAATTCACAACGCTGGTAGAAACTCTATTCACAACGCTGGAAGAAACTCTATTCACAACGCTTGTATTAACTCTATTCACAACGCTGGTAGTGACTCTATTCACATCGCTGGTAGTAACTCTATTCACAACGCTGGTAGTAGCTCTATTCACAACGCTGGTAGCGACTCTATTCACAACGCTGTTAGCAACTCTATTCACAACGCTGGTAGTAACTCTATTCACAATGCTGGTAGTAACTCTATTCTCAACGCTGGTAGAAACTCTATTCACAACGCTGGTAGTAACTCCATTCACAACGCTGGTATTAACTCTATTCACAAAACTGGGAGTAACTCTATTCACAACGCTGGTAGCAACTCTATTCACAACGCTGGGAGTAACTCTATTCACAATGCTGGTAATAACTCTATTGACAACGCTGGTAGCGACTCTATTCACAACGCTGGGAGTAACTCTATTCACAACGCTGGTAGTTACTCAATTCACAACGCTGGTAATAACTCTATTCTCAACGCTGTAGAAACTCTATTCACAACGCTGGAAGAAACTCTATTCACAACGCTGGTATTAACTCTATTCACATCGCTGGTAGTGACTCTATTCACAACGCTGTGAGTAACTCTATTCACAACGCTGCAAGTAACTCTATTCACAACGCTTGTAGCGACTCTATTCACAACGCTGGTGGTAACTCTATTCACCACGCTGGTAGTGACTCTATTCACAATGCTGGAAGTGACTCTATTCAAAACACAGGTGCTAACTCTATTCACAACGCTGCAAGTAACTCTATTCACAACGCTGCTGGCGACGCTATTCACAACGCTGGTAGCGCCTCTATTCACAACGCTGGGAGTAACTCTATTCACAACGCTGGTAGTAACTCTATTGACAATGCTGGTAGTAACTCTATTCACAACGCTGGAAGTAACTCTATTGACAACGCTTGTCGTAACTCTATTCACAACGCTGGTATTAACTCCATTCACAAAGCTGGGAGTAACTCTATTGACAACGCTGGTAGTAACTCTATTCACAACGCTGGTAGTAACTCAATTCACAACGCTGGTAGTAACTCTACTCACAACGCTGGAAGAAACTCTATTCACAACGCTGGTATTAACTCTTTTCACAACGCTGGTAGTAACTCAATTCACAACGCTGGTAGAAACTCTATTCACAACGCTGGTAGATCCTCTATTCACAACGCTGGTATTAACTCTATTCACAACGCTGGTAGTGACTCTATTCACAACGCTGGTAGTAACTCAATTCACAACGCTTGCAGAAACTCTATTCACAACGCTGGGAGTAACTCTATTCACAATGCTTGTAGTAACTCTATTCACAATGCTTGTAATAACTCTATTGACAACGCTGGTAGCGACTCTATTCACAACGCTGGGAGTAACTCTATTCACAACGCTGGTAGTTACTCAATTCACAACGCTGGTAATAACTCTATTCTCAACGCTGTAGAAACTCTATTCACAACGCTGGTAGAAACTCTATTCACAACGCTGGTAGTAACTCTATTCACATCGCTGGTAGTGACTCTATTCACAACGCTGGGAGTAACTCTATTCACAACGCTGCAAGTAACTCTATTCACAACGCTTGTAGCGACTCTATTCACAACGCTGGTGGTAACTCTATTCACCACGCTGGTAGTGACTCTATTCACAATGCTGGAAGTGACTCTATTCAAAACACAGGTGGTAACTCTATTCACAACGCTGCAAGTAACTCTATTCACAACGCTGCTGGCGACGCTATTCACAACGCTGGTAGCGCCTCTATTCACAACGCTGGGAGTAACTCTATTCACAACGCTGGTAGTAACTCTATTGACAACGCTGGTAGTAACTCTATTCACAACGCTGGTATTAACTCTATTCACAACGCTGGTAGTGACTCTATTCACAACGCTGGTAGTAACTCAATTCACAACGCTGGTAGAAACTCTATTCCCAACGCTGGTAGAAACTCTATTCACAACGTTGGGAGTAACTCTATTCACAACGCTGGTAGTAACTCTATTCACAACGCTGATAGTAACTCTTTTCACACCACTGGTAGTAACTCTATTCAAACCGCTGGTAGTAACTGTATTCACAACGTTGGAAGTAAACCTATTCACAAAGCTGGTAGTAACTCTATTCACAACGCTGGTAGTAACTCTATTCACAACTCTTGTGGTAACTCTATTCACAACGCTGGTAGCGACTCAATTCACAACGCTGGTAGTAACTCTATTCACAACGCTGGTAGTGACTCTATTCACAACGCTGGTAGTGACCCTATTCACAACACTGGTAGTAACTCCATTCACAACGCTGGTAGCAACTCTATTCATAACGCTGGTAGTTACTCTATTCACAACACTGGAAGTGACTCTATTCACAACGCTGGTAGTAACTCTATTGACAACGCTGGTCGTAACTCTATTCACAACGCTGGTATTAACTCCATTCACAAAGCTGGGAGTAACTCTATTGACAACGCTGGTAGTAACTCTATTCACAACGCTGGTAGTAACTCAATTCACAACGATGCTAGTAACTCTACTCACAACGCTGGAAGAAACTCTATTCACAACGCTGGTATTAACTCTATTCACAACGCTGGTAGTAACTCAATTCACAACGCTGGTAGAAACTCTATTCACAACGCTGGAAGAAACTCTATTCACAACGCTTGTATTAACTCTATTCACAACGCTGGTAGTGACTCTATTCACATCGCTGGTAGTAACTCTATTCACAACGCTGGTAGTAGCTCTATTCACAACGCTGGTAGCGACTCTATTCACAACGCTGTTAGCAACTCTATTCACAACGCTGGTAGTAACTCTATTCACAATGCTGGTAGTAACTCTATTCTCAACGCTGGTAGAAACTCTATTCACAACGCTGGTAGTAACTCCATTCACAACGCTGGTATTAACTCTATTCACAAAACTGGGAGTAACTCTATTCACAACGCTGGTAGCAACTCTATTCACAACGCTGGGAGTAACTCTATTCACAATGCTGGTAATAACTCTATTGACAACGCTGGTAGCGACTCTATTCACAACGCTGGGAGTAACTCTATTCACAACGCTGGTAGTTACTCAATTCACAACGCTGGTAATAACTCTATTCTCAACGCTGTAGAAACTCTATTCACAACGCTGGAAGAAACTCTATTCACAACGCTGGTATTAACTCTATTCACATCGCTGGTAGTGACTCTATTCACAACGCTGTGAGTAACTCTATTCACAACGCTGCAAGTAACTCTATTCACAACGCTTGTAGCGACTCTATTCACAACGCTGGTGGTAACTCTATTCACCACGCTGGTAGTGACTCTATTCACAATGCTGGAAGTGACTCTATTCAAAACACAGGTGCTAACTCTATTCACAACGCTGCAAGTAACTCTATTCACAACGCTGCTGGCGACGCTATTCACAACGCTGGTAGCGCCTCTATTCACAACGCTGGGAGTAACTCTATTCACAACGCTGGTAGTAACTCTATTGACAATGCTGGTAGTAACTCTATTCACAACGCTGGAAGTAACTCTATTGACAACGCTTGTCGTAACTCTATTCACAACGCTGGTATTAACTCCATTCACAAAGCTGGGAGTAACTCTATTGACAACGCTGGTAGTAACTCTATTCACAACGCTGGTAGTAACTCAATTCACAACGCTGGTAGTAACTCTACTCACAACGCTGGAAGAAACTCTATTCACAACGCTGGTATTAACTCTTTTCACAACGCTGGTAGTAACTCAATTCACAACGCTGGTAGAAACTCTATTCACAACGCTGGTAGATCCTCTATTCACAACGCTGGTATTAACTCTATTCACAACGCTGGTAGTGACTCTATTCACAACGCTGGTAGTAACTCAATTCACAACGCTTGCAGAAACTCTATTCACAACGCTGGTAGTAACTCTATTCACAACGCTGATAGTAACTCTTTTCACACCGCTGGTAGTAACTGTATTCAAACCGCTGGTAGTAACTCTATTCACAACGCTGGAAGTAACCCTATTCACAACGCTGGTAGTAACTCTATTCACAACGCTGGTAGTAACTCTATTCACAACTCTTGTGGTAACTCTATTCACAACGCTGGTAGCGACTGTATTCACAACGCTGGTAGTGACCCTATTCACAACACTGGTAGTAACTCCATTCACAACGCTGGTAGCAACTCTATTCATAACGCTGGGAGTTACTCTATTCACAACGCTGGTAGTGACTCTATTCATAACGCTGGTATTGACTCTATTCAAAACACTGGTAGTAACTCTATTCACAACGCTGCAATTAACTCTATTCACAATGCTGCAAGTAACTCTATTCAGAACGCTGGTAGTAGCTGTATTCACAACGCTGGTAGTGACTCTATTCACAACGCTGGTATTAATCTCTATTCACAAAGCTGGGAGTAACTCTATTCACAACGCTGGCAGTAACTCTATTCACAACGCTGGGAGTAACTCTATTCACAATGCTTGTAGTAACTCTATTCACAATGCTTGTAATAACTCTATTGACAACGCTGGTAGCGACTCTATTCACAACGCTGGGAGTAACTCTATTCACAACGCTGGGAGTAACTCAATTCACAACGCTGGTAATAACTCTATTCTCAACGCTGTAGAAACTCTATTCACAACGCTGGTAGAAACTCTATTCACAACGCTGGTATTAACTCTATTCACATCGCTGGTAGTGACTCTATTCACAACGCTGGGAGTAACTCTATTCACAACGCTGCAAGTAACTCTATTCACAACGCTTGTAGCGACTCTATTCACAACGCTGGTGGTAACTCTATTCACCACGCTGGTAGTGACTCTATTCACAATGCTGGAAGTGACTCTATTCAAAACACAGGTGCTAACTCTATTCACAACGCTGCAAGTAACTCTATTCACAACGCTGCTGGCGACGCTATTCACAACGCTGGTAGCGCCTCTATTCACAACGCTGGGAGTAACTCTATTCACAACGCTGGTAGTAACTCTATTGACAACGCTGGTAGTAACTCTATTCACAACGCTGGAAGTAACTCTATTGACAACGCTGGTCGTAACTCTATTCACAACGCTGGTATTAACTCCATTCACAAAGCTGGGAGTAACTCTATTGACAACGCTGGTAGTAACTCTATTCACAGCGCTGGTAGTAACTCAATTCACAACGCTGGTAGTAACTCTACTCACAACGCTGGAAGAAACTCTATTCACAACGCTGGTATTAACTCTTTTCACAACGCTGGTAGTAACTCAATTCACAACGCTGGAAGAAACTCTATTCACAACGCTGGTAGAAACTCTATTCACAACGCAGGTATTAACTCTATTCACAACGCTGGTAGTGACTCTATTCACAACGCTGGTAGTAACTCAATTCACAACGCTTGCAGAAACTCTATTCACAACGCTGGTAGTAACTCTATTCACAATGCTGATAGTAACTCTTTTCACTCCGCTGGTAGTAACTGTATTCAAACCGCTGGTAGTAACTCTATTCACAATGCTGGAAGTAACCCTATTCACAACGCTGGTAGTAACTCTATTCACAACGCTGGTAGTAACTCTATTCACAACTCTTGTGGTAACTCTATTCACAACGCTGGTAGCGACTCTATTCACAACGCTGGTAGTGACCCTATTCACAACACTGGTAGTAACTCCATTCACAACGCTGTTAGCAACTCTATTCATAACGCTGGTAGTTACTCTATTCACAACGCTGGTAGTGACTCTATTCACAACGCTGGTAGTGACTCTATTCAAAACACTGGTAGTAACTCTATTCACAACGCTGCAATTAATTCTATTCACAACGCTGCAAGTAACTCTATTCACAACGCTGGTAGTAGCTGTATTCACAACGCTGGTAGTGACTCTATTCACAACGCTGGTAGTAACTCCATTCACATCGCTGGTAGTAACTCTATTCACAACGCTGGTAGTAACTCTATTCACAATGCTGGTAGTAACTCTATTCTCAACGCTGGTAGAAACTCTATTCACAACGCTGGTTGTAACTCTATTCACAACGCTGGTAGTAACTCCATTCACAACGCTGGCAGTAACTCTATTCACAACGCTGGGAGTAACTCTATTCACAATGCTTGTAGTAACTCTATTCACAATGCTGGTAGTAACTCTATTGACAACGCTGGTAGCGACTCTATTCACAACGCTGGGAGTAACTCTATTCACAACGCTGGTAGTAACTCAATTCACAACGCTGGTAATAACTCTATTCTCAACGCTGTAGAAACTCTATTCACAACGCTGGTAGAAACTCTATTCACAACGCAGATATTAACTCTATTCACATCGCTGGTAGTGACTCTATTCACAACGATGGGAGTAACTCTATTCACAACGCTGCAAGTAACTCTATTCACAACGCTTGTAGCGACTCTATTCACAACGCTGGTGGTAACTCTATTCACCACGCTGGTAGTGACTCTATTCACAATGCTCGTAGTGACTCTATTCAAAACACTGGTGGTAACTCTTTTCACAACGCTGCAAGAAACTCTATTCACAACGCTGCTGCCGACGCTATTCACAACGCTGGTAGCGACTCTATTCACAACGCTGGGAGTACCTCTATTCACAACGCTGGTAGTAACTCTATTCACAACGCTGGAAGTAACTCTATTCACAACGCTGGTAGTAACTCTATTGACAACGCTGGTCGTAACTCTATTCACAACGCTGGTATTAACTCCATTCACAAAGCTGGGAGTAACTCTATTGACAACGCTGGTAGTAATTCTATTCACAACGCTGGTAGTAACTCAATTCACAATGCTGGTAGTAACTCTATTCACAACGCTGGTTTTAACTCTATTCACAACGCTGGTATTAACTCTTTTCACAACGCTGGTAGTAACTCAATTCACAACGCTGGTAGAAACTCTATTCACAACGCTGGTAGAAACTCTATTCACAACGCTGGTATTAACTCTATTCACAACGCTGGTAGTGACTCTATTCACAACGCTGGTAGTTACTCAATTCACAACGCTGGTAGAAACTCTATTCACAACGCTGGTATTAACTCTATTCACAACGCTGGTAGTGAATCTATGCACAATGCTGGTAGTAACTCTATTCACACGCTGGAAGTATCTCTATTCACCACGCTGGTAGTGACTCTATTCACAACGCTGGTAGTGACTCTCTTCAAAACACTGGTTGTAACTCTATTCACAACCTGTAAGTAAATCTATTCACAATGCTTGTCGCGACTCTATTCACAACGCTGGTGGTAATTCTATTCACCACGTTGGTAGTGACTCTATTCACAACGCTGGTAGTGACTCTATTCAAAACACTGGTAGTAACTCTATTCACAACGCTGCAAGTAACAATATTCACAACGCTGGTAGCGACGCTATTCACAAAGCTGGTAGAGACTCTATTCACAACGCTGGTAGTAACTCCATTCACAACGCTGGTAGTAACTCTATTCACAACGCTGGTAGTAACTCTATTCATCACGCTGTTAGTGACTCTATTCACAACGCTGGTAGCGACTCTATTCACCACGCTGTGAGCACCACTATTCACAACGCTGGTAGTAACACTATTCACAACGCTGGTAGTAACT
Organism: Isurus oxyrinchus; assembly: GCA_026770705.1. Lineage (NCBI taxonomy): Eukaryota > Metazoa > Chordata > Chondrichthyes > Lamniformes > Lamnidae > Isurus > Isurus oxyrinchus. Next base: position 274,767 of record JANJGN010000236.1, read on the forward strand.
GTATTCACAACGCTGGTAGTAACTCTATTCACAACACTGGTAGTAACTCTATTCACAACGCAGGCAAAATCTCTATTCCAACACTGGTTGTAACTCAATTCACAACGCTGGTAGTAACTCTATTCACAACGCTGGTAGTAACTCTATTCACACCGCTGGTAGTAACTCTATTCACAACGCTGGTAGTAACTCTATTCACACTGCTGGTAGTAACTCTATTCACACCGCTGGTCGTAACTCTATTCACAACTCTGGTAGTAACTCTATTCGCACCGCTGGTAGTAACTCTATTCACAACTCTGGTAGTAACTCTATTCACAATGCTGGTATTAACACGATTCACAACGCTGTGAGTAACTCTATTCACAACGCTTGTGGTAACTCTATTCACAACGCTGGTAGTAACTCTATTCACACCGCTGGCAGTAACTCTATTCACAATGCTGGGAGTAACTCTATTCACAACGCTGGTAGTAACTCTATTCACAACGCTGGTAGTAACTCTATTCACAACGCTGGTAGAAACTCTATTCACAACGTTGGGAGTAACTCTATTCACAACGCTGGTAGTAATTCTATTCACAACGCTGGAAGTAACTCTTTTCACACCGCTGGTAGTAACTCTATTCACAACGCTGGTAGTAACTCTATTCACAGCGCTGTAGTGACTCTATTCACAACGCTGGTAGTGACCCTATTCACAACACTGGTAGTAACGCTATTCACAACGCTGGTAGCAACTCTATTCATAACGCTGGTAGTTACTCTGTTCACAACGCTGGTAGCGACTCTATTCACAATGCTGGTAGTGACTCTATTCAAAACACTGGTAGTAACTCTCTTCACAACGCTGCAATTAACTGTATTCACAACGCTGCAAGTAACTCTATTCACAACGCTGGTAGCGACTCTATTCACAACGCTGGTAGCGACTCTATTCACAACACTGGTAGCGACTCTATTGACAACGCTGGTAGCGAATCTATTCACAACTCTGGTAGTAACTCCATTCACATCGCTGGTAGTAACTCTATTCACAACGCTGGTAGTGACTCTATTCACAACGCTGGTAGCGGCTCTATTCACAACGCTGGTAGTGAATCTATTCACAACGCTGGTAGTAACTCCATTCACATCGCTGGTAGTAGCTCTATTCACAACGCTGGTAGTAGCTCTATTCACAACGCTGGTAGCGACTCTATTCACAACGCTGTTAGCAACTCTATTCACAACGCTGGAAGTAACTCTATTCACAATGCTGGTAGTAACTCTATTCTCAACGCTGGTAGAAACTCTATTCACAACGCTGGTCGTAACTCTATTCACAACGCTGGTATTAACTCCATTCACATGGCTGGGAGTAACTCTATTGACAACGCTGGTAGTAACTCTATTCACAACGCTGGTAGTAACTCAATTCACAACGCTGGTAGTAACTCTACTCACAACGCTGGAAGAAACTCTATTCACAACGCTGGTATTAACTCTTTTCACAACGCTGGTAGTAACTCAATTCACAACGCTGGTAGAAACTCTATTCACAACGCTGGTAGAAACTCTATTCACAACGCTGGTATTAACTCTATTCACAACGCTGGTAGTGACTCTATTCACAACGCTGGTAGTAACTCAATTCACAACGCTGGTAGAAACTCTATTCACAACGCTGGTAGAAACTCTATTCACAACGTTGGGAGTAACTCTATTCACGACGCTGGTAGTAACTCTATTCACAACGCTGATAGTAACTCTTTTCACACCGCTGGTAGTAACTCTATTCAAACCGCTGGTAGAAACTCTATTCACAACGCTGGAAGTAACCCTATTCACAACGCTGGTAGTAACTCTATTCACAACGCTGGTAGTAACTCTATTCACAACGCTTGTGGTAACTCTATTCACAACGCTGGTAGCGACTCTATTCACAACGCTGGTAGTAACTCTATTCACAACGCTGGTAGTGACTCTATTCACAACGCTGGTAGTGACCCTATTCACAACACTGGTAGAAACTCCATTCACAACGCTGGTAGCAACTCTATTCATAACGCTGGTAGTGACTCAATTCACAACGCTGGTAGTGACTCTATTCAAAACACTGGTAGTAACTCTATTCACAACGCTGCAATTAACTCTATTCACAGCGCTGCAAGTAACTCTATTCACAACGCTGGGAGTAGCTGTTTTCACAACGCTGGTAATGACTCTATTGACAATGCTGTTAGTAACTCCATTCACATCGCTGGTAGTAACTCTATTCACAACGCTGGTAGTAGCTCTATTCACAACGCTGGTAGCGACTCTATTCACTACGCTGTTTGCAACTCTATTCACAACGCTGGTAGTAACTCTAATCACAATGCTGGTAGTAACTCTATTCTCAACGCTGGTAGAAACTCTATTCAAAACGCTGGTAGTAACTCTATTCACAACGCTGGTAGTAACTCTATTCACAACCCTGGGAGTAACTCTATTCACAATGCTTGTAGTAACTCTATTCACAATGCTGGTAGTAACTCTATTGACAACGCTGGTAGCGACTCTATTCACAACGCTGGGAGTAACTCTATTCACAACGCTGGTAGTTACTCAATTCACAACGCTTGTGGTAACTCTATTCACAACACTGGTAGCGACTCTATTCACAACGCTGGTAGTAACTCTATTCACAACGCTGGTAGTGACTCTATTCACAACGCTGGTAGTGACCCTATTCACAACACTGGTAGTAACTCCATTCACAACGCTGGTAGCAACTCTATTCATAACGCTGGTAGTTACTCTATTCACAACGCTGGTAGTGACTCTATTCACAACGCTGGTAGTGACTCTATTCAAAAAACTGGTAGTAACTCTATTCACAACGCTGCAATTAACTCTATTCACAGCGCTGCAAGTAACTCTATTCACAACGCTGGTAGTAGCTGTATTCACAACGCTGGTAGTGACTCTATTGACAACGCTGTTAGTAACTCCATTCACAACGCTGGTAGTAGCTCTATTCACAACGCTGGTAGCGACTCTATTCACAACGCTGTTTGCAACTCTATTCACAACGCTGGTAGTAACTCTATTCACAATGCTGGTAGTAACTCTATTCTCAACGCTGGTAGAAACTCTATTAAAAACGCTGGTAGTAACTCTATTCACAACGCTGGTAGTAACTCTATTCACAACGCTGGTAGTAACTCTATTCACAATGCTGGGAGTAACTCTATTCACAATGCTTGTAGTAACTCTATTCACAATGCTGGTAGTAACTCTATTGACAACGCTGGTAGCGACTCTATTCACAACGCTGGGAGTAACTCTATTCACAACGCTGGTAGTAACTCAATTCACAACGCTGGTAATAACTCTATTCTCAACGCTGTAGAAACTCTATTCACAACGCTGGTAGAAACTCTATTCACAACGCTGGTATTAACTCTATTCACATCGCTGGTAGTGACTCTATTCACAACGCTGGTAGTAACTCTATTCACAACGCTGCAAGTAACTCTATTCACAACGCTTGTAGCGACTCTATTCACAACGCTGGTGGTAACTCTATTCACCACGCTGGTAGTGACACTATTCACAACGCTGGTAGAGACTCTATTCAAAACACTGGTAGTATCTCTATTCACAACGCTGCAAGTAACTCTATTCACAACGCTGCTGGCGACGCTATTCAAAACGCTGGTAGCGACTCTATTCACAACGCTGGTAGTAACTCTATTCACAACGCTGGTATTAACTGCATTCACAAAGCTGGGAGTAACTCTATTCACAACGCTGGTAGTAACTGTATTCACAACGCTGGTATTAACTCCATTCACAACGCTGGTAGTAACGCTATTCACAACGCTGGTAGTAACTCTATTCACAACGCTGGTAGTAACTCTCTTGACAACGCTGGTCGTAACTCTATTCACAAAGCTGGTATTAACTCCATTCACAAACCTGGGAGTAACTCTATTGACAACGCTGGTATTAACTCCATTCACAAAGTTGGGAGTAACTCTATTGACAACGCTGGTAGTAACTCTATTCACAACGCTGGTAGTAACTCTATTCACAATGCTGGTAGTAACTCTATTGACAACGCTGGTCATAACTCTATTCACAACGCTGGTATTAAATCCATTCACAAAGATGGGAGTAACTCTATTGACAACGTTGTTAGTAACTCTGTTCACAACGCTGGTAGTAACTCAATTCACAATGCTGGTAGTAACTCTATTCACAACGCTGGTAGAAACTCTATTCACAGCGCTGTTATTAACTCTATTCACAAAGCTGGTAGTAAATCAATTCACAACGCTGGTAGAAACTCTATTCACAACGCTGGTAGAAACTTTATTCACAACGCTGGTATTAACTCTATTCACAACGCTGGTAGTGAGTCTATTCACAACGCTGGTAGTAACTCAATTCACAACGCTGGTAGAAACTCTATTCACAACGCTGGTAGAAACTCTATTCACAACGCTGGTATTAACTCTATTCACAACGCTGGTAGTGACTCTATTCACAACGCTGGTAGTAACTCTCTTCACACGCTGGTAGTAACTCTATTCACAACGCTTGTCGCGACTCTATTCACAACGCTGGTATTAACTCTATTCACAACGCTGGGAGTGACTCTATTCACAACGCTGGTAGTAACTCAATTCACAACGCTTGTAGAAACTCTATTCACAACGCTGGTTGAAACTCTATTCACAACGTTGGGAGTAACTCTATTCACAACGCTGGTAGTAACTCTATTCACAACGCTGATAGTAACTCTTTTCACACCGCTGGGAGTAACTCTATTCAAACCGCTGGTAGTAACTCTATTCACAACGCTGGAAGTATCACTATTCACAACGCTGGTAGTAACTCTATTCACAACACTGGTAGTAACTCTATTCACAACGCTTGTGGTAACTCTATTCACAACGCTGGTAGCAACTCTATTCACAACGCTGGTAGTAACTCTATTCACAACGCTGGTAGTGACTCTATTCACAACACTGGTAGTAACTCCATTCACAACGCTGGTAGCAACTCTATTCATAACGCTGGTAGTTACTCTGTTCAAAACGCTGGTAGTGACTCTATTCACAACGCTGGTAGTGACTCTATTCAAAACACTGGTAGTAACTCTATTCACAACGCTGGAAGAAACTCTATTCACAACGCTGGTATTAACCCTTTTCACAACGCTGGTAGTAACTCAATTCACAACGCTGGTAGAAACTCTATTCACAACGCTGGTAGAAACTCTATTCACAACGCTGGTATTAACTCTATTCACAACGCTGGTAGTGACTCTATTCACAACGCTGGTAGTAACTCAATTCACAACGCAGGTAGAAACTCTATTCACAACGCTGGTATTAACTCTATTCACAACGCTGGTAGTGAATCTATGCACAACGCTGGTAGTAACTCTATTCACACGCTGGTAGTAACTCTATTCACCACGCTGGTAGTGACTCTATTCACAACGCTGGTAGTGACTCTCTTCAAAACACTGGTAGTTACTCTATTCACAACCTGTAAGTAACTCTATTCACAACGCTTGTCGCGACTCTATTCACAACGCTGGTGGTAATTCTATTCACCACGTTGGTAGTGACTCTATTCACAACGCTGGTAATGACTCTATTCAAAACACTGAAAGTAACTCTATTCACAACGCTGCAAGTAACAATATTCACAACGCTGGTAGCGACGCTATTCACAAAGCTGGTAGAGACTCTATTCACAACGCTGGTAGTAACTCCATTCACAACGCTGGTAGTAACTCTATTCACAATGCTGGTAGTAACTCTATTCATAACGCTGGTAGTGACTCTATTCACAACGCTGGTAGCGACTCTATTCACAACGCTGTTAGCAACACTATTCGCAACGCTGGTAGTAACACTATTCACAACGCTGGTAGTAACTGTATTCACAACGCTGGTAGTAACTCTATTCACAACACTGGTAGTAACTCTATTCACAACGCAGGCAGTATCTCTATTCCAACGCTGGTTGTAACTCAATTCACAACGCTGGTAGTAACTCTATTCACAACGCTGGTAGTAACTCTATTCACACCGCTGGTAGTAACTCTATTCACAACGCTGGTAGTAACTCTATTCACACTGCTGGTAGTAACTCTATTCACACCGCTGGTAGTAACTCTATTCACAACGCTGGTAGTAACTCTATTCACACCGCTGGTAGTAACTCTATTCACAACGCTGGTAGTAACTCTATTCACAACGTTGGGACTAACTCTATTCACAACGCTGGAAGTAACTCTATTCACAACGCTGGTATTAACACGATTCACAACGCTGGGAGTAACTCTATTCACAACGCTGGTACTAACTCCATTCACAACGCTGGTAGCGAATCTATTCACAACGCTGTTAGCAACTCTATTCACAACGCTGGTAATAACACTATTCACAATGCTGGTAGTAACTGTATTCACAACGCTGGTAGTATCTCTATTCACAACGCTGGTAGTAACTCTATTCACAACGCTGGTAGTAACTCTATTCACAACGCTGGTAGTAACTCTATTCACAACGCTGGTAGTAACTCTATTCACACCGCTGGCAGTAACTCTATTCACAATGCTGGGAGTAACTCTATTCACAACGCTGGTAGTAACTCTATTCACAACGCTGGTAGTAACGCTATTCACAACGCTGGTAGCAACTCTATTCATAACGCTGGTAGTTACTCTGTTCACAACGCTGGTAGCGACTCTATTCACAATGCTGGTAGTGACTCTATTCAAAACACTGGTAGTAACTCTCTTCACAACGCTGCAATTAACTGTATTCACAACGCTGCAAGTAACTCTATTCACAACGCTGGTAGCGACTCTATTCACAACGCTGGTAGCGACTCTATTCACAACACTGGTAGCGACTCTATTGACAACGCTGGTAGCGAATCTATTCACAACTCTGGTAGTAACTCCATTCACATCGCTGGTAGTAACTCTATTCACAACGCTGGTAGTGACTCTATTCACAACGCTGGTAGCGGCTCTATTCACAACGCTGGTAGTGAATCTATTCACAACGCTGGTAGTAACTCCATTCACATCGCTGGTAGTAGCTCTATTCACAACGCTGGTAGTAGCTCTATTCACAACGCTGGTAGCGACTCTATTCACAACGCTGTTAGCAACTCTATTCACAACGCTGGAAGTAACTCTATTCACAATGCTGGTAGTAACTCTATTCTCAACGCTGGTAGAAACTCTATTCACAACGCTGGTCGTAACTCTATTCACAACGCTGGTATTAACTCCATTCACATGGCTGGGAGTAACTCTATTGACAACGCTGGTAGTAACTCTATTCACAACGCTGGTAGTAACTCAATTCACAACGCTGGTAGTAACTCTACTCACAACGCTGGAAGAAACTCTATTCACAACGCTGGTATTAACTCTTTTCACAACGCTGGTAGTAACTCAATTCACAACGCTGGTAGAAACTCTATTCACAACGCTGGTAGAAACTCTATTCACAACGCTGGTATTAACTCTATTCACAACGCTGGTAGTGACTCTATTCACAACGCTGGTAGTAACTCAATTCACAACGCTGGTAGAAACTCTATTCACAACGCTGGTAGAAACTCTATTCACAACGTTGGGAGTAACTCTATTCACGACGCTGGTAGTAACTCTATTCACAACGCTGATAGTAACTCTTTTCACACCGCTGGTAGTAACTCTATTCAAACCGCTGGTAGAAACTCTATTCACAACGCTGGAAGTAACCCTATTCACAACGCTGGTAGTAACTCTATTCACAACGCTGGTAGTAACTCTATTCACAACGCTTGTGGTAACTCTATTCACAACGCTGGTAGCGACTCTATTCACAACGCTGGTAGTAACTCTATTCACAACGCTGGTAGTGACTCTATTCACAACGCTGGTAGTGACCCTATTCACAACACTGGTAGAAACTCCATTCACAACGCTGGTAGCAACTCTATTCATAACGCTGGTAGTGACTCAATTCACAACGCTGGTAGTGACTCTATTCAAAACACTGGTAGTAACTCTATTCACAACGCTGCAATTAACTCTATTCACAGCGCTGCAAGTAACTCTATTCACAACGCTGGGAGTAGCTGTTTTCACAACGCTGGTAATGACTCTATTGACAATGCTGTTAGTAACTCCATTCACATCGCTGGTAGTAACTCTATTCACAACGCTGGTAGTAGCTCTATTCACAACGCTGGTAGCGACTCTATTCACTACGCTGTTTGCAACTCTATTCACAACGCTGGTAGTAACTCTAATCACAATGCTGGTAGTAACTCTATTCTCAACGCTGGTAGAAACTCTATTCAAAACGCTGGTAGTAACTCTATTCACAACGCTGGTAGTAACTCTATTCACAACCCTGGGAGTAACTCTATTCACAATGCTTGTAGTAACTCTATTCACAATGCTGGTAGTAACTCTATTGACAACGCTGGTAGCGACTCTATTCACAACGCTGGGAGTAACTCTATTCACAACGCTGGTAGTTACTCAATTCACAACGCTTGTGGTAACTCTATTCACAACACTGGTAGCGACTCTATTCACAACGCTGGTAGTAACTCTATTCACAACGCTGGTAGTGACTCTATTCACAACGCTGGTAGTGACCCTATTCACAACACTGGTAGTAACTCCATTCACAACGCTGGTAGCAACTCTATTCATAACGCTGGTAGTTACTCTATTCACAACGCTGGTAGTGACTCTATTCACAACGCTGGTAGTGACTCTATTCAAAAAACTGGTAGTAACTCTATTCACAACGCTGCAATTAACTCTATTCACAGCGCTGCAAGTAACTCTATTCACAACGCTGGTAGTAGCTGTATTCACAACGCTGGTAGTGACTCTATTGACAACGCTGTTAGTAACTCCATTCACAACGCTGGTAGTAGCTCTATTCACAACGCTGGTAGCGACTCTATTCACAACGCTGTTTGCAACTCTATTCACAACGCTGGTAGTAACTCTATTCACAATGCTGGTAGTAACTCTATTCTCAACGCTGGTAGAAACTCTATTAAAAACGCTGGTAGTAACTCTATTCACAACGCTGGTAGTAACTCTATTCACAACGCTGGTAGTAACTCTATTCACAATGCTGGGAGTAACTCTATTCACAATGCTTGTAGTAACTCTATTCACAATGCTGGTAGTAACTCTATTGACAACGCTGGTAGCGACTCTATTCACAACGCTGGGAGTAACTCTATTCACAACGCTGGTAGTAACTCAGTTCACAACGCTGGTAATAACTCTATTCTCAACGCTGTAGAAACTCTATTCACAACGCTGGTAGAAACTCTATTCACAACGCTGGTATTAACTCTATTCACATCGCTGGTAGTGACTCTATTCACAACGCTGGTAGTAACTCTATTCACAACGCTGCAAGTAACTCTATTCACAACGCTTGTAGCGACTCTATTCACAACGCTGGTGGTAACTCTATTCACCACGCTGGTAGTGACACTATTCACAACGCTGGTAGAGACTCTATTCAAAACACTGGTAGTATCTCTATTCACAACGCTGCAAGTAACTCTATTCACAACGCTGCTGGCGACGCTATTCAAAACGCTGGTAGCGACTCTATTCACAACGCTGGTAGTAACTCTATTCACAACGCTGGTATTAACTGCATTCACAAAGCTGGGAGTAACTCTATTCACAACGCTGGTAGTAACTCTATTCACAACGCTGGTATTAACTCCATTCACAACGCTGGTAGTAACGCTATTCACAACGCTGGTAGTAACTCTATTCACAACGCTGGTAGTAACTCTCTTGACAACGCTGGTCGTAACTCTATTCACAAAGCTGGTATTAACTCCATTCACAAACCTGGGAGTAACTCTATTGACAACGCTGGTATTAACTCCATTCACAAAGTTGGGAGTAACTCTATTGACAACGCTGGTAGTAACTCTATTCACAACGCTGGTAGTAACTCTATTCACAATGCTGGTAGTAACTCTATTGACAACGCTGGTCATAACTCTATTCACAACGCTGGTATTAAATCCATTCACAAAGATGGGAGTAACTCTATTGACAACGTTGTTAGTAACTCTGTTCACAACGCTGGTAGTAACTCAATTCACAATGCTGGTAGTAACTCTATTCACAACGCTGGTAGAAACTCTATTCACAGCGCTGTTATTAACTCTATTCACAAAGCTGGTAGTAAATCAATTCACAACGCTGGTAGAAACTCTATTCACAACGCTGGTAGAAACTTTATTCACAACGCTGGTATTAACTCTATTCACAACGCTGGTAGTGAGTCTATTCACAACGCTGGTAGTAACTCAATTCACAACGCTGGTAGAAACTCTATTCACAACGCTGGTAGAAACTCTATTCACAACGCTGGTATTAACTCTATTCACAACGCTGGTAGTGACTCTATTCACAACGCTGGTAGTAACTCTCTTCACACGCTGGTAGTAACTCTATTCACAACGCTTGTCGCGACTCTATTCACAACGCTGGTATTAACTCTATTCACAACGCTGGGAGTGACTCTATTCACAACGCTGGTAGTAACTCAATTCACAACGCTTGTAGAAACTCTATTCACAACGCTGGTTGAAACTCTATTCACAACGTTGGGAGTAACTCTATTCACAACGCTGGTAGTAACTCTATTCACAACGCTGATAGTAACTCTTTTCACACCGCTGGGAGTAACTCTATTCAAACCGCTGGTAGTAACTCTATTCACAACGCTGGAAGTATCACTATTCACAACGCTGGTAGTAACTCTATTCACAACACTGGTAGTAACTCTATTCACAACGCTTGTGGTAACTCTATTCACAACGCTGGTAGCAACTCTATTCACAACGCTGGTAGTAACTCTATTCACAACGCTGGTAGTGACTCTATTCACAACACTGGTAGTAACTCCATTCACAACGCTGGTAGCAACTCTATTCATAACGCTGGTAGTTACTCTGTTCAAAACGCTGGTAGTGACTCTATTCACAACGCTGGTAGTGACTCTATTCAAAACACTGGTAGTAACTCTATTCACAACGCTGGAAGAAACTCTATTCACAACGCTGGTATTAACCCTTTTCACAACGCTGGTAGTAACTCAATTCACAACGCTGGTAGAAACTCTATTCACAACGCTGGTAGAAACTCTATTCACAACGCTGGTATTAACTCTATTCACAACGCTGGTAGTGACTCTATTCACAACGCTGGTAGTAACTCAATTCACAACGCAGGTAGAAACTCTATTCACAACGCTGGTATTAACTCTATTCACAACGCTGGTAGTGAATCTATGCACAACGCTGGTAGTAACTCTATTCACACGCTGGTAGTAACTCTATTCACCACGCTGGTAGTGACTCTATTCACAACGCTGGTAGTGACTCTCTTCAAAACACTGGTAGTTACTCTATTCACAACCTGTAAGTAACTCTATTCACAACGCTTGTCGCGACTCTATTCACAACGCTGGTGGTAATTCTATTCACCACGTTGGTAGTGACTCTATTCACAACGCTGGTAATGACTCTATTCAAAACACTGAAAGTAACTCTATTCACAACGCTGCAAGTAACAATATTCACAACGCTGGTAGCGACGCTATTCACAAAGCTGGTAGAGACTCTATTCACAACGCTGGTAGTAACTCCATTCACAACGCTGGTAGTAACTCTATTCACAACGCTGGTAGTAACTCTATTCATAACGCTGGTAGTGACTCTATTCACAACGCTGGTAGCGACTCTATTCACAACGCTGTTAGCAACACTATTCGCAACGCTGGTAGTAACACTATTCACAACGCTGGTAGTAACTGTATTCACAACGCTGGTAGTAACTCTATTCACAACACTGGTAGTAACTCTATTCACAACGCAGGCAGTATCTCTATTCCAACGCTGGTTGTAACTCAATTCACAACGCTGGTAGTAACTCTATTCACAACGCTGGTAGTAACTCTATTCACACCGCTGGTAGTAACTCTATTCACAACGCTGGTAGTAACTCTATTCACACTGCTGGTAGTAACTCTATTCACACCGCTGGTAGTAACTCTATTCACAACGCTGGTAGTAACTCTATTCACACCGCTGGTAGTAACTCTATTCACAACGCTGGTAGTAACTCTATTCACAACGTTGGGACTAACTCTATTCACAACGCTGGAAGTAACTCTATTCACAACGCTGGTATTAACACGATTCACAACGCTGGGAGTAACTCTATTCACAACGCTGGTACTAACTCCATTCACAACGCTGGTAGCGAATCTATTCACAACGCTGTTAGCAACTCTATTCACAACGCTGGTAATAACACTATTCACAATGCTGGTAGTAACTGTATTCACAACGCTGGTAGTATCTCTATTCACAACGCTGGTAGTAACTCTATTCACAACGCTGGTAGTAACTCTATTCACAACGCTGGTAGTAACTCTATTCACAACGCTGGTAGTAACTCTATTCACACCGCTGGCAGTAACTCTATTCACAATGCTGGGAGTAACTCTATTCACAACGCTGGTAGTAACTCTATTCACAACGCTGGTAGTAACTCTATTCACAACGCTGGTAGAAACTCTATTCACAACGTCGGGAGTAACTCTATTCACAACGCTGGTAGTAATTCTATTCACAACGCTGGAAGTAACTCTTTTCACACCGCTGGTAGTAACTCTATTCACAACGCTGGTAGTAACTCTATTCACAAGGCTTGTGGTAACTCTATTCAGAACGCTGGTAGTGACTCTATTCACAACGCTGGTAGTAACTCTATTCACAACGCTGTAGTGACTCTATTCACAACGCTGGTAGTGACCCTATTCACAACACTGGTAGTAACGCTATTCACAACGCTGGTAGCAACTCTATTCATAACGCTGATAGTTACTCTGTTCACAACGCTGGTAGCGACTCTATTCACAATGCTGGTAGTGACTCTATTCAAAACACTGGTAGTAACTCTATTCACAACGCTGCAATTAACTGTATTCACAACGCTGCAAGTAACTCTATTCACAACGCTGGTAGCGACTCTATTCACAACGCTGGTAGCGACTCTATTCACAACACTGGTAGCGACTCTATTCTCAACGCTGGTAGCGAATCTATTCACAACGCTGGTAGTAACTCCATTCACATCGCTGGTAGTAACTCTATTCACAACGCTGGTAGTGACTATATTCAGAACGCTGGTAGCGACTCTATTCACAACGCTGGAAGTAACTCTATTCACAATGCTGGTAGTAACTCTATTCTCAACGCTGGTAGAAACTCTATTCACAACGATGGTCGTAACTCTATTCACAACGCTGGTAGTAACTCTATTCACAACGCTGGTAGTAACTCAATTCACAACGCTGGTAGTAACTCTATTCACAACGCTGGAAGAAACTCTATTCACAACGCTGGTATTAACTCTTTTCACAACGCTGGTAGTAACTCAATTCACAACGCTGGTAGAAACTCTATTCACAACGCTGGTAGAAATTCTATTCACAACGCTGGTATTAACTCTATTCACAACGCTGGTAGTGACTCTATTCACAACGCTGGTAGTAACTCAATTCACAACGCTGGTAGAAACTCTATTCACAACGCTGGTATTAACTCTATTCACAACGCTGGTAGTGAATCTATGCACAACGCTGGTAGTAACTCTATTCACACGCTGGTAGTAACTCTATTCACCACGCTGGTAGTGACTCTATTCACAACGCTGGTAGTGACTCTCTTCAAAACACTGGTAGTAACTCTATTCACAACCTGTAAGTAACTCTATTCACAACGCTTGTCGCGACTCTATTCACAACGCTGGTGGTAATTCTATTCACCACGTTGGTAGTGACTCTATTCACAACGCTGGTAGTGACTCTATTCAAAACACTGGTAGTAACTCTATTCACAACGCTGCAAGTAACAATATTCACAACGCTGGTAGCGACGCTATTCACAAAGCTGGTAGAAACTCTATTCACAACGCTGGTAGTAACTCCATTCACAACGCTGGTAGTAACTCTATTCACAACGCTGGTAGTAACTCTATTCACACTGCTGGTAGTAACTCTATTCACAACGCTTGGCGCGACTCAATTCACAACGCTGGTATTAACTCTATTCACAACGCTGGGAGTGACTCTATTCACAACGCTGGTAGTAACTTTATTCGCACTGCTGGTAGTAACTCTATTCACAACGCTGGTTGTAACTCTATTCACAATGTTGGGACTAACTCTATTCACAACGCTGGTAGTAACTCTATTCACAATGCTGGTATTAACACGATTCACAACGCTGGGAGTAACTCTATTCACAACGCTGGTAGTAACTCCTTTCACAACGCTGGTAGCGACTCTATTCACAACGCTGTTAGCAACTCTATTCACAACGCTGGTAATAACACTATTCACAATGCTGGTAGTAACTGAATTCACAACGCTGGTAGTATCTCTATTCACAACGCTGGTAGTAACTCTATTCACAACGCTGGTAGTAACTCTATTCACAACGCTGGTAGTAACTCTATTCAGAACGCTGGTAGCAACTCTATTCACACCGCTGGCAGTAACTCTATTCACAATGCTGGGAGTAACTCTATTCACAACGCTGGTAGTAACTCTATTCACAACGCTGGTAGTAACTCTATTCACAACGCTGGTAGAAACTCTATTCACAACGTTGGGAGTAACTCTATTCACAACGCTGGTAGTAATTCTATTCACAACGCTGGAAGTAACTCTTTTCACACCGCTGGTAGTAACTGTATTCACAACGCTGGTAGTAACTCTATTCACAACGCTTGTGGTAACTCTATTCACAACGCTGGTAGCGACTCTATTCACAACGCTGGTAGTAACTCTATTCACAACGCTGTAGTGACTCTATTCACAACGCTGGTAGTGACCCTATTCACAACACTGGTAGTAACGCTATTCACAACGCTGGTAGCAACTCTATTCATAACGCTGGTAGTTACTCTGTTCACAACGCTGGTAGCGACTCTATTCACAATGCTGGTAGTGACTCTATTCAAAACACTGGTAGTAACTCTATTCACAACGCTGCAATTAACTGTATTCACAACGCTGCAAGTAACTCTATTCACAACGCTGGAAGCGACTCTATTCACAACGCTTGTAGCGACTCTATTCACAACACTGGTAGCGACTCTATTGACAACGCTGGTAGCGAATCTATTCACAACGCTGGTAGTAACTCCATTCACATCGCTGGTAGTAACTCTATTCACAACGCTGGTAGTGACTCTATTCACAACGCTGGTAGCGGCTCTATTCACAACGCTGGTAGTGAATCTATTCACAACGCTGGTAGTAACTCCATTCACATCGCTGGTAGTAACTCTATTCACAACGCTGGTAGTAGCTCTATTCACAACGCTGGTAGCGACTCTATTCACAACGCTGTTAGCAACTCTATTCACAACGCTGGAGTAACTCTATTCACAATGCTGGTAGTAACTCTATTCTCAACGCTGGTAGAAACTCTATTCACAACGCTGGTCGTAACTCTATTCACAACGCTGGTATTAACTCCATTCACATGGCTGGGAGTAACTCTATTGACAACGCTGGTAGTAACTCTATTCACAACGCTGGTAGTAACTCAATTCACAACGCTGGTAGTAACTCTACTCACAACGCTGGAAGAAACTCTATTCACAACGCTGGTATTAACTCTTTTCACAACGCTGGTAGTAACTCAATTCACAACGCTGGTAGAAACTCTATTCACAACGCTGGTAGAAACTCTATTCACAATGCTGGTATTAACTCTATTCACAACGCTGTTAGTGACTCTATTCACAACGCTGGTCGTAACTCAATTCACAACGCTGGTAGAAACTCTATTCACAACGCTGGTAGAAACTCTATTCACAACGTTGGGAGTAACTCTATTCACAACGCTGGTAGTAACTCTATTCACAACGCTGATAGTAACTCTTTTCAAACCACTGGTAGTAACTCTATTCAAACCGCTGGTAGTAACTCTATTCACAACGCTGGAAGTAACCCTATTCACAACGCTGGTAGTAACTCTATTCACAACGCTGGTAGTAACTCTATTCACAACGCTTGTGGTAACTCTATTCACAACGCTGGTAGCGACTCTATTCACAATGCTGGTAGTAACTCTATTCACAACGCTGGTAGTGACTCAATTCACAACGCTGGTAGTGACCCTATTCACAACACTGGTAGTAACTCCATTCACAACGCTGGTAGCAACTCTATTCATAACGCTGGTAGTTACTCTATTCACAACGCTGGTAGTGACTCTATTCACAACGCTGGTAGTGACTCTATTCAAAACACTGGTAGTAACTCTATTCACAACGCTGCAATTAACTCTATTCACAGCGCTGCAAGTAACTCTATTCACAACGCGGGAAATAGCTGTATTCACAACGCTGGTAGTGACTCTATTGACAACGCTGTTAGTAACTCCATTCACATCGCTGGTAGTAACTCTATTCACAACGATGGTAGTAGCTCTATTCACAACGCTGGTAGCGACTCTATTCACAACGCTGTTTGCAACTCTATTCACAACGCTGGTAGTAACTCTATTCACAATGCTGGTAGTAACTCTATTCTCAACGCTGGTAGAAACTCTATTCAAAACGCTGGTAGTAACTCTATTCACAACGCTGGTAGTAACTCTATTCACAACGCTGGTAGTAACTCTATTCACAACGCTGGGAGTATCTCTATTCACAATGCTTGTAGTAACTCTATTCACAATGCTGGTAGTAACTCTATTGACAACGCTGGTAGCGACTCTATTCACAACGCTGGGAGTAACTCTATTCACAACGCTGGTAGTAACTCAATTCACCACGCTGGTAATAACTCTATTCTCAACGCTGTAGAAACTCTATTCACAACGCTGGTAGAAACTCTATTCACAACGCTGGTATTAACTCTATTCACATCGCTGGTAGTGACTCTATTCACAACGCTGGTAGTAACTCTATTCACAACGCTGCAAGTAACTCTATTCTCAACGCTTGTAGCGACTCTATTCACAACGCTGGTGGTAACTCTATTCACCACGCTGGTAGTGACACTATTCACAACGCTGGTAGTGACTCTATTCAAAACACTGGTAGTAACTCTATTCACAACGCTGCAAGTAACTCTATTCACAACGCTGCTGGCGACGCTATTCAAAAAGCTGGTAGCGACTCTATTCACAACGCTGGTAGTAACTCTATTCACAACGCTGGTATTAACTGCATTCACAAAGCTGGGAGTAACTCTATTCACAACGCTGGTAGTAACTCTATTCACAACGCTGGTATTAACTCCATTCACAACGCTGGTAGTAACGCTATTCACAACGCTGGTAGTAACTCTATTCACAACGCTGGTAGTAACTCTCTTGACAACGCTGGTCGTAACTCTATTCACAAAGCAGGTATTAACTCCATTCACAAACCTGGGAGTAACTCTATTGACAACGCTGGTCGTAACTCTATTTACAACGCTGGTAGCGACTCTATTCACAACGCTGGTAGTAACTCTATTCACAACGCTGGTATTAACTCCATTCACAAAGTTGGGAGTAACTCTATTGACAACGCTGGTAGTAACTCTATTCACAACGCTGGTAGTAACACTATTCACAATGCTGGTAGTAACTCTATTGACAACGCTGGTCATAACTCTATTCACAACGCTGGTATTAAATCCATTCACAAAGATGGGAGTAACTCTATTGACAACGTTGTTAGTAACTCTGTTCACAACGCTGGTAGTAACTCAATTCACAATGCTGGTAGTAACTCTATTCACAACGCTGGTAGAAACTCTATTCACAGCGCTGTTATTAACTCTATTCACAAAGCTGGTAGTAAATCAATTCACAACGCTGGTAGTAACTCTATTCACAACGTTGGGACTAACTCTATTCACAACGCTGGAAGTAACTCTATTCACAACGCTGGTATTAACACGATTCACAACGCTGGGAGTAACTCTATTCACAACGCTGGTACTAACTCCATTCACAACGCTGGTAGCGAATCTATTCACAACGCTGTTAGCAACTCTATTCACAACGCTGGTAATAACACTATTCACAATGCTGGTAGTAACTGTATTCACAACGCTGGTAGTATCTCTATTCACAACGCTGGTAGTAACTCTATTCACAACGCTGGTAGTAACTCTATTCACAACGCTGGTAGTAACTCTATTCACAACGCTGGTAGTAACACTTTTCACACCGCTGGCAGTAACTCTATTCACAATGCTGGGAGTAACTCTATTCACAACGCTGGTAGTAACTCTATTCACAACGCTGGTAGTAACTCTATTCACAACGCTGGTAGAAACTCTATTCACAACGTCGGGAGTAACTCTATTCACAACGCTGGTAGTAATTCTATTCACAACGCTGGAAGTAACTCTTTTCACACCGCTGGTAGTAACTCTATTCACAAAGCTGGTAGTAACTCTATTCACAAGGCTTGTGGTAACTCTATTCAGAACGCTGGTAGTGACTCTATTCACAACGCTGGTAGCAACTCTATTCACAACGCTGTAGTGACTCTATTCCCAACGCTGGTAGTGACCCTATTCACAACACTGGTAGTAACGCTATTCACAACGCTGGTAGCAACTCTATTCATAACGCTGATAGTTACTCTGTTCACAACGCTGGTAGCGACTCTATTCACAATGCTGGTAGTGACTCTATTCAAAACACTGGTAGTAACTCTATTCACAACGCTGCAATTAACTGTATTCACAACGCTGCAAGTAACTCTATTCACAACGCTGGTAGCGACTCTATTCACAACGCTGGTTTCGACTCTATTCACAACACTGGTAGCGACTCTATTCTCAACGCTGGTAGCGAATCTATTCACAACGCTGGTAGTAACTCCATTCACGTCGCTGGTAGTAACTCTATTCACAACGCTGGTAGTGACTCTATTCACAACGCTGGTAGCGACTCTATTCACAACGCTGGTAGTGAATCTATTCACAACGCTGGTAGTAACTCCATTCAGATTGCTGGTAGTAACTTTATTCACAACGCTGGTAGTAGCTCTATTCACAACGCTGGTAGCGACTCTATTCACAACGCTGTTAGCAACTCTATTCACAACGCTGGAAGTAACTCTATTCACAATGCTGGTAGTAACTCTATTCTCAACGCTGGTAGAAACTCTATTCACAACGATGGTCGTAACTCTATTCACAACGCTGGTATTAACTCCATTCACATGGCTGGGAGTAACTCTATTGACATCGCTGGTAGTAACTCTATTCACAACGCTGGTAGTAACTCAATTCACAACGCTGGTAGTAACTCTATTCACAACGCTGGAAGAAACTCTATTCACAACGCTGGTATTAACTCTTTTCACAACGCTGGTAGTAACTCAATTCACAACGCTGGTAGAAACTCTATTCACAACGCTGGTAGAAATTCTATTCACAACGCTGGTATTAACTCTATTCACAACGCTGGTAGTGACTCTATTCACAACGCTGGTAGTAACTCAATTCACAACGCTGGTAGAAACTCTATTCACAACGCTGGTATTAACTCTATTCACAACGCTGGTAGTGAATCTATGCACAACGCTGGTAGTAACTCTATTCACACGCTGGTAGTAACTCTATTCACCACGCTGGTAGTGACTCTATTCACAACGCTGGTAGTGACTCTCTTCAAAACACTGGTAGTAACTCTATTCACAACCTGTAAGTAACTCTATTCACAACGCTTGTCGCGACTCTATTCACAACGCTGGTGGTAATTCTATTCACCACGTTGGTAGTGACTCTATTCACAACGCTGGTAGTGACTCTATTCAAAACACTGGTAGTAACTCTATTCACAACGCTGCAAGTAACAATATTCACAACGCTGGTAGCGACGCTATTCACAAAGCTGGTAGAAACTCTATTCACAACGCTGGTAGTAACTCCATTCACAACGCTGTTAGTAACTCTATTCACAACGCTGGTAGTAACTCTATTCATAACGCTGGTAGTGACTCTATTCACAACGCTGGTAGCTACTCTGTTCACAACGCTGTGAGCAACACTATTCACAACGCTGGTAGTAACACTATTCACAACGCTGGTAGTAACTGTATTCACAACGCTGGTAGTAACTCTATTCACAACACTGGTAGTAACTCTATTCACAACGCAGGCAAAATCTCTATTCCAACGCTGGTTGTAACACAATTCACAACGCTGGTAGTAACTCTATTCACAACGCTGGTAGTAACTCTATTCACACCGCTGGTAGTAACTCTATTCACAACGCTGGTAGTAACTCTATTCACACTGCTGGTAGTAACTCTATTCACAACGCTTGGCGCGACTCAATTCACAACGCTGGTATTAACTCTATTCACAACGCTGGGAGTGACTCTATTCACAACGCTGGTAGTAACTTTATTCGCACTGCTGGTAGTAACTCTATTCACAACGCTGGTAGTAACTCTATTCACAATGTTGGGACTAACTCTATTCACAACGCTGGTAGTAACTCTATTCACAATGCTGGTATTAACACGATTCACAACGCTGGGAGTAACTCTATTCACAACGCTGGTAGTAACTCCTTTCACAACGCTGGTAGCGTCTCTATTCACAACGCTGTTAGCAACTCTATTCACAACGCTGGTAATAACACTATTCACAATGCTGGTAGTAACTGAATTCACAACGCTGGTAGTATCTCTATTCACAACGCTGGTAGTAACTCTATTCACAACGCTGGTAGTAACTCTATTCACAACGCTGGTAGTAACTCTATTCAGAACGCTGGTAGCAACTCTATTCACACCGCTGGCAGTAACTCTATTCACAATGCTGGGAGTAACTCTATTCACAACGCTGGTAGTAACTCTATTCACAACGCTGGTAGTAACTCTATTCACAACGCTGGTAGAAACTCTATTCACAACGTTGGGAGTAACTCTATTCACAACGCTGGTAGTAATTCTATTCACAACGCTGGAAGTAACTCTTTTCACACCGCTGGTAGTAACTGTATTCACAACGCTGGTAGTAACTCTATTCACAACGCTTGTGGTAACTCTATTCACAACGCTGGTAGCGACTCTATTCACAACGCTGGTAGTAACTCTATTCACAACGCTGTAGTGACTCTATTCACAACGCTGGTAGTGACCCTATTCACAACACTGGTAGTAACGCTATTCACAACGCTGGTAGCAACTCTATTCATAACGCTGGTAGTTACTCTGTTCACAACGCTGGTAGCGACTCTATTCACAATGCTGGTAGTGACTCTATTCAAAACACTGGTAGTAACTCTATTCACAACGCTGCAATTAACTGTATTCACAACGCTGCAAGTAACTCTATTCACAACGCTGGAAGCGACTCTATTCACAACGCTGGTAGCGACTCTATTCACAACACTGGTAGCGACTCTATTGACAACGCTGGTAGCGAATCTATTCACAACGCTGGTAGTAACTCCATTCACATCGCTGGTAGTAACTCTATTCACAACGCTGGTAGTGACTCTATTCACAACGCTGGTAGCGGCTCTATTCACAACGCTGGTAGTGAATCTATTCACAACGCTGGTAGTAACTCCATTCACATCGCTGGTAGTAACTCTATTCACAACGCTGGTAGTAGCTCTATTCACAACGCTGGTAGCGACTCTATTCACAACGCTGTTAGCAACTCTATTCACAACGCTGGAAGTAACTCTATTCACAATGCTGGTAGTAACTCTATTCTCAACGCTGGTAGAAACTCTATTCACAACGCTGGTCGTAACTCTATTCACAACGCTGGTATTAACTCCATTCACATGGCTGGGAGTAACTCTATTGACAACGCTGGTAGTAACTCTATTCACAACGCTGGTAGTAACTCAATTCACAACGCTGGTAGTAACTCTACTCACAACGCTGGAAGAAACTCTATTCACAACGCTGGTATTAACTCTTTTCACAACGCTGGTAGTAACTCAATTCACAACGCTGGTAGAAACTCTATTCACAACGCTGGTAGAAACTCTATTCACAACGCTGGTATTAACTCTATTCACAACGCTGTTAGTGACTCTATTCACAACGCTGGTCGTAACTGAATTCACAACGCTGGTAGAAACTCTATTCACAACGCTGGTAGAAACTCTATTCACAACGTTGGGAGTAACTCTATTCACAACGCTGGTAGTAACTCTATTCACAACGCTGATAGTAACTCTTTTCAAACCACTGGTAGTAACTCTATTCAAACCGCTGGTAGTAACTCTATTCACAACGCTGGAAGTAACCCTATTCACAACGCTGGTAGTAACTCTATTCACAACGCTGGTAGTAACTCTATTCACAACGCTTGTGGTAACTCTATTCACAACGCTGGTAGCGACTCTATTCACAACGCTGGTAGTAACTCTATTCACAACGCTGGTAGTGACTCAATTCACAACGCTGGTAGTGACCCTATTCACAACACTGGTAGTAACTCCATTCACAACGCTGGTAGCAACTCTATTCATAACGCTGGTAGTTACTCTATTCACAACGCTGGTAGTGACTCTATTCACAACGCTGGTAGTGACTCTATTCAAAACACTGGTAGTAACTCTATTCACAACGCTGCAATTAACTCTATTCACAGCGCTGCAAGTAACTCTATTCACAACGCTGGAAATAGCTGTATTCACAACGCTGGTAGTGACTCTATTGACAACGCTGTTAGTAACTCCATTCACATCGCTGGTAGTAACTCTATTCACAAAGATGGTAGTAGCTCTATTCACAACGCTGGTAGCGACTCTATTCACAACGCTGTTTGCAACTCTATTCACAACGCTGTTAGTAACTCTATTCACAATGCTGGTAGTAACTCTATTCTCAACGCTGGTAGAAACTCTATTCAAAACGCTGGTAGTAACTCTATTCACAACGCTGGTAGTAACTCTATTCACAACGCTGGTAGTAGCTCTATTCACAACGCTGGGAGTAACTCTATTCACAATGCTTGTAGTAACTCTATTCACAATGCTGGTAGTAACTCTATTGACAACGCTGGTAGCGACTCTATTCACAACGCTGGGAGTAACTCTATTCACAACGCTGGTAGTAACTCAATTCACAACGCTGGTAATAACTCTATTCTCAACGCTGTAGAAACTCTATTCACAACGCTGGTAGAAACTCTATTCACAACGCTGGTATTAACTCTATTCACATCGCTGGTAGTGACTCTATTCACAACGCTGGTAGTAACTCTATTCACAACGCTGCAAGTAACTCTATTCACAACGCTTGTAGCGACTCTATTCACAACGCTGGTGGTAACTCTATTCACCACGCTGGTAGTGACACTATTCACAACGCTGGTAGTGACTCTATTCAAAACACTGGTAGTAACTCTATTCACAACGCTGCAAGTAACTCTATTCACAACGCTGCTGGCGACGCTATTCAAAACGCTGGTAGCGACTCTATTCACAACGCTGGTAGTAACTCTATTCACAACGCTGGTATTAACTGCATTCACAAAGCTGGGAGTAACTCTATTCACAACGCTGGTAGTAACTCTATTCACAACGCTGGTATTAACTCCATTCACAACGCTGGTAGTAACGCTATTCACAACGCTGGTAGTAACTCTATTCACAACGCTGGTAGTAACTCTCTTGACAACGCTGGTCGTAACTCTATTCACAAAGCAGGTATTAACTCCATTCACAAACCTGGGAGTAACTCTATTGACAACGCTGGTCGTAACTCAATTTACAACGCTGGTAGCGACTCTATTCACAACGCTGGTAGTAACTCTATTCACAACGCTGGTATTAACTCCATTCACAAAGTTGGGAGTAACTCTATTGACAACGCTGGTAGTAACTCTATTCACAACGCTGGTAGTAACACTATTCACAATGCTGGTAGTAACTCTATTGACAACGCTGGTCATAACTCTATTCACAACGCTGGTATTAAATCCATTCACAAAGATGGGAGTAACTCTATTGACAACGTTGTTAGTAACTCTGTTCACAACGCTGGAAGTAACTCAATTCACAATGCTGGTAGTAACTCTATTCACAACGCTGGTAGAAACTCTATTCACAGCGCTGTTATTAACTCTATTCACAAAGCTGGTAGTAAATCAATTCACAACGCTGGTAGAAACTTTATTCACAACGCTGGTAGAAACTTTATTCACAACGCTGGTAGTAACTCTATTCACAACGCTTGTCGCGACTCTATTCACAACGCTGGTATTAACTCTATTCACAACGCTGGGAGTGACTTTATTCACAACGCTGGTAGTAACTCAATTCACAACGCTTGTAGAAACTCTATTCTCAACGCTGGTAGAATCTCTATTCACAACGTTGGTAGGAACTCTATTCACAACGCTGGTAGTAACTCTATTCACAACGCTGATAATAACTCTTTTCACACCGCTGGGAGTAACTCTATTCAAACCGCTGGTAGTAACTCTATTCACAACGCTGGAAGTAACCCTATTCACAACGCTGGTAGTAACTCTGTTCACATTGCTGGTAGTAACTCTATTCACAACGCTTGTGGTAACTCTATTCACAACGCTGGTAGCGACTCTATTCACAACGCTGGTAGTAACTCTATTCACAACGCTGGTAGTGACTCTATTCACAACACTGGTAGTAACTCCATTCACAACGCTGGCAGCAACTCTATTCATAACGCTGGTAGTTACTCTGTTCAAAACGCTGGTAGTGACTCTATTCACAACGCTGGTAGTGACTCTATTCAAAACACTGGTAGTAACTCTATTCACAACGCTGGAAGAAACTCTATTCACAACGCTGGTATTAACTCTTTTCACAATGCTGGTAGTAACTCAATTCACAACGCTGGTAGAAACTCTATTCACAACGCTGGTAGAAACTCTATTCACAACGCTGGTATTAACTCTATTCACAACGCTGGTAGTGACTCTATTCACAACGCTGGTAGTAACTCAATTCACAAAGCTGATAGAAATTCTATTCACAACGCTGGTATTAACTCTATTCACAACGCTGGTAGTGAATCTATGCACAACGCTGGTAGTAACTTTATTCACACGCTGGTAGTAACTCTATTCACCACGCTGGTAGTGACTCTATTCACAACGCTGGTAGTGACTCTCTTCAAAACACTGGTAGTTACTCTATTCACAACCTGTAAGTAACTCTATTCACAACGCTTGTCGCGACTCTATTCACAACGCTGGTGGTAATTCTATTCACCACGTTGGTAGTGACTCTATTCACAACGCTGGTAATGACTCTATTCAAAACACTGAAAGTAACTCTATTCACAACGCTGCAAGTAACAATATTCACAACGCTGGTAATGACTCTATTGACAATGCTGTTAGTAACTCCATTCACATCGCTGGTAGTAACTCTATTCACAACGCTGGTAGTAGCTCTATTCACAACGCTGGTAGCGACTCTATTCACTACGCTGTTTGCAACTCTATTCACAACGCTGGTAGTAACTCTATTCACAATGCTGGTAGTAACTCTATTCTCAACGCTGGCAGAAACTCTATTCAAAACGCTGGTAGTAACTCTATTCACAACGCTGGTAGTAACTCTATTCACAACGCTGGTAGTAACTCTATTCACAACCCTGGGAGTAACTCTATTCACAATGCTTGTAGTAACTCTATTCACAATGCTGGTAGTAACTCTATTGACAAGGCTGGTAGCGACTCTATTCACAACGCTGGGAGTAACTCTATTCACAACGCTGGTAGTTACTCAATTCACAACGCTTGTGGTAACTCTGTTCACAACACTGGTAGCGACTCTATTCACAACGCTGGTAGTAACTCTATTCACAACGCTGGTAGTGACTCTATTCACAACGCTGGTAGTGACCCTATTCACAACACTGGTAGCGACTCCATTCACAACGCTGGTAGCAACTCTATTCATAACGCTGGTAGTTACTCTATTCACAACGCTGGTAGTGACTCTATTCAAAACGCTGGTAGTGACTCTATTCAAAACACTGGTAGTAACTCTATTCACAACGCTGCAATTAACTCTATTCACAGCGCTGCAAGTAACTCTATTCACAACGCTGATAGTAGCTGTATTCACAACGCTGGTAGTGACTCTATTGACAACGCTGTTAGTAACTCCATTCACATCGCTGGTAGTAACTCTATTCACAACGCTGGTAGTAGCTCTATTCACAACGCTGGTAGCGACTCTATTCACAACGCTGTTTGCAACTCTATTCACAACGCTGGTAGTAACTCTATTCACAATGCTGGTAGTAACTCTATTCTCAACGCTGGTAGAAACTCTTTTCAAAACGCTGGTAGTAACTCTATTCACAACGCTGGTAGTAACTCTATTCACAACGCTGGTAGTAACTCTATTCACAACGCTGGGAGTAACTCTATTCACAATGCTTGTAGTAACTCTATTCACAATGCTGGTAGTAACTCTATTGACAACGCTGGTAGCGACTCTATTCACAACGCTGGGAGTAACTCTATTCACAACGCTGGTAGTAACTCAATTCACAACGCTGGTAATAACTCTATTCTCAACGCTGTAGAAACTCTATTCACAACGCTGGTATAAACTCTATTCACAACGCTGGTATTAACTCTATTCACATCGCTGGTAGTGACTCTATTCACAACGCTGGTAGTAACTCTATTCACAACGCTGCAAGTAACTCTATTCACAACGCTTGTAGTGACTCTATTCACAACGCTGGTGGTAACTCTATTCACCACGCTGGTAGTGACACTATTCACAACGCTGGTAGAGACTCTATTCAAAACACTGGTAGTATCTCTATTCACAACGCTGCAAGTAACTCTATTCACAACGCTGCTGGCGACGCTATTCAAAACGCTGGTAGCGACTCTATTCACAACGCTGGTAGTAACTCTATTCACAACGCTGGTATTAACTGCATTCACAAAGCTGGGAGTAACTCTATTCACAACGCTGGTAGCAACTCTATTCACAACGCTGGTATTAACTCCATTCACAACGCTGGTAGTAACGCTATTCACAACGCTGGTAGTAACTCTATTCACAACGCTGGTAGTAACTCTCTTGACAACGCTGGTCGTAACTCTATTCACAAAGCTGGTATTAACTCCATTCACAAACCTGGGAGTAACTCTATTGACAACGCTGATCGTAACTCTATTTACAACGCTGTTAGCGACTCTATTCACAACGCTGGTAGTAACTCTATTCACAACGCTGGTATTAACTCCATTCACAAAGTTGGGAGTAACTCTATTGACAACGCTGGTAATAACTCTATTCACAACGCTGGTAGTAACTCTATTCACAATGCTGGTAGTAACTCTATTGACAACGCTGGTCATAACTCTATTCACAACGCTGGTATTAAATCCATTCACAAAGATGGGAGTAACTCTATTGACAACGTTGTTAGTAACTCTGTTCACAACGCTGGTAGTAACTCAATTCACAATGCTGGTAGTAACTCTATTCACAACGCTGGTAGAAACTCTATTCACAGCGCTGTTATTAACTCTATTCACAAAGCTGGTAGCAAATCAATTCACAACGCTGGTAGAAACTCTATTCACAACGCTGGTAGAAACTTTATTCACAACGCTGGTATTAACTCTATTCACAACGCTGGTAGTGAGTCTATTCACAACGCTGGTAGTAACTCAATTCACAACGCTGGTAGAAACTCTATTCACAACGCTGGTAGAAACTCTATTCACAACGCTGGTATTAACTCTATTCACAACGCTGGTAGTGACTCTATTCACAACGCTGGTAGTAACTCTATTCACACGCTGGTAGTAACTCTATTCACAACGCTTGTCGCGACTCTATTCACAACGCTGGTATTAAGTCTATTCACAACGCTGGGAGCGACTCTATTCACAACGCTGGTAGTAACTCAATTCACAACGCTTGTAGAAACTCTATTCACAACGCTGGTTGAAACTCTATTCACAACGTTGGGAGTAACTCTATTCACAACGCTGGTAGTAACTCTATTCACAACGCTGATAGTAACTCTTTTCACACCGCTGGGAGTAACTCTATTCAAACCGCTGGTAGTAACTCTATTCACAACGCTGGAAGTATCACTATTCACAACGCTGGTAGTAACTCTATTCACAACACTGGTAGTAACTCTATTCACAATGCTTGTGGTAACTCTATTCACAACGCTGGTAGCAACTCTATTCACAACGCTGGTAGTAACTCTATTCACAACGCTGGTAGTGACTCTATTCACAACACTGGTAGTAACTCCATTCACAACGCTGGTAGTAACTCTAATCACAACACTGGTAGTAACTCTATTCACAACGCTTGTGGTAACTCTATTCACAACGCTGGTAGCAACTCTATTCACAACGCTGGTAGTAACTCTATTCACAACGCTGGTAGTGACTCTCTTCAAAACACTGGTAGTTACTCTATTCACAACCTGTAAGTAACTCTATTCACAACGCTTGTCGCGACTCTATTCACAACGCTGGTGGTAATTCTATTCACCACGTTGGTAGTGACTCTATTCACAACGCTGGTAATGACTCTATTCAAAACACTGAAAGTAACTCTATTCACAACGCTGCAAGTAACAATATTCACAACGCTGGTAGCGACGCTATTCACAAAGCTGGTAGAGACTCTATTCACAACGCTGGTAGTAACTCCATTCACAACGCTGGTAGTAACTCTATTCACAACGCTGGTAGTAACTCTATTCATAACGCTGGTAGTGACTCTATTCACAACGCTGGTAGCGACTCTATTCACAACGCTGTTAGCAACACTATTCGCAACGCTGGTAGTAACACTATTCACAACGCTGGTAGTAACTGTATTCACAACGCTGGTAGTAACTCTATTCACAACACTGGTAGTAACTCTATTCACAACGCAGGCAGTATCTCTATTCCAACGCTGGTTGTAACTCAATTCACAACGCTGGTAGTAACTCTATTCACAACGCTGGTAGTATTTCTATTCACACCGCTGGTAGTAACTCTATTCACAACGCTGGTAGTAACTCTATTCACACTGCTGGTAGTAACTCTATTCACACCGCTGGTAGTAACTCTATTCACAACGCTGGTAGTAACTCTATTCACACCGCTGGTAGTAACTCTATTCACAATGCTGGTAGTAACTCTATTCACAACGTTGGGACTAACTCTATTCACAACGCTGGAAGTAACTCTATTCACAACGCTGATATTAACACGATTCACAACGCTGGGAGTAACTCTATTCACAACGCTGGTACTAACTCCATTCACAACGCTGGTAGCGAATCTATTCACAACGCTGTTAGCAACTCTATTCACAACGCTGGTAATAAGACTATTCACAATGCTGGTAGTAACTGTATTCACAACGCTGGTAGTATCTCTATTCACAACGCTGGTAGTAACTCTATTCACAACGCTGGTAGTAACTCTATTCACAATGCTGGTGGTAACTCTATTCACAACGCTGGTAGTAACTCTATTCACACCGCTGGCAGTAACTCTACTCACAATGCTGGGAGTAACTCTATTCACAACGCTGGTAGTAACTCTATTCACAACGCTGGTAGTAACTCTATTCACAACGCTGGTAGAAACTCTATTCACAACGTCGGGAGTAACTCTATTCACAACGCTGGTAGTAATTCTATTCACAACGCTGGAAGTAACTCTTTTCACACCGCTGGTAGTAACTCTATTCACAACGCTGGTAGTAACTCTATTCACAAGGCTTGTGGTAACTCTATTCAGAACGCTGGTAGTGACTCTATTCACAACGCTGGTAGTAACTCTATTCACAACGCTGTAGTGACTCTATTCACAACGCTGGTAGTGACCCTATTCACAACACTGGTAGTAACGCTATTCACAACGCTGGTAGCAACTCTATTCATAACGCTGATAGTTACTCTGTTCACAACGCTGGTAGCGACTCTATTCACAATGCTGGTAGTGACTCTATTCAAAACACTGGTAGTAACTCTATTCACAACGCTGCAATTAACTGTATTCACAACGCTGCAAGTAACTCTATTCACAACGCTGGTAGCGACTCTATTCACAACGCTGGTAGCGACTCTATTCACAACACTGGTAGCGACTCTATTCTCAACGGTGGTAGCGAATATATTCACAACGCTGCTAGTAACTCCATTCACATCGCTGGTAGTAACTCTATTCACAACGCTGGTAGTGACTCTATTCACAACGCTGGTAGCGACTCTATTCACAACGCTGGTAGTGAATCTATTCACAACGCTGGTAGTAACTCCATTCAGATCGCTGGTAGTAACTTTATTCACAACGCTGGTAGTAGCTCTATTCACAACGCTGGTAGCGACTCTATTCACAACGCTGTTAGCAACTCTATTCACAACGCTGGAAGTAACTCTATTCACAATGCTGGTAGTAACGCTATTCTCAACGCTGGTAGAAACTCTATTCACAACGATGGTCGTAACTCTATTCACAACGCTGGTATTAACTCCATTCACATGGCTGGGAGTAACTCTATTGACAACGCTGGTAGTAACTCTATTCACAACGCTGGTAGTAACTCAATTCACAACGCTGGTAGTAACTCTATTCACAACGCTGGAAGAAACTCTATTCACAACGCTGGTATTAACTCTTTTCACAACGCTGGTAGTAACTCAATTCACAACGCTGGTAGAAACTCTATTCACAACGCTGGTAGAAATTCTATTCACAACGCTGGTATTAACTCTATTCACAACGCTGGTAGTGACTCTATTCACAACGCTGGTAGTAACTCAATTCACAACGCTGGTAGAAACTCTATTCACAAAGCTGGTATTAACTCTATTCACAACGCTGGTAGTGAATCTATGCACAACGCTGGTAGTAACTCTATTCACACGCTGGTAGTAACTCTATTCACCACGCTGGTAGTGACTCTCTTCAAAACACTGGTAGTAACTCTATTCACAACCTGTAAGTAACTCTATTCACAACGCTTGTCGCGACTCTATTCACAACGCTGGTGGTAATTCTATTCACCACGTTGGTAGTGACTCTATTCACAACGCTGGTAGTGACTCTATTCAAAACACTGGTAGTAACTCTATTCACAACGCTGCAAGTAACAATATTCACAACGCTGGTAGCGACGCTATTCACAAAGCTGGTAGAAACTCTATTCACAACGCTGGTAGTAACTCCATTCACAACGCTGTTAGTAACTCTATTCACAACGCTGGTAGTAACTCTATTCATAACGCTGGTAGTGACTCTATTCACAACGCTGGTAGCTACTCTATTCACAACGCTGTGAGCAACACTATTCACAACGCTGGTAGTAACACTATTCACAACGCTGGTAGTAACTGTATTCACAACGCTGGTAGTAACTCTATTCACAACACTGGTAGTAACTCTATTCACAACGCAGGCAAAATCTCTATTCCAACGCTGGTTGTAACTCAATTCACAACGCTGGTAGTAACTCTATTCACAACGCTGGTAGTAACTCTATTCACACCGCTGGTAGTAACTCTATTCACAACGCTGGTAGTAACTCTATTCACACTGCTGGGAGTAACTCTATTCACAACGCTTGGCGCGACTCAATTCACAACGCTGGTATTAACTCTATTCACAACGCTGGGAGTGACTCTATTCACAACGCTGGTAGTAACTTTATTCGCACTGCTGGTAGTAACTCTATTCACAACGCTGGTAGTAACTCTATTCACAATGTTGGGACTAACTCTATTCACAACGCTGGTAGTAACTCTATTCACAATGCTGGTATTAACACGAATCACAACGCTGGGAGTAACTCTATTCACAACGCTGGTAGTAACTCCTTTCACAACGCTGGTAGCGACTCTATTCACAACGCTGTTAGCAACTCTATTCACAACGCTGGTAATAACACTATTCACAATGCTGGTAGTAACTGAATTCACAACGCTGGTAGTATCTCTATTCACAACGCTGGTAGTAACTCTATTCACAACGCTGGTAGTAACTCTATTCACAACGCTGGTAGTAACTCTATTCAGAACGCTGGTAGAAACTCTATTCACACCGCTGGCAGTAACTCTATTCACAATGCTGGGAGTAACTCTATTCACAACGCTGGTAGTAACTCAATTCACAACGCTGGTAGTAACTCTATTCACAACGCTGCAATTAACTGTATTCACAACGCTGCAAGTAACTCTATTCACAACGCTGGTAGCGACTCTATTCACAACGCTGGTAGCGACTCTATTCACAACACTGGTAGCGACTCTATTCTCAACGCTGGTAGCGAATATATTCACAACGCTGCTAGTAACTCCATTCACATCGCTGGTAGTAACTCTATTCACAACGCTGGTAGTGACTCTATTCACAACGCTGGTAGCGACTCTATTCACAACGCTGGTAGTGAATCTATTCACAACGCTGGTAGTAACTCCATTCAGATCGCTGGTAGTAACTTTATTCACAACGCTGGTAGTAGCTCTATTCACAACGCTGGTAGCGACTCTATTCACAACGCTGTTAGCAACTCTATTCACAACGCTGGAAGTAACTCTATTCACAATGCTGGTAGTAACGCTATTCTCAACGCTGGTAGAAACTCTATTCACAACGATGGTCGTAACTCTATTCACAACGCTGGTATTAACTCCATTCACATGGCTGGGAGTAACTCTATTGACAACGCTGGTAGTAACTCTATTCACAACGCTGGTAGTAACTCAATTCACAACGCTGGTAGTAACTCTATTCACAACGCTGGAAGAAACTCTATTCACAACGCTGGTATTAACTCTTTTCACAACGCTGGTAGTAACTCAATTCACAACTCTGGTAGAAACTCTATTCACAACGCTGGTAGAAATTCTATTCACAACGCTGGTATTAACTCTATTCACAACGCTGGTAGTGACTCTATTCACAACGCTGGTAGTAACTCAATTCACAACGCTGGTAGAAACTCTATTCACAAAGCTGGTATTAACTCTATTCACAACGCTGGTAGTGAATCTATGCACAACGCTGGTAGTAACTCTATTCACACGCTGGTAGTAACTCTATTCACCACGCTGGTAGTGACTCTATTCACAACGCTGGTAGTGACTCTCTTCAAAACACTGGTAGTAACTCTATTCACAACCTGTAAGTAACTCTATTCACAACGCTTGTCGCGACTCTATTCACAACGCTGGTGGTAATTCTATTCACCACGTTGGTAGTGACTCTATTCACAACGCTGGTAGTGACTCTATTCAAAACACTGGTAGTAACTCTATTCACAACGCTGCAAGTAACAATATTCACAACGCTGGTAGCGACGCTATTCACAAAGCTGGTAGAAACTCTATTCACAACGCTGGTAGTAACTCCATTCACAACGCTGTTAGTAACTCTATTCACAACGCTGGTAGTAACTCTATTCATAACGCTGGTAGTGACTCTATTCACAACGCTGGTAGCTACTCTATTCACAACGCTGTGAGCAACACTATTCACAACGCTGGTAGTAACACTATTCACAACGCTGGTAGTAACTGTATTCACAACGCTGGTAGTAACTCTATTCACAACACTGGTAGTAACTCTATTCACAACGCAGGCAAAATCTCTATTCCAACGCTGGTTGTAACTCAATTCACAACGCTGGTAGTAACTCTATTCACAACGCTGGTAGTAACTCTATTCACACCGCTGGTAGTAACTCTATTCAGAACGCTGGTAGTAACTCTATTCACACTGCTGGGAGTAACTCTATTCACAACGCTTGGCGCGACTCAATTCACAACGCTGGTATTAACTCTATTCACAACGCTGGGAGTGACTCTATTCACAACGCTGGTAGTAACTTTATTCGCACTGCTGGTAGTAACTCTATTCACAACGCTGGTAGTAACTCTATTCACAATGTTGGGACTAACTCTATTCACAACGCTGGTAGTAACTCTATTCACAATGCTGGTATTAACACGATTCACAACGCTGGGAGTAACTCTATTCACAACGCTGGTAGTAACTCCTTTCACAACGCTGGTAGCGACTCTATTCACAACGCTGTTAGCAACTCTATTCACAACGCTGGTAATAACACTATTCACAATGCTGGTAGTAACTGAATTCACAACGCTGGTAGTATCTCTATTCACAACGCTGGTAGTAACTCTATTCACAACGCTGGTAGTAACTCTATTCACAACGCTGGTAGTAACTCTATTCAGAACGCTGGTAGTAACTCTATTCACACCGCTGGCAGTAACTCTATTCACAATGCTGGGAGTAACTCTATTCACAACGCTGGTAGTAACTCTATTCACAACGCTGGTAGTAACTCTATTCACAACGCTGGTAGAAACTCTATTCACAACGTTGGGAGTAACTCTATTCACAACGCTGGTAGTAATTCTATTCACAACGCTGGAAGTAACTCTTTTCACACCGCTGGTAGTAACTCTATTCACAACGCTGGAGTAACTCTATTCACAACGCTTGTGGTAACTCTATTCACAACGCTGGTAGCGACTCTATTCACAACGCTGGTAGTAACTCTATTCACAACGCTGTAGTGACTCTATTCACAACGCTGGTAGTGACCCTATTCACAACACTGGTAGTAACGCTATTCACAACGCTGGTAGCAACTCTATTCATAACGCTGGTAGTTACTCTGTTCACAACGCTGGTAGCGACTCTATTCACAATGCTGGTAGTGACTCTATTCAAAACACTGCTAGTAACTCTATTCACAACGCTGCAATTAACTGTATTCACAACGCTGCAAGTAACTCTATTCACAACGCTGGAAGCGACTCTATTCACAACGCTGGTAGCGACTCTATTCACAACACTGGTAGCGACTCTATTGACAACGCTGGTAGCGAATCTATTCACAACGCTGTTAGTAACTCCATTCACATCGCTGGTAGTAACTCTATTCACAACGCTGGTAGTGACTCTATTCACAACGCTGGTAGCGGCTCTATTCACAACGCTGGTAGTGAATCTATTCACAACGCTGGTAGTAACTCCATTCACATCGCTGGTAGTAACTCTATTCACAACGCTGGTAGTAGCTCTATTCACAACGCTGGTAGCGACTCTATTCACAACGCTGTTAGCAACTCTATTCACAACGCTGGAAGTAACTCTATTCACAATGCTGGTAGTAACTCTATTCTCAACGCTGGTAGAAACTCTATTCACAACGCTGGTCGTAACTCTATTCACAACGCTGGTATTAACTCCATTCACATGGCTGGGAGTAACTCTATTGACAACGCTGGTAGTAACTCTTTTCACAACGCTGGTAGTAACTCAATTGACAACGCTGGTAGTAACTCTACTCACAACGCTGGAAGAAACTCTATTCACAACGCTGGTATTAACTCTTTTCACAACGCTGGTAGTAACTCAATTCACAACGCTGGTAGAAACTCTATTCACAACGCTGGTAGAAACTCTATTCACAACGCTGGTATTAACTCTATTCACAACGCTGGTAGTGACTCTATTCACAACGCTGGTCGTAACTCAATTCACAACGCTGGTAGAAACTCTATTCACAACGCTGGTAGAAACTCTATTCACAACGTTGGGAGTAACTCTATTCACAACGCTGGTAGTAACTCTATTCACAACGCTGATAGTAACTCTTTTCAAACCACTGGTAGTAACTCTATTCAAACCGCTGGTAGTAACTCTATTCACAACGCTGGAAGTAACCCTATTCACAACGCTGCAAGTAACTCTATTCACAACGCTGGTAGTAACTCTATTCACAACGCTTGTGGTAACTCTATTCACAACGCTGGTAGCGACTCTATTCACAACGCTGGTAGTAACTCTATTCACAACGCTGGTAGTGACTCAATTCACAACGCTGGTAGTGACCCTATTCACAACACTGGTAGTAACTCCATTCACAACGCTGGTAGCAACTCTATTCATAACGCTGGTAGTTACTCTATTCACAACGCTGGTAGTGACTCTATTCACAACGCTGGTAGTGACTCTATTCAAAACACTGGTAGTAACTCTATTCACAACGCTGCAATTAACTCTATTCACAGCGCTGCAAGTAACTCTATTCACAACGCTGGAAATAGCTGTATTCACAACGCTGGTAGTGACTCTATTGACAACGCTGTTAGTAACTCGATTCACATCGCTGGTAGTAACTCTATTCACAACGATGGTAGTAGCTCTATTCACAACGCTGGTAGCGACTCTATTCACAACGCTGTTTGCAACTCTATTCACAACGCTGGTAGTAACTCTATTCACAATGCTGGTAGTAACTCTATTCTCAACGCTGGTAGAAACTCTATTCAAAACGCTGGTAGTAACTCTATTCACAATGCTGGTAGTAACTCTATTCACAACGCTGGTAGTAACTCTATTCACAACGCTGGGAGTAACTCTATTCACAATGCTTGTAGTAACTCTATTCACAATGCTGGTAGTAACTCTATTGACAACGCTGGTAGCGACTCTATTCACAACGCTGGGAGTAACTCTATTCACAACGCTGGTAGTAACTCAATTCACAACGCTGGTAATAACTCTATTCTCAACGCTGTAGAAACTCTATTCACAACGCTGGTAGAAACTCTATTCACAACGCTGGTATTAACTCTATTCACATCGCTGGTAGTGACTCTATTCACAACGCTGGTAGTAACTCTATTCACAACGCTGCAAGTAACTCTATTCACAACGCTTGTAGCGACTCTATTCACAACGCTGGTGGTAACTCTATTCACCACGCTG
Organism: Isurus oxyrinchus; assembly: GCA_026770705.1. Taxonomy (NCBI): domain Eukaryota; kingdom Metazoa; phylum Chordata; class Chondrichthyes; order Lamniformes; family Lamnidae; genus Isurus; species Isurus oxyrinchus. Next base: position 311,630 of record JANJGN010000236.1, read on the forward strand.
GTAGTGACACTATTCACAACGCTGGTAGTGACTCTATTCAAAACACTGGTAGTAACTCTATTCACAACGCTGCAAGTAACTCTATTCACAACGCTGCTGGCGACGCTATTCAAAACGCTGGTAGCGACTCTATTCACAACGCTGGTAGTAACTCTATTCACAACGCTGGTATTAACTGCATTCACAAAGCTGGGAGTAACTCTATTCACAACGCTGGTAGTAACTCTATTCACAACGCTGGTATTAACTCCATTCACAACGCTGGTAGTAACGCTATTCACAACGCTGGTAGTAACTCTATTCACAACGCTGGTAGTAACTCTCTTGACAACGCTGGTCGTAACTCTATTCACAAAGCAGGTATTAACTCCATTCACAAACCTGGGAGTAACTCTATTGACAACGCTGGTCGTAACTCTATTTACAACGCTGGTAGCGACTCTATTCACAACGCTGGTAGTAACTCTATTCACAACGCTGGTATTAACTCCATTCACAAAGTTGGGAGTAACTCTATTGACAACGCTGGTAGTAACTCTATTCACAACGCTGGTAGTAACTCTATTCACAATGTTGGGACTAACTCTATTCACAACGCTGGTAGTAACTCTATTCACAATGCTGGTATTAACACGATTCACAACGCTGGGAGTAACTCTATTCACAACGCTGGTAGTAACTCCTTTCACAACGCTGGTAGCGACTCTATTCACAATGCTGTTAGCAACTCTATTCACAACGCTGGTAATAACACTATTCACAATGCTGGTAGTAACTGAATTCACAACGCTGGTAGTATCTCTATTCACAACGCTGGTAGTATCTCTATTCACAACGCTGGTAGTAACTCTATTCACAACGCTGGTAGTAACTCTATTCAGAACGCTGGTAGTAACTCTATTCACACCGCTGGCAGTAACTCTATTCACAATGCTGGGAGTAACTCTATTCACAACGCTGGTAGTAACTCTATTCACAATGCTGGTAGTAACTCTATTCACAACGCTGGTAGAAACTCTATTCACAACGTTGGGAGTAACTCTATTCACAACGCTGGTAGTAATTCTATTCACAACGCTGGAAGTAACTCTTTTCACACCGCTGGTAGTAACTCTATTCACAACGCTGTAGTAACTCTATTCACAACGCTTGTGGTAACTCTATTCACAACGCTGGTAGCGACTCTATTCACAACGCTGGTAGTAACTCTATTCACAACGCTGTAGTGACTCTATTCACAACGCTGGTAGTGACCCTATTCACAACACTGGTAGTAACGCTATTCACAACGCTGGTAGCAACTCTATTCATAACGCTGGTAGTTACTCTGTTCACAACGCTGGTAGCGACTCTATTCACAATGCTGGTAGTGACTCTATTCAAAACACTGCTAGTAACTCTATTCACAACGCTGCAATTAACTGTATTCACAACGCTGCAAGTAACTCTATTCACAACGCTGGAAGCGACTCTATTCACAACGCTGGTAGCGACTCTATTCACAACACTGGTAGCGACTCTATTGACAACGCTGGTAGCGAATCTATTCACAACGCTGTTAGTAACTCCATTCACATCGCTGGTAGTAACTCTATTCACAACGCTGGTAGTGACTCTATTCACAACGCTGGTAGCGGCTCTATTCACAACGCTGGTAGTGAATCTATTCACAACGCTGGTAGTAACTCCATTCACATCGCTGGTAGTAACTCTATTCACAACGCTGGTAGTAGCTCTATTCACAACGCTGGTAGCGACTCTATTCACAACGCTGTTAGCAACTCTATTCACAACGCTGGAAGTAACTCTATTCACAATGCTGGTAGTAACTCTATTCTCAACGCTGGTAGAAACTCTATTCACAACGCTGGTCGTAACTCTATTCACAACGCTGGTATTAACTCCATTCACATGGCTGGGAGTAACTCTATTGACAACGCTGGTAGTAACTCTATTCACAACGCTGGTAGTAACTCAATTCACAACGCTGGTAGTAACTCTACTCACAACGCTGGAAGAAACTCTATTCACAACGCTGGTATTAACTCTTTTCACAACGCTGGTAGTAACTCAATTCACAACGCTGGTAGAAACTCTATTCACAACGCTGGTAGAAACTCTATTCACAACGCTGGTATTAACTCTATTCACAACGCTGGTAGTGACTCTATTCACAACGCTGGTCGTAACTCAATTCACAACGCTGGTAGAAACTCTATTCACAACGCTGGTAGAAACTCTATTCACAACGTTGGGAGTAACTCTATTCACAACGCTGGTAGTAACTCTATTCACAACGCTGATAGTAACTCTTTTCAAACCACTGGTAGTAACTCTATTCAAACCGCTGGTAGTAACTCTATTCACAACGCTGGAAGTAACCCTATTCACAACGCTGGTAGTAACTCTATTCACAACGCTGGTAGTAACTCTATTCACAACGCTTGTGGTAACTCTATTCACAACGCTGGTAGCGACTCTATTCACAACGCTGGTAGTAACTCTATTCACAACGCTGGTAGTGACTCAATTCACAACGCTGGTAGTGACCCTATTCACAACACTGGTAGTAACTCCATTCACAACGCTGGTAGCAACTCTATTCATAACGCTGGTAGTTACTCTATTCACAACGCTGGTAGTGACTCTATTCACAACGCTGGTAGTGACTCTATTCAAAACACTGGTAGTAACTCTATTCACAACGCTGCAATTAACTCTATTCACAGCGCTGCAAGTAACTCTATTCACAACGCTGGAAATAGCTGTATTCACAACGCTGGTTGTGACTCTATTGACAACGCTGTTAGTAACTCGATTCACATCGCTGGTAGTAACTCTATTCACAACGATGGTAGTAGCTCTATTCACAACGCTGGTAGCGACTCTATTCACAACGCTGTTTGCAACTCTATTCACAACGCTGGTAGTAACTCTATTCACAATGCTGGTAGTAACTCTATTCTCAACGCTGGTAGAAACTCTATTCAAAACGCTGGTAGTAACTCTATTCACAACGCTGGTAGTAACTCTATTCACAACGCTGGTAGTAACTCTATTCACAACGCTGGGAGTAACTCTATTCACAATGCTTGTAGTAACTCTATTCACAATGCTGGTAGTAACTCTATTGACAACGCTGGTAGCGACTCTATTCACAACGCTGGGAGTAACTCTATTCACAACGCTGGTAGTAACTCAATTCACAACGCTGGTAATAACTCTATTCTCAACGCTGTAGAAACTCTATTCACAACGCTGGTAGAAACTCTATTCACAACGCTGGTATTAACTCTATTCACATCGCTGGTAGTGACTCTATTCACAACGCTGGTAGTAACTCTATTCACAACGCTGCAAGTAACTCTATTCACAACGCTTGTAGCGACTCTATTCACAACGCTGGTGGTAACTCTATTCACCACGCTGGTAGTGACACTATTCACAACGCTGGTAGTGACTCTATTCAAAACACTGGTAGTAACTCTATTCACAACGCTGCAAGTAACTCTATTCACAACGCTGCTGGCGACGCTATTCAAAACGCTGGTAGCGACTCTATTCACAACGCTGGTAGTAACTCTATTCACAACGCTGGTATTAACTGCATTCACAAAGCTGGGAGTAACTCTATTCACAACGCTGGTAGTAACTCTATTCACAACGCTGGTATTAACTCCATTCACAACGCTGGTAGTAACGCTATTCACAACGCTGGTAGTAACTCTATTCACAACGCTGGTAGTAACTCTCTTGACAACGCTGGTCGTAACTCTATTCACAAAGCAGGTATTAACTCCATTCACAAACCTGGGAGTAACTCTATTGACAACGCTGGTCGTAACTCTATTTACAACGCTGGTAGCGACTCTATTCACAACGCTGGTAGTAACTCTATTCACAACGCTGGTATTAACTCCATTCACAAAGTTGGGAGTAACTCTATTGACAACGCTGGTAGTAACTCTATTCACAACGCTGGTAGTAACACTATTCACAATGCTGGTAGTAACTCTATTGACAACGCTGGTCATAACTCTATTCACAACGCTGGTATTAAATCCATTCACAAAGATGGCAGTAACTCTATTGACAACATTGTTAGTAACTCTGTTCACAACGCTGGTAGTAACTCAATTCACAATGCTGGTAGTAACTCTATTCACAACGCTGGTAGAAACTCTATTCACAGCGCTGTTATTAACTCTATTCACAAAGCTGGTAGTAAATCAATTCACAACGCTGGTAGAAACTCTATTCACAACGCTGGTAGAAACTTTATTCACAACGCTGGTAGTAACTCTATTCACAACGCTTGTCGCGACTCTATTCACAACGCTGGTATTAACTCTATTCACAACGCTGGGAGTGACTTTATTCACAACGCTGGTAGTAACTCAATTCACAACGCTTGTAGAAACTCTATTCACAACGCTGGTAGAAACTCTATTCACAACGTTGGTAGGAACTCTATTCACAACGCTGGTAGTAACTCTATTCACAACGCTGATAATAACTCTTTTCACACCGCTGGGAGTAACTCTATTCAACCCGCTGGTAGTAACTCTATTCACAACGCTGGAAGTATCCCTATTCACAACGCTGGTAGTAACTCTATTCACAACGCTGGTAGTAACTCTATTCACAACGCTTGTGGTAACTCTCTTCACAACGCTGGTAGCGACTCTATTCACAACGCTGGTAGTAACTCTATTCACAACGCTGGTAGTGACTCTATTCACAACACTGGTAGTAACTCCATTCACAACTCTGGCAGCAACTCTATTCATAACGCTGGTAGTTACTCTGTTCAAAACGCTGGTAGTGACTCTATTCACAACGCTGGTAGTGACTCTATTCAAAACACTGGTAGTAACTCTATTCACAACGCTGGAAGAAACTCTATTCACAACGCTGGTATTAACTCTTTTCACAATGCTGGTAGTAACTCAATTCACAACGCTGGTAGAAACTCTATTCACAACGCTGGTAGAAACTCTATTCACAACGCTGGTATTAACTCTATTCACAACGCTGGTAGTGACTCTATTCACAACGCTGGTAGTAACTCAATTCACAACGCTGATAGAAACTCTATTCACAACGCTGGTATTAACTCTATTCACAACGCTGGTAGTGAATCTATGCACAACGCTGGTAGTAACTTTATTCACACGCTGGTAGTAACTCTATTCACCACGCTGGTAGTGACTATATTCACAACGCTGGTAGCGACTCTATTCACAACGCTGTTAGCAACACTATTCACAACGCTGGAAGTAACACTATTCACAACGCTGAAAGTAACTGTATTCACAACGCTGGTAGTAACTCTATTCACAAAACTGGTAGTAACTCTATTCACAACGCAGGCCGTATCTCTATTCCAACGCTGGTTGTAACTCAATTCACAACGCTGGTAGTAACTCTATTCACAACGCTGGTAGTAACTCTATTCACACCGCTGGTAGTAACTCTATTCACAACCCTGGTAGTAACTCTATTCACACTGCTGGTAGTAACTCTATTCACACCGCTGGTAGTAACTCTATTCACAACGCTGGTAGTAACTCTATTCACACCGCTGGTAGTAACTCTATTCACAACGCTGGTAGTAACTCTATTCACAACGTTGGGACTAACTCTATTCACAACGCTGGAAGTAACTCTATTCACAACGCTGGTATTAACACGATTCACAAAGCTGGGAGTAACTCTATTCACAACGCTGGTAGTAACTCCATTCACAACGCTGGTAGCGACTCTATTCACAACGCTGTTAGCAACTCTATTCACAACGCTGGGAATAACACTATTCACAATGCTGGTAGTAACTGTATTCACAACGCTGGTAGTATCTCTATTCACAACGCTGGTAGTAACTCTATTCACAACGCTGGTAGTAACTCTATTCACAACGCTGGTAGTAACTCACTTCACAACGCTGGTAGTAACTCTATTCACACCGCTGGCAGTAACTCTATTCACAATGCTGGGAGTAACTCTATTCACAACGCTGGTAGTAACTCTATTCACAACGCTGGTAGTAACTCTAATCACATCGCTGGTAGAAACTCTATTCACAACGCTGTTAGCAACTCTATTCACAACACTGGTATGAACTCTATTCACAATGCTGGGAGTAACTCTATTCACAACGCTGGTAGTAACTCTATTCACAACGCTGGTAGTAACTCAATTCATAATGCTGGTAGCAACTCTATTCATAACGCTGGTAGTTACTCTGTTCAAAACGCTGGTAGTGACTCTATTCACAACGCTGGTAGTGACTCTATTCAAAACACTGGTAGTAACTCTATTCACAACGCTGGAAGAAAATCTATTCACAACGCTGGTATTAACTCTTTTCACAACGCTGGTAGTAACTCAATTCACAACGCTGGTAGAAACTCTATTCACAACGCTGGTAGAAACTCTATTCACAACGCTGGTATTAACTCTATTCACAACGCTGGTAGTGACTCTATTCACAACGCTGGTAGTAACTCAATTCACAACGCTGGTAGAAACTCTATTCACAACGCTGGTATTAACTCTATTCACAACGCTGGTAGTGAATCTATGCACAACGCTGGTAGTAACTTTATTCACACGCTGGTAGTAACTCTATTCACCACGCTGGTAGTGACTCTATTCACAACGCTGGTAGTGACTCTCTTCAAAACACTGGTAGTTACTCTATTCACAACCTGTAAGTAACTCTATTCACAACGCATGTCGCGACTCTATTCACAACGCTGTTGGTAATTCTATTCACCACGTTGGTAGTGACTCTATTCACAACGCTGGTAATGACTCTATTCAAAACACTGAAAGTAACTCTAGTCACAACGCTGCAAGTAACAATATTCACAACGCTGGTAGCGACGCTATTCACAAAGCTGGTAGAGACTCTATTCACAACGCTGGTAGTAACTCCATTCACAAAGCTGGTAGTAACTCTATTCACAACGCTGGTAGTAACTCTATTCATTACGCTGGTAGTGACTCTATTCACAACGCTGGTAGCGACTCTATTCACAACGCTGTTAGCAACACTATTCACAACGCTGGTAGTAACACTATTCACAATGCTGGTAGTAACTGTATTCACTACGCTGGTAGTAACTCTACTCACAACACTGGTAGTAACTCTATTCACAACGCAGGCAGTATCTCTATTCCAACGCTGGTTGTAACTCAATTCACAACGCTGGTAGTAACTCTATTCACAACGCTGGTAGTAACTCTATTCACACCGCTGGTAGTAACTCTATTCACAACGCTGGTAGTAACTCTATTCACACTGCTGGTAGTAACTCTATTCACACCGCTGGTAGTAACTCTATTCACAACGCTGGTAGTAACTCTATTCACACCGCTGGTAGTAACTCTATTCACAACGCTGTTAGTAACTCTATTCACAACGTTGGGACTAACTCTATTCACAACGCTGGAAGTAACTCTATTCACAACGCTGGTATTAACATGATTCACAACGCTGGGAGTAACTCTATTCACAACGCTGGTAGTAACTCTATTCACAACGCTTGTCGCGACACTATTCACAACGCTGGTATTAACTCTATTCACAACGCTGGGAGTGACTTTATTCACAACGCTGGTAGTAACTCAATTCACAACGCTTGTAGAAACTCTATTCACAACGCTGGTAGAAACGCTATTCACAACGTTGGTAGGAACTCTATTCACAACGCTGGTAGTAACTCTATTCACAACGCTGATAATAACTCTTTTCACACCGCTGGGAGTAACTCTATTCAGACCGCTGGTAGTAACTCTATTCACAACGCTGGAAGTATCCCTATTCACAACGCTGGTAGTAACTCTATTCACAACGCTGGTAGTAACTCTATTCACAACGCTTGTGGTAACTCTATTCACAACGCTGGTAGCGACTCTATTCACAACGCTGGTAGTAACTCTATTCACAACGCTGGTAGTGACTCTATTCACAACACTGGTAGTAACTCCATTCACAACGCTGGCAGCAACTCTATTCATAACGCTGGTAGTTACTCTGTTCAAAACGCTGGTAGTGACTCTATTCACAACGCTGGTAGTGACTCTATTCAAAACACTGGTAGTAACTCTATTCACAACGCTGGAAGAAACTCTATTCACAACGCTGGTATTAACTCTTTTCACAATGCTGGTAGTAACTCAATTCACAACGCTGGTAGAAACTCTATTCACAACGCTGGTAGAAACTCTATTCACAACGCTGGTATTAACTCTATTCACAACGCTGGTAGTGACTCTATTCACAACGCTGGTAGTAACTCAATTCACAACGCTGATAGAAACTCTATTCACAACGCTGGTATTAACTCTATTCACAACGCTGGTAGTGAATCTATGCACAACGCTGGTAGTAACTTTATTCACACGCTGGTAGTAACTCTATTCACCACGCTGGTAGTGACTCTATTCACAACGCTGGTAGCGACTCTATTCACAACGCTGTTAGCAACACTATTCACAACGCTGGTAGTAACACTATTCACAACGCTGAAAGTAACTGTATTCACAACGCTGGTAGTAACTCTATTCACAAAACTGGTAGTAACTCTATTCACAACGCAGGCCGTATCTCTATTCCAACGCTGGTTGTAACTCAATTCACAACGCTGGTAGTAACTCTATTCACAACGCTGGTAGTAACTCTATTCACACCGCTGGTAGTAACTCTATTCACAACCCTGGTAGTAACTCTATTCACACTGCTGGTAGTAACTCTATTCACACCGCTGGTAGTAACTCTATTCACAACGCTGGTAGTAACTCTATTCACACCGCTGGTAGTAACTCTATTCACAACGCTGGTAGTAACTCTATTCACAACGTTGGGACTAACTCTATTCACAACGCTGGAAGTAACTCTATTCACAACGCTGGTATTAACACGATTCACAAAGCTGGGAGTAACTCTATTCACAACGCTGGTAGTAACTCCATTCACAACGCTGGTAGCGACTCTATTCACAACGCTGTTAGCAACTCTATTCACAACGCTGGGAATAACACTATTCACAATGCTGGTAGTAACTGTATTCACAACGCTGGTAGTATCTCTATTCACAACGCTGGTAGTAACTCTATTCACAACGCTGGTAGTAACTCTATTCACAACGCTGGTAGTAACTCACTTCACAACGCTGGTAGTAACTCTATTCACACCGCTGGCAGTAACTCTATTCACAATGCTGGGAGTAACTCTATTCACAACGCTGGTAGTAACTCTATTCACAACGCTGGTAGTAACTCTATTCACAACGCTGGTAGAAACTCTATTCACAACGCTGTTAGCAACTCTATTCACAACACTGGTATGAACTCTATTCACAATGCTGGGAGTAACTCTATTCACAACGCTGGTAGTAACTCTATTCACAACGCTGGTAGTAACTCAATTCACAACGCTGGTAGCAACTCTATTCATAACGCTGGTAGTTACTCTGTTCAAAACGCTGGTAGTGACTCTATTCACAACGCTGGTAGTGACTCTATTCAAAACACTGGTAGTAACTCTATTCACAACGCTGGAAGAAACTCTATTCACAACGCTGGTATTAACTCTTTTCACAACGCTGGTAGTAACTCAATTCACAACGCTGGTAGAAACTCTATTCACAACGCTGGTAGAAACTCTATTCACAACGCTGGTATTAACTCTATTCACAACGCTGGTAGTGACTCTATTCACAACGCTGGTAGTAACTCAATTCACAACGCTGGTAGAAACTCTATTCACAACGCTGGTATTAACTCTATTCACAACGCTGGTAGTGAATCTATGCACAACGCTGGTAGTAACTTTATTCACACGCTGGTAGTAACTCTATTCACCACGCTGGTAGTGACTCTATTCACAACGCTGGTAGTGACTCTGTTCAAAACACTGGTAGTTACTCTATTCACAACCTGTAAGTAACTCTATTCACAACGCTTGTCGCGACTCTATTCACAACGCTGTTGGTAATTCTATTCACCACGTTGGTAGTGACTCTATTCACAACGCTGGTAATGACTCTATTCAAAACACTGAAAGTAACTCTAGTCACAACGCTGCAAGTAACAATATTCACAACGCTGGTAGCGACGCTATTCACAAAGCTGGTAGAGACTCTATTCACAACGCTGGTAGTAACTCCATTCACAACGCTGGTAGTAACTCTATTCACAACGCTGGTAGTAACTCTATTCATAACGCTGGTAGTGACTCTATTCACAACGCTGGTAGCGACTCTATTCACAACGCTGTTAGCAACACTATTCACAACGCTGGTAGTAACACTATTCACAATGCTGGTAGTAACTGTATTCACTACGCTGGTAGTAACTCTACTCACAACACTGGTAGTAACTCTATTCACAACGCAGGCAGTATCTCTATTCCAACGCTGGTTGTAACTCAATTCACAACGCTGGTAGTAACTCTATTCACAACGCTGGTAGTAACTCTATTCACACCGCTGGTAGTAACTCTATTCACAACGCTGGTAGTAACTCTATTCACACTGCTGGTAGTAACTCTATTCACACCGCTGGTAGTAACTCTATTCACAACGCTGGTAGTAACTCTATTCACACCGCTGGTAGTAACTCTATTCACAACGCTGTTAGTAACTCTATTCACAACGCTGGTAGAAACTCTATTCACAAAGCTGGTATTAACTCTATTCACAACGCTGGTAGTGAATCTATGCACAACGCTGGTAGTAACTCTATTCACACGCTGGTAGTAACTCTATTCACCACGCTGGTAGTGACTCTATTCACAACGCTGGTAGTGACTCTCTTCAAAACACTGGTAGTAACTCTATTCACAACCTGTAAGTAACTCTATTCACAACGCTTGTCGCGACTCTATTCACAACGCTGGTGGTAATTCTATTCACCACGTTGGTAGTGACTCTATTCACAACGCTGGTAGTGACTCTATTCAAAACACTGGTAGTAACTCTATTCACAACGCTGCAAGTAACAATATTCACAACGCTGGTAGCGACGCTATTCACAAAGCTGGTAGAAACTCTATTCACAACGCTGGTAGTAACTCCATTCACAACGCTGGTAGTAACTCTAATCACAACGCTGGTAGTAACTCTATTCATAACGCTGGTAGTGACTCTATTCACAACGCTGGTAGCTACTCTATTCACAACGCTGTGAGCAACACTATTCACAACGCTGGTAGTAACACTATTCACAACGCTGGTAGTAACTGTATTCACAACGCTGGTAGTAACTCTATTCACAACACTGGTAGTAACTCTATTCACAACGCAGGCAAAATCTCTATTCCAACGCTGGTTGTAACTCAATTCACAACGCTGGTAGTAACTCTATTCACAACGCTGGTAGTAACTCTATTCACACCGCTGGTAGTAACTCTATTCACAACGCTGGTAGTAACTCTATTCACACTGCTGGTAGTAACTCTATTCACAACGCTTGGCGCGACTCAATTCACAACGCTGGTATTAACTCTATTCACAACGCTGGGAGTGACTCTATTCACAACGCTGGTAGTAACTTTATTCGCACTGCTGGTAGTAACTCTATTCACAACGCTGGTAGTAACTCTATTCACAATGTTGGGACTAACTCTATTCACAACGCTGGTAGTAACTCTATTCACAATGCTGGTATTAACACGATTCACAACGCTGGGAGTAACTCTATTCACAACGCTGGTAGTAAGTCCTTTCACAACGCTGGTAGCGACTCTATTCACAACGCTGTTAGCAACTCTATTCACAACGCTGGTAATAACACTATTCACAATGCTGGTAGGAACTGAATTCACAACGCTGGTAGTATCTCTATTCACAACGCTGGTAGTAACTCTATTCACAACGCTGGTAGTAACTCTATTCACAACGCTGGTAGTAACTCTATTCAGAACGCTGGTAGTAACTCTATTCACACCGCTGGCAGTAACTCTATTCACAATGCTGGGAGTAACTCTATTCACAACGCTGGTAGTAACTCTATTCACAACGCTGGTAGTAACTCTATTCACAACGCTGGTAGAAACTCTATTCACAACGTTGGGAGTAACTCTATTCACAACGCTGGTAGTAATTCTATTCACAACGCTGGAAGTAACTCTTTTCACACCGCTGGTAGTAACTCTATTCACAACGCTGGAGTAACTCTATTCACAACGCTTGTGGTAACTCTATTCACAACGCTGGTAGCGACTCTATTCACAACGCTGGTAGTAACTCTATTCACAACGCTGTAGTGACTCTATTCACAACGCTGGTAGTGACCCTATTCACAACACTGGTAGTAACGCTATTCACAACGCTGGTAGCAACTCTATTCATAACGCTGGTAGTTACTCTGTTCACAACGCTGGTAGCGACTCTATTCACAATGCTGGTAGTGACTCTATTCAAAACACTGCTAGTAACTCTATTCACAACGCTGCAATTAACTGTATTCACAACGCTGCAAGTAACTCTATTCACAACGCTGGAAGCGACTCTATTCACAACGCTGGTAGCGACTCTATTCACAACACTGCTAGCGACTCTATTGACAACGCTGGTAGCGAATCTATTCACAACGCTGTTAGTAACTCCATTCACATCGCTGGTAGTAACTCTATTCACAACGCTGGTAGTGACTCTATTCACAACGCTGGTAGCGGCTCTATTCACAACGCTGGTAGTGAATCTATTCACAACGCTGGTAGTAACTCCATTCACATCGCTGGTAGTAACTCTATTCACAACGCTGGTAGTAGCTCTATTCACAACGCTGGTAGCGACTCTATTCACAACGCTGTTAGCAACTCTATTCACAACGCTGGAAGTAACTCTATTCACAATGCTGGTAGTAACTCTATTCTCAACGCTGGTAGAAACTCTATTCACAACGCTGGTCGTAACTCTATTCACAACGCTGGTATTAACTCCATTCACATGGCTGGGAGTAACTCTATTGACAACGCTGGTAGTAACTCTATTCACAACGCTGGTAGTAACTCAATTCACAACGCTGGTAGTAACTCTACTCACAACGCTGGAAGAAACTCTATTCACAACGCTGGTATTAACTCTTTTCACAACGCTGGTAGTAACTCAATTCACAACGCTGGTAGAAACTCTATTCACAACGCTGGTAGAAACTCTATTCACAACGCTGGTATTAACTCTATTCACAACGCTGGTAGTGACTCTATTCACAACGCTGGTCGTAACTCAATTCACAACGCTGGTAGAAACTCTATTCACAACGCTGGTAGAAACTCTATTCACAACGTTGGGAGTAACTCTATTCACAACGCTGGTAGTAACTCTATTCACAACGCTGATAGTAACTCTTTTCAAACCACTGGTAGTAACTCTATTCAAACCGCTGGTAGTAACTCTATTCACAACGCTGGAAGTAACCCTATTCACAACGCTGGTAGTAACTCTATTCACAACGCTGGTAGTAACTCTATTCACAACGATTGTGGTAACTCTATTCACAACGCTGGTAGCGACTCTATTCACAACGCTGGTAGTAACTCTATTCACAACGCTGGTAGTGACTCAATTCACAACGCTGGTAGTGACCCTATTCACAACACTGGTAGTAACTCCATTCACAACGCTGGTAGCAACTCTATTCATAACGCTGGTAGTTACTCTATTCACAACGCTGGTAGTGACTCTATTCACAACGCTGGTAGTGACTCTATTCAAAACACTGGTAGTAACTCTATTCACAACGCTGCAATTAACTCTATTCACAGCGCTGCAAGTAACTCTATTCACAACGCTGGAAATAGCTGTATTCACAACGCTGGTAGTGACTCTATTGACAACGCTGTTAGTAACTCCATTCACATCGCTGGTAGTAACTCTATTCACAACGATGGTAGTAGCTCTATTCACAACGCTGGTAGCGACTCTATTCACAAGGCTGTTTGCAACTCTATTCACAACGCTGGTAGTAACTCTATTCACAATGCTGGTAGTAACTCTATTCTCAACGCTGGTAGAAACTCTATTCAAAACGCTGGTAGTAACTCTATTCACAACGCTGGTAGTAACTCTATTCACAACGCTGGTAGTAACTCTATTCACAACGCTGGGAGTAACTCTATTCACAATGCTTGTAGTAACTCTATTCACAATGCTGGTAGTAACTCTATTGACAACGCTGGTAGCGACTCTATTCACAACGCTGGGAGTAACTCTATTCACAACGCTGGTAGTAACTCAATTCACAACGCTGTTAATAACTCTATTCTAAACGCTGTAGAAACTCTATTCACAACGCTGGTAGAAACTCTATTCACAACGCTGGTATTAACTCTATTCACATCGCTGGTAGTGACTCTATTCACAACGCTGGTAGTAACTCTATTCACAATGCTGCAAGTAACTCTATTCACAACGCTTGTAGCGACTCTATTCACAACGCTGGTGGTAACTCTATTCACCACGCTGGTAGTGACACTATTCACAACGCTGGTAGTGACTCTATTCAAAACACTGGTAGTAACTCTATTCACAACGCTGCAAGTAACTCTATTCACAACGCTGCTGGCGACGCTATTCAAAACGCTGGTAGCGACTCTATTCACAACGCTGGTAGTAACTCTATTCACAACGCTGGTATTAACTGCATTCACAAAGCTGGGAGTAACTCTATTCACAACGCTGGTAGTAACTCTATTCACAACGCTGGTATTAACTCCATTCACAACGCTGGTAGTAACGCTATTCACAACGCTGGTAGTAACTCTATTCACAACGCTGGTAGTAACTCTCTTGACAACGCTGGTCGTAACTCTATTCACAAAGCAGGTATTAACTCCATTCACAAACCTGGGAGTAACTCTATTGACAACGCTGGTCGTAACTCTATTTACAACGCTGGTAGCGACTCTATTCACAACGCTGGTAGTAACTCTATTCACAACGCTGGTATTAACTCCATTCACAAAGTTGGGAGTAACTCTATTGACAACGCTGGTAGTAACTCTATTCACAACGCTGGTAGTAACACTATTCACAATGCTGGTAGTAACTCTATTGACAACGCTGGTCATAACTCTATTCACAACGCTGGTATTAAATCCATTCACAAAGATGGGAGTAACTCTATTGACAACGTTGTTAGTAACTCTGTTCACAACGCTGGTAGTAACTCAATTCACAATGCTGGTAGTAACTCTATTCACAACGCTGGTAGAAACTCTATTCACAGCGCTGTTATTAACTCTATTCACAAAGCTGGTAGTAAATCAATTCACAACGCTGGTAGAAACTCTATTCACAACGCTGGTAGAAACTTTATTCACAACGCTGGTAGTAACTCTATTCACAACGCTGGTAGTAACTCTATTCACAACGCTTGTGGTAACTCTCTTCACAACGCTGGTAGCGACTCTATTCACAACGCTGGTAGTAACTCTATTCACAACGCTGGTAGAAACTCTATTCACAACGCTGGTAGAAACTCTATTCACAACGCTGGTATTAACTCTATTCACAACGCTGGTAGTGACTCTATTCACAACGCTGGTAGTAACTCAATTCACAACGCTTGTAGAAACTCTATTCACAACGCTGGTAGAAACTCTATTCACAACGTTGGTAGGAACTCTATTCACAACGCTGGTAGTAACTCTATTCACAACGCTGATAATAACTCTTTTCACACCGCTGGGAGTAACTCTATTCAACCCGCTGGTAGTAACTCTATTCACAACGCTGGAAGTATCCCTATTCACAACGCTGGTAGTAACTCTATTCACAACGCTGGTAGTAACTCTATTCACAACGCTTGTGGTAACTCTCTTCACAACGCTGGTAGCGACTCTATTCACAACGCTGGTAGTAACTCTATTCACAACGCTGGTAGTGACTCTATTCACAACACTGGTAGTAACTCCATTCACAACTCTGGCAGCAACTCTATTCATAACGCTGGTAGTTACTCTGTTCAAAACGCTGGTAGTGACTCTATTCACAACGCTGGTAGTGACTCTATTCAAAACACTGGTAGTAACTCTATTCACAACGCTGGAAGAAACTCTATTCACAACGCTGGTATTAACTCTTTTCACAATGCTGGTAGTAACTCAATTCACAACGCTGGTAGAAACTCTATTCACAACGCTGGTAGAAACTCTATTCACAACGCTGGTATTAACTCTATTCACAACGCTGGTAGTGACTCTATTCACAACGCTGGTAGTAACTCAATTCACAACGCTGATAGAAACTCTATTCACACCGCTGGTATTAACTCTATTCACAACGCTGGTAGTGAATCTATGCACAACGCTGGTAGTAACTTTATTCACACGCTGGTAGTAACTCTATTCACCACGCTGGTAGTGACTATATTCACAACGCTGGTAGCGACTCTATTCACAACGCTGTTAGCAACACTATTCACAACGCTGGAAGTAACACTATTCACAACGCTGAAAGTAACTGTATTCACAACGCTGGTAGTAACTCTATTCACAAAACTGGTAGTAACTCTATTCACAACGCAGGCCGTATCTCTATTCCAACGCTGGTTGTAACTCAATTCACAACGCTGGTAGTAACTCTATTCACAACGCTGGTAGTAACTCTATTCACACCGCTGGTAGTAACTCTATTCACAACCCTGGTAGTAACTCTATTCACACTGCTGGTAGTAACTCTATTCACACCGCTGGTAGTAACTCTATTCACAACGCTGGTAGTAACTCTATTCACACCGCTGGTAGTAACTCTATTCACAACGCTGGTAGTAACTCTATTCACAACGTTGGGACTAACTCTATTCACAACGCTGGAAGTAACTCTATTCACAACGCTGGTATTAACACGATTCACAAAGCTGGGAGTAACTCTATTCACAACGCTGGTAGTAACTCCATTCACAACGCTGGTAGCGACTCTATTCACAACGCTGTTAGCAACTCTATTCACAACGCTGGGAATAACACTATTCACAATGCTGGTAGTAACTGTATTCACAACGCTGGTAGTATCTCTATTCACAACGCTGGTAGTAACTCTATTCACAACGCTGGTAGTAACTCTATTCACAACGCTGGTAGTAACTCACTTCACAACGCTGGTAGTAACTCTATTCACACCGCTGGCAGTAACTCTATTCACAATGCTGGGAGTAACTCTATTCACAACGCTGGTAGTAACTCTATTCACAACGCTGGTAGTAACTCTAATCACATCGCTGGTAGAAACTCTATTCACAACGCTGTTAGCAACTCTATTCACAACACTGGTATGAACTCTATTCACAATGCTGGGAGTAACTCTATTCACAACGCTGGTAGTAACTCTATTCACAACGCTGGTAGTAACTCAATTCATAATGCTGGTAGCAACTCTATTCATAACGCTGGTAGTTACTCTGTTCAAAACGCTGGTAGTGACTCTATTCACAACGCTGGTAGTGACTCTATTCAAAACACTGGTAGTAACTCTATTCACAACGCTGGAAGAAACTCTATTCACAACGCTGGTATTAACTCTTTTCACAACGCTGGTAGTAACTCAATTCACAACGCTGGTAGAAACTCTATTCACAACGCTGGTAGAAACTCTATTCACAACGCTGGTATTAACTCTATTCACAACGCTGGTAGTGACTCTATTCACAACGCTGGTAGTAACTCAATTCACAACGCTGGTAGAAACTCTATTCACAACGCTGGTATTAACTCTATTCACAACGCTGGTAGTGAATCTATGCACAACGCTGGTAGTAACTTTATTCACACGCTTGTAGTAACTCTATTCACCACGCTGGTAGTGACTCTATTCACAACGCTGGTAGTGACTCTCTTCAAAACACTGGTAGTTACTCTATTCACAACCTGTAAGTAACTCTATTCACAACGCATGTCGCGACTCTATTCACAACGCTGTTGGTAATTCTATTCACCACGTTGGTAGTGACTCTATTCACAACGCTGGTAATGACTCTATTCAAAACACTGAAAGTAACTCTAGTCACAACGCTGCAAGTAACAATATTCACAACGCTGGTAGCGACGCTATTCACAAAGCTGGTAGAGACTCTATTCACAACGCTGGTAGTAACTCCATTCACAACGCTGGTAGTAACTCTATTCACAACGCTGGTAGTAACTCTATTCATAACGCTGGTAGTGACTCTATTCACAACGCTGGTAGCGACTCTATTCACAACGCTGTTAGCAACACTATTCACAACGCTGGTAGTAACACTATTCACAATGCTGGTAGTAACTGTATTCACTACGCTGGTAGTAACTCTACTCACAACACTGGTAGTAACTCTATTCACAACGCAGGCAGTATCTCTATTCCAACGCTGGTTGTAACTCAATTCACAACGCTGGTAGTAACTCTATTCACAACGCTGGTAGTAACTCTATTCACACCGCTGGTAGTAACTCTATTCACAACGCTGGTAGTAACTCTATTCACACTGCTGGTAGTAACTCTATTCACACCGCTGGTAGTAACTCTATTCACAACGCTGGTAGTAACTCTATTCACACCGCTGGTAGTAACTCTATTCACAACGCTGTTAGTAACTCTATTCACAACGTTGGGACTAACTCTATTCACAACGCTGGAAGTAACTCTATTCACAACGCTGGTATTAACATGATTCACAACGCTGGGAGTAACTCTATTCACAACGCTGGTAGTAACTCTATTCACAACGCTTGTCGCGACACTATTCACAACGCTGGTATTAACTCTATTCACAACGCTGGGAGTGACTTTATTCACAACGCTGGTAGTAACTCAATTCACAACGCTTGTAGAAACTCTATTCACAACGCTGGTAGAAACGCTATTCACAACGTTGGTAGGAACTCTATTCACAACGCTGGTAGTAACTCTATTCACAACGCTGATAATAACTCTTTTCACACCGCTGGGAGTAACTCTATTCAGACCGCTGGTAGTAACTCTATTCACAACGCTGGAAGTATCCCTATTCACAACGCTGGTAGTAACTCTATTCACAACGCTGGTAGTAACTCTATTCACAACGCTTGTGGTAACTCTATTCACAACGCTGGTAGCGACTCTATTCACAACGCTGGTAGTAACTCTATTCACAACGCTGGTAGTGACTCTATTCACAACACTGGTAGTAACTCCATTCACAACGCTGGCAGCAACTCTATTCATAACGCTGGTAGTTACTCTGTTCAAAACGCTGGTAGTGACTCTATTCACAACGCTGGTAGTGACTCTATTCAAAACACTGGTAGTAACTCTATTCACAACGCTGGAAGAAACTCTATTCACAACGCTGGTATTAACTCTTTTCACAATGCTGGTAGTAACTCAATTCACAACGCTGGTAGAAACTCTATTCACAACGCTGGTAGAAACTCTATTCACAACGCTGGTATTAACTCTATTCACAACGCTGGTAGTGACTCTATTCACAACGCTGGTAGTAACTCAATTCACAACGCTGATAGAAACTCTATTCACAACGCTGGTATTAACTCTATTCACAACGCTGGTAGTGAATCTATGCACAACGCTGGTAGTAACTTTATTCACACGCTGGTAGTAACTCTATTCACCACGCTGGTAGTGACTCTATTCACAACGCTGGTAGCGACTCTATTCACAACGCTGTTAGCAACACTATTCACAACGCTGGTAGTAACACTATTCACAACGCTGAAAGTAACTGTATTCACAACGCTGGTAGTAACTCTATTCACAAAACTGGTAGTAACTCTATTCACAACGCAGGCCGTATCTCTATTCCAACGCTGGTTGTAACTCAATTCACAACGCTGGTAGTAACTCTATTCACAACGCTGGTAGTAACTCTATTCACACCGCTGGTAGTAACTCTATTCACAACCCTGGTAGTAACTCTATTCACACTGCTGGTAGTAACTCTATTCACACCGCTGGTAGTAACTCTATTCACAACGCTGGTAGTAACTCTATTCACACCGCTGGTAGTAACTCTATTCACAACGCTGGTAGTAACTCTATTCACAACGTTGGGACTAACTCTATTCACAACGCTGGAAGTAACTCTATTCACAACGCTGGTATTAACACGATTCACAAAGCTGGGAGTAACTCTATTCACAACGCTGGTAGTAACTCCATTCACAACGCTGGTAGCGACTCTATTCACAACGCTGTTAGCAACTCTATTCACAACGCTGGGAATAACACTATTCACAATGCTGGTAGTAACTGTATTCACAACGCTGGTAGTATCTCTATTCACAACGCTGGTAGTAACTCTATTCACAACGCTGGTAGTAACTCTATTCACAACGCTGGTAGTAACTCACTTCACAACGCTGGTAGTAACTCTATTCACACCGCTGGCAGTAACTCTATTCACAATGCTGGGAGTAACTCTATTCACAACGCTGGTAGTAACTCTATTCACAACGCTGGTAGTAACTCTATTCACAACGCTGGTAGAAACTCTATTCACAACGCTGTTAGCAACTCTATTCACAACACTGGTATGAACTCTATTCACAATGCTGGGAGTAACTCTATTCACAACGCTGGTAGTAACTCTATTCACAACGCTGGTAGTAACTCAATTCACAACGCTGGTAGCAACTCTATTCATAACGCTGGTAGTTACTCTGTTCAAAACGCTGGTAGTGACTCTATTCACAACGCTGGTAGTGACTCTATTCAAAACACTGGTAGTAACTCTATTCACAACGCTGGAAGAAACTCTATTCACAACGCTGGTATTAACTCTTTTCACAACGCTGGTAGTAACTCAATTCACAACGCTGGTAGAAACTCTATTCACAACGCTGGTAGAAACTCTATTCACAACGCTGGTATTAACTCTATTCACAACGCTGGTAGTGACTCTATTCACAACGCTGGTAGTAACTCAATTCACAACGCTGGTAGAAACTCTATTCACAACGCTGGTATTAACTCTATTCACAACGCTGGTAGTGAATCTATGCACAACGCTGGTAGTAACTTTATTCACACGCTGGTAGTAACTCTATTCACCACGCTGGTAGTGACTCTATTCACAACGCTGGTAGTGACTCTGTTCAAAACACTGGTAGTTACTCTATTCACAACCTGTAAGTAACTCTATTCACAACGCTTGTCGCGACTCTATTCACAACGCTGTTGGTAATTCTATTCACCACGTTGGTAGTGACTCTATTCACAACGCTGGTAATGACTCTATTCAAAACACTGAAAGTAACTCTAGTCACAACGCTGCAAGTAACAATATTCACAACGCTGGTAGCGACGCTATTCACAAAGCTGGTAGAGACTCTATTCACAACGCTGGTAGTAACTCCATTCACAACGCTGGTAGTAACTCTATTCACAACGCTGGTAGTAACTCTATTCATAACGCTGGTAGTGACTCTATTCACAACGCTGGTAGCGACTCTATTCACAACGCTGTTAGCAACACTATTCACAACGCTGGTAGTAACACTATTCACAATGCTGGTAGTAACTGTATTCACTACGCTGGTAGTAACTCTACTCACAACACTGGTAGTAACTCTATTCACAACGCAGGCAGTATCTCTATTCCAACGCTGGTTGTAACTCAATTCACAACGCTGGTAGTAACTCTATTCACAACGCTGGTAGTAACTCTATTCACACCGCTGGTAGTAACTCTATTCACAACGCTGGTAGTAACTCTATTCACACTGCTGGTAGTAACTCTATTCACACCGCTGGTAGTAACTCTATTCACAACGCTGGTAGTAACTCTATTCACACCGCTGGTAGTAACTCTATTCACAACGCTGTTAGTAACTCTATTCACAACGTTGGGACTAACTCTATTCACAACGCTGGAAGTAACTCTATTCACAACGCTGGTATTAACATGATTCACAACGCTGGGAGTAACTCTATTCACAACGCTGGTAGTAACTCCATTCACAACGCTGCTAGCGACTCTATTCACAACGCTGTTAGCAACTGTATTCACAACGCTGGGAATAACACTATTCACAATGCTGGTAGTAACTGTATTCACAACGCTGGTAGTATCTCTATTCACAACGCTGGTAGTAACTCTATTCACAACGCTGGTAGTAACTCTATTCACAACGCTGGTAGTAACTCTATTCACACCGCTGGCAGTAACTCTATTCACAATGCTGGGAGTAACTCTATTCACAACGCTGGTAGTAACTCTATTCACAACGCTGGTAGTAACTCTATTCACAACGCTGGTAGAAACTCTATTCACAACGCTGTTAGCAACTCTATTCACAACACTGGTATGAACTCTATTCACAATGCTGGGAGTAACTCTATTCACAACGCTGGTAGTAACTCTATTCACAACGCTGGTAGTAACTCAATTCATAACGCTGATAGTTACTCTGTTCACAACGCTGGTAGCGACTCTATTCACAATGCTGGTAGTGACTCTATTCAAAACACTGGTAGTAACTCTATTCACAACGCTGCAATTAACTGTATTCACAACGCTGCAAGTAACTCTATTCACAACGCTGGTAGCGACTCTATTCACAACGCTGGTAGCGACTCTATTCACAACACTGGTAGCGACTCTATTCTCAACGCTGGTAGCGAATATATTCACAACGCTGGTAGTAACTCCATTCACATCGCTGGTAGTAACTCTATTCACAACGCTGGTAGTGACTCTATTCACAACGCTGGTAGCGACTCTATTCACAACGCTGGTGGTGAATCTATTCACAACGCTGGTAGTAACTCCATTCAGATCGCTGGTAGTAACTTTATTCACAACGCTGGTAGTAGCTCTATTCACAACGCTGGTAGCGACTCTATTCACAACGCTGTTAGCAACTCTATTCACAACGCTGGAAGTAACTCTATTCACAATGCTGGTAGTAACGCTATTCTCAACGCTGGTAGAAACTCTATTCACAACGATGGTCGTAACTCTATTCACAACGCTGGTATTAACTCCATTCACATGGCTGGGAGTAACTCTATTGACAACGCTGGTAGTAACTCTATTCACAACGCTGGTAGTAACTCAATTCACAACGCTGGTAGTAACTCTATTCACAACGCTGGAAGAAACTCTATTCACAACGCTGGTATTAACTCTTTTCACAACGCTGGTAGTAACTCAATTCACAACGCTGGTAGAAACTCTATTCACAACGCTGGTAGAAATTCTATTCACAACGCTGGTATTAACTCTATTCACAACGCTGGTAGTAACTCTATTCACAACGCTGGTAGTAACTCAATTCACAACGCTGGTAGAAACTCTATTCACAAAGCTGGTATTAACTCTATTCACAACGCTGGTAGTGAATCTATGCACAACGCTGGTAGTAACTCTATTCACACGCTGGTAGTAACTCTATTCACCACGCTGGTAGTGACTCTATTCACAACGCTGGTAGTGACTCTCTTCAAAACACTGGTAGTAACTCTATTCACAACCTGTAAGTAACTCTATGCACAACGCTTGTCGCGACTCTATTCACAACGCTGGTGGTAATTCTATTCACCACGTTGGTAGTGACTCTATTCACAACGCTGGTAGTGACTCTATTCAAAACACTGGTAGTAACTCTATTCACAACGCTGCAAGTAACAATATTCACAACGCTGGTAGCGACGCTATTCACAAAGCTGGTAGAAACTCTATTCACAACGCTGGTAGTAACTCCATTCACAACGCTGGTAGTAACTCTAATCACAACGCTGGTAGTAACTCTATTCATAACGCTGGTAGTGACTCTATTCACAACGCTGGTAGCTACTCTATTCACAATGCTGTGAGCAACACTATTCACAACGCTGGTAGTAACACTATTCACAACGCTGGTAGTAACTGTATTCACAACGCTGGTAGTAACTCTATTCACAACACTGGTAGTAACTCTATTCACAACGCAGGCAAAATCTCTATTCCAACGCTGGTTGTAACTCAATTCACAACGCTGGTAGTAACTCTATTCACAACGCTGGTAGTAACTCTATTCACACCGCTGGTAGTAACTCTATTCACAACGCTGGTAGTAACTCTATTCACACTGCTGGTAGTAACTCTATTCACAACGCTTGGCGCGACTCAATTCACAACGCTGGTATTAACTCTATTCACAACGCTGGGAGTGACTCTATTCACAACGCTGGTAGTAACTTTATTCGCACTGCTGGTAGTAACTCTATTCACAACGCTGGTAGTAACTCTATTCACAATGTTGGGACTAACTCTATTCACAACGCTGGTAGTAACTCTATTCACAATGCTGGTATTAACACGATTCACAACGCTGGGAGTAACTCTATTCACAACGCTGGTAGTAACTCCTTTCACAACGCTGGTAGCGACTCTATTCACAACGCTGTTAGCAACTCTATTCACAACGCTGGTAATAACACTATTCACAATGCTGGTAGGAACTGAATTCACAACGCTGGTAGTATCTCTATTCACAACGCTGGTAGTAACTCTATTCACAACGCTGGTAGTAACTCTATTCACAACGCTGGTAGTAACTCTATTCAGAACGCTGGTAGTAACTCTATTCACACCGCTGGCAGTAACTCTATTCACAATGCTGGGAGTAACTCTATTCACAACGCTGGTAGTAACTCTATTCACAACGCTGGTAGTAACTCTATTCACAACGCTGGTAGAAACTCTATTCACAACGTTGGGAGTAACTCTATTCACAACGCTGGTAGTAATTCTATTCACAACGCTGGAAGTAACTCTTTTCACACCGCTGGTAGTAACTCTATTCACAACGCTGGAGTAACTCTATTCACAACGCTTGTGGTAACTCTATTCACAACGCTGGTAGCGACTCTATTCACAACGCTGGTAGTAACTCTATTCACAACGCTGTAGTGACTCTATTCACAACGCTGGTAGTGACCCTATTCACAACACTGGTAGTAACGCTATTCACAACGCTGGTAGCAACTCTATTCATAACGCTGGTAGTTACTCTGTTCACAACGCTGGTAGCGACTCTATTCACAATGCTGGTAGTGACTCTATTCAAAACACTGCTAGTAACTCTATTCACAACGCTGCAATTAACTGTATTCACAACGCTGCAAGTAACTCTATTCACAACGCTGGAAGCGACTCTATTCACAACGCTGGTAGCGACTCTATTCACAACACTGCTAGCGACTCTATTGACAACGCTGGTAGCGAATCTATTCACAACGCTGTTAGTAACTCCATTCACATCGCTGGTAGTAACTCTATTCACAACGCTGGTAGTGACTCTATTCACAACGCTGGTAGCGGCTCTATTCACAACGCTGGTAGTGAATCTATTCACAACGCTGGTAGTAACTCCATTCACATCGCTGGTAGTAACTCTATTCACAACGCTGGTAGTAGCTCTATTCACAACGCTGGTAGCGACTCTATTCACAACGCTGTTAGCAACTCTATTCACAACGCTGGAAGTAACTCTATTCACAATGCTGGTAGTAACTCTATTCTCAACGCTGGTAGAAACTCTATTCACAACGCTGGTCGTAACTCTATTCACAACGCTGGTATTAACTCCATTCACATGGCTGGGAGTAACTCTATTGACAACGCTGGTAGTAACTCTATTCACAACGCTGGTAGTAACTCAATTCACAACGCTGGTAGTAACTCTACTCACAACGCTGGAAGAAACTCTATTCACAACGCTGGTATTAACTCTTTTCACAACGCTGGTAGTAACTCAATTCACAACGCTGGTAGAAACTCTATTCACAACGCTGGTAGAAACTCTATTCACAACGCTGGTATTAACTCTATTCACAACGCTGGTAGTGACTCTATTCACAACGCTGGTCGTAACTCAATTCACAACGCTGGTAGAAACTCTATTCACAACGCTGGTAGAAACTCTATTCACAACGTTGGGAGTAACTCTATTCACAACGCTGGTAGTAACTCTATTCACAACGCTGATAGTAACTCTTTTCAAACCACTGGTAGTAACTCTATTCAAACCGCTGGTAGTAACTCTATTCACAACGCTGGAAGTAACCCTATTCACAACGCTGGTAGTAACTCTATTCACAACGCTGGTAGTAACTCTATTCACAACGATTGTGGTAACTCTATTCACAACGCTGGTAGCGACTCTATTCACAACGCTGGTAGTAACTCTATTCACAACGCTGGTAGTGACTCAATTCACAACGCTGGTAGTGACCCTATTCACAACACTGGTAGTAACTCCATTCACAACGCTGGTAGCAACTCTATTCATAACGCTGGTAGTTACTCTATTCACAACGCTGGTAGTGACTCTATTCACAACGCTGGTAGTGACTCTATTCAAAACACTGGTAGTAACTCTATTCACAACGCTGCAATTAACTCTATTCACAGCGCTGCAAGTAACTCTATTCACAACGCTGGAAATAGCTGTATTCACAACGCTGGTAGTGACTCTATTGACAACGCTGTTAGTAACTCCATTCACATCGCTGGTAGTAACTCTATTCACAACGATGGTAGTAGCTCTATTCACAACGCTGGTAGCGACTCTATTCACAAGGCTGTTTGCAACTCTATTCACAACGCTGGTAGTAACTCTATTCACAATGCTGGTAGTAACTCTATTCTCAACGCTGGTAGAAACTCTATTCAAAACGCTGGTAGTAACTCTATTCACAACGCTGGTAGTAACTCTATTCACAACGCTGGTAGTAACTCTATTCACAACGCTGGGAGTAACTCTATTCACAATGCTTGTAGTAACTCTATTCACAATGCTGGTAGTAACTCTATTGACAACGCTGGTAGCGACTCTATTCACAACGCTGGGAGTAACTCTATTCACAACGCTGGTAGTAACTCAATTCACAACGCTGTTAATAACTCTATTCTCAACGCTGTAGAAACTCTATTCACAACGCTGGTAGAAACTCTATTCACAACGCTGGTATTAACTCTATTCACATCGCTGGTAGTGACTCTATTCACAACGCTGGTAGTAACTCTATTCACAATGCTGCAAGTAACTCTATTCACAACGCTTGTAGCGACTCTATTCACAACGCTGGTGGTAACTCTATTCACCACGCTGGTAGTGACACTATTCACAACGCTGGTAGTGACTCTATTCAAAACACTGGTAGTAACTCTATTCACAACGCTGCAAGTAACTCTATTCACAACGCTGCTGGCGACGCTATTCAAAACGCTGGTAGCGACTCTATTCACAACGCTGGTAGTAACTCTATTCACAACGCTGGTATTAACTGCATTCACAAAGCTGGGAGTAACTCTATTCACAACGCTGGTAGTAACTCTATTCACAACGCTGGTATTAACTCCATTCACAACGCTGGTAGTAACGCTATTCACAACGCTGGTAGTAACTCTATTCACAACGCTGGTAGTAACTCTCTTGACAACGCTGGTCGTAACTCTATTCACAAAGCAGGTATTAACTCCATTCACAAACCTGGGAGTAACTCTATTGACAACGCTGGTCGTAACTCTATTTACAACGCTGGTAGCGACTCTATTCACAACGCTGGTAGTAACTCTATTCACAACGCTGGTATTAACTCCATTCACAAAGTTGGGAGTAACTCTATTGACAACGCTGGTAGTAACTCTATTCACAACGCTGGTAGTAACACTATTCACAATGCTGGTAGTAACTCTATTGACAACGCTGGTCATAACTCTATTCACAACGCTGGTATTAAATCCATTCACAAAGATGGGAGTAACTCTATTGACAACGTTGTTAGTAACTCTGTTCACAACGCTGGTAGTAACTCAATTCACAATGCTGGTAGTAACTCTATTCACAACGCTGGTAGAAACTCTATTCACAGCGCTGTTATTAACTCTATTCACAAAGCTGGTAGTAAATCAATTCACAACGCTGGTAGAAACTCTATTCACAACGCTGGTAGAAACTTTATTCACAACGCTGGTAGTAACTCTATTCACAACGCTTGTCGCGACTCTATTCACAACGCTGGTATTAACTCTATTCACAACGCTGGGAGTGACTTTATTCACAACGCTGGTAGTAACTCAATTCACAACGCTTGTAGAAACTCTATTCACAACGCTGGTAGAAACTCTATTCACAACGTTGGTAGGAACTCTATTCACAACGCTGGTAGTAACTCTATTCACAACGCTGATAATAACTCTTTTCACACCGCTGGGAGTAACTCTATTCAAACCGCTGGTAGTAACTCTATTCACAACGCTGGAAGTATCCCTATTCACAACGCTGGTAGTAACTCTATTCACAACGCTGGTAGTAACTCTATTCACAACGCTTGTGGTAACTCTATTCACAACGCTGGTAGCGACTCTATTCACAACGCTGGTAGTAACTCTATTCACAACGCTGGTAGTGACTCTATTCACAACACTGGTAGTAACTCCATTCACAACGCTGGCAGCAACTCTATTCATAACGCTGGTAGTTACTCTGTTCAAAACGCTGGTAGTGACTCTATTCACAACGCTGGTAGTGACTCTATTCAAAACACTGGTAGTAACTCTATTCACAACGCTGGAAGAAACTCTATTCACAACGCTGGTATTAACTCTTTTCACAATGCTGGTAGTAACTCAATTCACAACGCTGGTAGAAACTCTATTCACAACGCTGGTAGAAACTCTATTCACAACGCTGGTATTAACTCTATTCACAACGCTGGTAGTGACTCTATTCACAACGCTGGTAGTAACTCAATTCACAACGCTGATAGAAACTCTATTCACAACGCTGGTATTAACTCTATTCACAACGCTGGTAGTGAATCTATGCACAACGCTGGTAGTAACTTTATTCACACGCTGGTAGTAACTCTATTCACCACGCTGGTAGTGACTCTATTCACAACGCTGGTAGCGACTCTATTCACAACGCTGTTAGCAACACTATTCACAACGCTGGTAGTAACACTATTCACAACGCTGAAAGTAACTGTATTCACAACGCTGGTAGTAACTCTATTCACAAAACTGGTAGTAACTCTATTCACAACGCAGGCCGTATCTCTATTCCAACGCTGGTTGTAACTCAATTCACAACGCTGGTAGTAACTCTATTCACAACGCTGGTAGTAACTCTATTCACACCGCTGGTAGTAACTCTATTCACAACCCTGGTAGTAACTCTATTCACACTGCTGGTAGTAACTCTATTCACACCGCTGGTAGTAACTCTATTCACAACGCTGGTAGTAACTCTATTCACACCGCTGGTAGTAACTCTATTCACAACGCTGGTAGTAACTCTATTCACAACGTTGGGACTAACTCTATTCACAACGCTGGAAGTAACTCTATTCACAACGCTGGTATTAACACGATTCACAAAGCTGGGAGTAACTCTATTCACAACGCTGGTAGTAACTCCATTCACAACGCTGGTAGCGACTCTATTCACAACGCTGTTAGCAACTCTATTCACAACGCTGGGAATAACACTATTCACAATGCTGGTAGTAACTGTATTCACAACGCTGGTAGTATCTCTATTCACAACGCTGGTAGTAACTCTATTCACAACGCTGGTAGTAACTCTATTCACAACGCTGGTAGTAACTCTATTCACAACGCTGGTAGTAACTCTATTCACACCGCTGGCAGTAACTCTATTCACAATGCTGGGAGTAACTCTATTCACAACGCTGGTAGTAACTCTATTCACAACGCTGGTAGTAACTCTATTCACAACGCTGGTAGAAACTCTATTCACAACGCTGTTAGCAACTCTATTCACAACACTGGTATGAACTCTATTCACAATGCTGGGAGTAACTCTATTCACAACGCTGGTAGTAACTCTATTCACAACGCTGGTAGTAACTCAATTCACAACGCTGGTAGCAACTCTATTCATAACGCTGGTAGTTACTCTGTTCAAAACGCTGGTAGTGACTCTATTCACAACGCTGGTAGTGACTCTATTCAAAACACTGGTAGTAACTCTATTCACAACGCTGGAAGAAACTCTATTCACAACGCTGGTAGTAACTCTTTTCACAACGCTGGTAGTAACTCAATTCACAACGCTGGTAGAAACTCTATTCACAACGCTGGTAGAAACTCTATTCACAACGCTGGTATTAACTCTATTCACAACGCTGGTAGTGACTCTATTCACAACGCTGGTAGTAACTCAATTCACAACGCTGGTAGAAACTCTATTCACAACGCTGGTATTAACTCTATTCACAACGCTGGTAGTGAATTTATGCACAACGCTGGTAGTAACTTTATTCACACGCTGGTAGTAACTCTATTCACCACGCTGGTAGTGACTCTATTCACAACGCTGGTAGTGACTCTCTTCAAAACACTGGTAGTTACTCTATTCACAACCTGTAAGTAACTCTATTCACAACGCTTGTCGCGACTCTATTCACAACGCTGTTGGTAATTCTATTCACCACGTTGGTAGTGACTCTATTCACAACGCTGGTAATGACTCTATTCAAAACACTGAAAGTAACTCTAGTCACAACGCTGCAAGTAACAATATTCACAACGCTGGTAGCGACGCTATTCACAAAGCTGGTAGAGACTCTATTCACAACGCTGGTAGTAACTCCATTCACAACGCTGGTAGTAACTCTATTCACAACGCTGGTAGTAACTCTATTCATAACGCTGGTAGTGACTCTATTCACAACGCTGGTAGCGACTCTATTCACAACGCTGTTAGCAACACTATTCACAACGCTGGTAGTAACACTATTCACAATGCTGGTAGTAACTGTATTCACTACGCTGGTAGTAACTCTACTCACAACACTGGTAGTAACTCTATTCACAACGCAGGCAGTATCTCTATTCCAACGCTGGTTGTAACTCAATTCACAACGCTGGTAGTAACTCTATTCACAACGCTGGTAGTAACTCTATTCACACCGCTGGTAGTAACTCTATTCACAACGCTGGTAGTAACTCTATTCACACTGCTGGTAGTAACTCTATTCACACCGCTGGTAGTAACTCTATTCACAACGCTGGTAGTAACTCTATTCACACCGCTGGTAGTAACTCTATTCACAACGCTGTTAGTAACTCTATTCACAACGTTGGGACTAACTCTATTCACAACGCTGGAAGTAACTCTATTCACAACGCTGGTATTAACATGATTCACAACGCTGGGAGTAACTCTATTCACAACGCTGGTAGTAACTCCATTCACAACGCTGCTAGCGACTCTATTCACAACGCTGTTAGCAACTGTATTCACAACGCAGGGAATAACACTATTCACAATGCTGGTAGTAACTGTATTCACAACGCTGGTAGTATCTCTATTCACAACGCTGGTAGTAACTCTATTCACAACGCTGGTAGTAACTCTATTCACAACGCTGGTAGTAACTCTATTCACAACGCTGGTAGTAACTCTATTCACACCGCTGGCAGTAACTCTATTCACAATGCTGGGAGTAACTCTATTCACAACGCTGGTAGTAACTCTATTCACAACGCTGGTAGTAACTCTATTCACAACGCTGGTAGAAACTCTATTCACAACGCTGTTAGCAACTCTATTCACAACACTGGTATGAACTCTATTCATAATGCTGGGAGTAACTCTATTCACAACGCTGGTAGTAACTCTATTCACAACGCTGGTAGTAACTCAATTCACAACGCTGGTAGCAACTCTATTCATAACGCTGGTAGTTACTCTGTTCAAAACGCTGGTAGTGACTCTATTCACAACGCTGGTAGTGACTCTATTCAAAACACTGGTAGTAACTCTATTCACAACGCTGGAAGAAACTCTATTCACAACGCTGGTATTAACTCTTTTCACAACGCTGGTAGTAACTCAATTCACAACGCTGGTAGAAACTCTATTCACAACGCTGGTAGAAACTCTATTCACAACGCTGGTATTAACTCTATTCACAACGCTGGTAGTGACTCTATTCACAACGCTGGTAGTAACTCAATTCACAACGCTGGTAGAAACTCTATTCACAACGCTGGTATTAACTCTATTCACATGCTGGTAGTGAATCTATGCACAACGCTGGTAGTAACTTTATTCACACGCTGGTAGTAACTCTATTCACCACGCTGGTAGTGACTCTATTCACAACGCTGGTAGTGACTCTCTTCAAAACACTGGTAGTTACTCTATTCACAACCTGTAAGTAACTCTATTCACAACGCTTGTCGCGACTCTATTCACAACGCTGTTGGTAATTCTATTCACCACGTTGGTAGTGACTCTATTCACAACGCTGGTAATGACTCTATTCAAAACACTGAAAGTAACTCTATTCATAACGCTGCAAGTAACAATATTCACAACGCTGGTAGCGACGCTATTCACAAAGCTGGTAGAGACTCTATTCACAACGCTGGTAGTAACTCCATTCACAACGCTGGTAGTAACTCTATTCACAACGCTGGTAGTAACTCTATTCATAACGCTGGTAGTGACTCTATTCACAACGCTGGTAGCGACTCTATTCACAACGCTGTTAGCAACACTATTCACAACGCTGGTAGTAACACTATTCACAACGCTGGTAGTAACTGTATTCACTACGCTGGTAGTAACTCTATTCACAACACTCGTAGTAAGTCTATTCACAACGCAGGCAGTATCTCTATTCCAACGCTGGTTGTAACTCAATTCACAACGCTGGTAGTAACTCTATTCACAACGCTGGTAGTAACTCTCTTCACACCGCTGGTAGTAACTCTATTCACAACGCTGGTAGTAACTCTATTCACACTGCTGGTAGTAACTCTATTCACACCGCTGGTAGTAACTCATTTCACAACGCTGGTAGTAACTCTATTCACACCGCTGGTAGAAACTCTATTCACAACGCTGTTAGTAACTCTATTCACAACGTTGGGAGTAACTCTATTGACAACGCTGGTAGTAACTCTATTCACAACGCTGGTAGTAACACTATTCACAATGCTGGTAGTAACTCTATTGACAACGCTGGTCATAACTCTATTCACAACGCTGGTATTAAATCCATTCACAAAGATGGGAGTAACTCTATTGACAACGTTGTTAGTAACTCTGTTCACAACGCTGGTAGTAACTCAATTCACAATGCTGGTAGTAACTCTATTCACAACGCTGGTAGAAACTCTATTCACAGCGCTGTTATTAACTCTATTCACAAAGCTGGTAGTAAATCAATTCACAACGCTGGTAGAAACTCTATTCACAACGCTGGTAGAAACTTTATTCACAACGCTGGTAGTAACTCTATTCACAACGCTTGTCGCGACTCTATTCACAACGCTGGTATTAACTCTATTCACAACGCTGGGAGTGACTTTATTCACAACGCTGGTAGTAACTCAATTCACAACGCTTGTAGAAACTCTATTCACAACGCTGGTAGAAACTCTATTCACAACGTTGGTAGGAAATCTATTCACAACGCTGGTAGTAACTCTATTCACAACGCTGATAATAACTCTTTTCACACCGCTGGGAGTAACTCTATTCAAACCGCTGGTAGTAACTCTATTCACAACGCTGGAAGTATCCCTATTCACAACGCTGGTAGTAACTCTATTCACAACGCTGGTAGTAACTCTATTCACAACGCTTGTGGTAACTCTATTCACAACGCTGGTAGCGACTCTATTCACAACGCTGGTAGTAACTCTATTCACAACGCTGGTAGTGACTCTATTCACAACACTGGTAGTAACTCCATTCACAACGCTGGCAGCAACTCTATTCATAACGCTGGTAGTTACTCTGTTCAAAACGCTGGTAGTGACTCTATTCACAACGCTGGTAGTGACTCTATTCAAAACACTGGTAGTAACTCTATTCACAACGCTGGAAGAAACTCTATTCACAACGCTGGTATTAACTCTTTTCACAATGCTGGTAGTAACTCAATTCACAACGCTGGTAGAAACTCTATTCACAACGCTGGTAGAAACTCTATTCACAACGCTGGTATTAACTCTATTCACAACGCTGGTAGTGACTCTATTCACAACGCTGGTAGTAACTCAATTCACAACGCTGATAGAAACTCTATTCACAACGCTGGTATTAACTCTATTCACAACGCTGGTAGTGAATCTATGCACAACGCTGGTAGTAACTTTATTCACACGCTGGTAGTAACTCTATTCACCACGCTGGTAGTGACTCTATTCACAACGCTGGTAGCGACTCTATTCACAACGCTGTTAGCAACACTATTCACAACGCTGGTAGTAACACTATTCACAACGCTGAAAGTAACTGTATTCACAACGCTGGTAGTAACTCTATTCACAAAACTGGTAGTAACTCTATTCACAACGCAGGCCGTATCTCTATTCCAACGCTGGTTGTAACTCAATTCACAACGCTGGTAGTAACTCTATTCACAACGCTGGTAGTAACTCTATTCACACCGCTGGTAGTAACTCTATTCACAACCCTGGTAGTAACTCTATTCACACTGCTGGTAGTAACTCTATTCACACCGCTGGTAGTAACTCTATTCACAACGCTGGTAGTAACTCTATTCACACCGCTGGTAGTAACTCTATTCACAACGCTGGTAGTAACTCTATTCACAACGTTGGGACTAACTCTATTCACAACGCTGGAAGTAACTCTATTCACAACGCTGGTATTAACACGATTCACAAAGCTGGGAGTAACTCTATTCACAACGCTGGTAGTAACTCCATTCACAACGCTGGTAGCGACTCTATTCACAACGCTGTTAGCAACTCTATTCACAACGCTGGGAATAACACTATTCACAATGCTGGTAGTAACTGTATTCACAACGCTGGTAGTATCTCTATTCACAACGCTGGTAGTAACTCTATTCACAACGCTGGTAGTAACTCTATTCACAACGCTGGTAGTAACTCTATTCACAACGCTGGTAGTAACTCTATTCACACCGCTGGCAGTAACTCTATTCACAATGCTGGGAGTAACTCTATTCACAACGCTGGTAGTAACTCTATTCACAACGCTGGTAGTAACTCTATTCACAACGCTGGTAGAAACTCTATTCACAACGCTGTTAGCAACTCTATTCACAACACTGGTATGAACTCTATTCACAATGCTGGGAGTAACTCTATTCACAACGCTGGTAGTAACTCTATTCACAACGCTGGTAGTAAATCAATTCACAACGCTGGTAGCAACTCTATTCATAACGATGGTAGTTACTCTGTTCAAAACGCTGGTAGTAACTCTATTCACAACGCTGGAAGAAACTCTATTCACAACGCTGGTATTAACTCTTTTCACAACGCTGGTAGTAACTCAATTCACAACGCTGGTAGAAACTCTATTCACAACGCTGGTAGAAACTCTATTCACAACGCTGGTATTAACTCTATTCACAACGCTGGTAGTGACTCTATTCACAACGCTGGTAGTAACTCAATTCACAACGCTGGTAGAAACTCTATTCACAACGCTGGTATTAACTCTATTCACAACGCTGGTAGTGAATTTATGCACAACGCTGGTAGTAACTTTATTCACACGCTGGTAGTAACTCTATTCACCACGCTGGTAGTGACTCTATTCACAACGCTGGTAGTGACTCTCTTCAAAACACTGGTAGTTACTCTATTCACAACCTGTAAGTAACTCTATTCACAACGCTTGTCGCGACTCTATTCACAACGCTGTTGGTAATTCTATTCACCACGTTGGTAGTGACTCTATTCACAACGCTGGTAATGACTCTATTCAAAACACTGAAAGTAACTCTAGTCACAACGCTGCAAGTAACAATATTCACAACGCTGGTAGCGACGCTATTCACAAAGCTGGTAGAGACTCTATTCACAACGCTGGTAGTAACTCCATTCACAACGCTGGTAGTAACTCTATTCACAACGCTGGTAGTAACTCTATTCATAACGCTGGTAGTGACTCTATTCACAACGCTGGTAGCGACTCTATTCACAACGCTGTTAGCAACACTATTCACAACGCTGGTAGTAACACTATTCACAATGCTGGTAGTAACTGTATTCACTACGCTGGTAGTAACTCTACTCACAACACTGGTAGTAACTCTATTCACAACGCAGGCAGTATCTCTATTCCAACGCTGGTTGTAACTCAATTCACAACGCTGGTAGTAACTCTATTCACAACGCTGGTAGTAACTCTATTCACACCGCTGGTAGTAACTCTATTCACAACGCTGGTAGTAACTCTATTCACACTGCTGGTAGTAACTCTATTCACACCGCTGGTAGTAACTCTATTCACAACGCTGGTAGTAACTCTATTCACACCGCTGGTAGTAACTCTATTCACAACGCTGTTAGTAACTCTATTCACAACGTTGGGACTAACTCTATTCACAACGCTGGAAGTAACTCTATTCACAACGCTGGTATTAACATGATTCACAACGCTGGGAGTAACTCTATTCACAACGCTGGTAGTAACTCCATTCACAACGCTGCTAGCGACTCTATTCACAACGCTGTTAGCAACTGTATTCACAACGCAGGGAATAACACTATTCACAATGCTGGTAGTAACTGTATTCACAACGCTGGTAGTATCTCTATTCACAACGCTGGTAGTAACTCTATTCACAACGCTGGTAGTAACTCTATTCACAACGCTGGTAGTAACTCTATTCACAACGCTGGTAGTAACTCTATTCACACCGGTGGCAGTAACTCTATTCACAATGCTGGGAGTAACTCTATTCACAACGCTGGTAGTAACTCTATTCACAAGGCTGGTAGTAACTCTATTCACAACGCTGGTAGAAACTCTATTCACAACGCTGTTAGCAACTCTATTCACAACACTGGTATGAACTCTATTCACAATGCTGGGAGTAACTCTATTCACAACGCTGGTAGTAACTCTATTCACAACGCTGGTAGTAACTCAATTCACAACGCTGGTAGCAACTCTATTCATAACGCTGGTAGTTACTCTGTTCAAAACGCTGGTAGTGACTCTATTCACAACGCTGGTAGTGACTCTATTCAAAACACTGGTAGTAACTCTATTCACAATGCTGGAAGAAACTCTATTCACAACGCTGGTATTAACTCTTTTCACAACGCTGGTAGTAACTCAATTCACAACGCTGGTAGAAACTCTATTCACAACGCTGGTAGAAACTCTATTCACAACGCTGGTATTAACTCTATTCACAACGCTGGTAGTGACTCTATTCACAACGCTGGTAGTAACTCAATTCACAACGCTGGTAGAAACTCTATTCACAACGCTGGTATTAACTCTATTCACATGCTGGTAGTGAATCTATGCACAACGCTGGTAGTAACTTTATTCACACGCTGGTAGTAACTCTATTCACCACGCTGGTAGTGACTCTATTCACAACGCTGGTAGTGACTCTCTTCAAAACACTGGTAGTTACTCTATTCACAACCTGTAAGTAACTCTATTCACAACGCTTGTCGCGACCCTATTCACAACGCTGTTGGTAATTCTATTCACCACGTTGGTAGTGACTCTATTCACAACGCTGGTAATGACTCTATTCAAAACACTGAAAGTAACTCTATTCATAACGCTGCAAGTAACAATATTCACAACGCTGGTAGCGACGCTATTCACAAAGCTGGTAGAGACTCTATTCACAACGCTGGTAGTAACTCCATTCACAACGCTGGTAGTAACTCTATTCACAACGCTGGTAGTAACTCTATTCATAACGCTGGTAGTGACTCTATTCACAACGCTGGTAGCGACTCTATTCACAACGCTGTTAGCAACACTATTCACAACGCTGGTAGTAACACTATTCACAACGCTGGTAGTAACTGTATTCACTACGCTGGTAGTAACTCTATTCACAACACTGGTAGTAACTCTATTCACAACGCAGGCAGTATCTCTATTCCAACGCTGGTTGTAACTCAATTCACAACGCTGGTAGTAACTCTATTCACAACGCTGGTAGTAACTCTATTCACACCGCTGGTAGTAACTCTATTCACAACGCTGGTAGTAACTCTATTCACACTGCTGGTAGTAACTCTATTCACACCGCTGGTAGTAACTCTATTCACAACGCTGGTAGTAACTCTATTCACACCGCTGGTAGAAACTCTATTCACAACGCTGTTAGTAACTCTATTCACAACGTTGGGACTAACTCTATTCACAACGCTGGAAGTAACTCTATTCACAACGCTGGTATTAACATGATTCACAACGCTGGGAGTAACTCTATTCACAACGCTGGTAGTAACTCCATTCACAACGCTGGTAGCGACTCTATTCACAACGCTGTTAGCAACTCTATTCACAACGCTGGGAATAACACTATTCACAATGCTGGTAGTAACTGTATTCACAACGCTGGTAGTATCTCTATTCACAACGCTGGTAGTAACTCTATTCACAACGCTGGTAGTAACTCTATTCACAACGCTGGTAGTAACTCTATTCACAACGCTGGAAGTAACTCTATTCACACCGCTGGCAGTAACTCTATTCACAATGCTGGGAGTAACTCTATTCACAACGCTGGTAGTAACTCTATTCACAACGCTGGTAGTAACTCTATTCACAACGCTGGTAGAAACTCTATTCACAACGTTGGGAGTAAGTCTATTCACAACGCTGGTAGTAATTCTATTCACAACGCTGGAAGTAACTCTTTTCACACCGCTGGTAGTAACTCCATTCACAACGCTGGTAGTAACTCTATTCACAAGGCTTGTGGTAACTCTATTCACAACGCTGGTAGCGACTCTATTCACAACGCTGGTAGTAACTCTATTCACAACGCTGTAGTGACTCTATTCACAACGCTGGTAGTGACCCTATTCACAACACTGGTAGTAACGCTATTCACAACGCTGGTAGCAACTCTATTCATAATGCTGGTAGTTACTCTGTTCACAACGCTGGAAGCGACTCTATTCACAATGCTGGTAGTGACTCTATTCAAGACACTGGTAGTAACTCTATTCACAACGCTGCAATTAACTGTATTCACAACGCTGCAAGTAACTCTATTCACAACGCTGGTACCGACTCTATTCACAACGCTGGTAGCGACTCTATTCACAACACTGGTAGCGACTCTATTCTCAACGCTGGTAGCGAATCTATTCACAACGCTGCTAGTAACTCCATTCACATCGCTGGTAGTAACTCTATTCACAACGCTGGTAGTGACTCTATTCACAACGCTGGTAGCGACTCTATTCACAACGCTGGTAGTGAATCTATTCACAACGCTGGTAGTAACTCCATTCACATCGCTGGTAGTAACTCTATTCACAACGCTGGTAGTAGCTCTATTCACAACGCTGGTAGCGACTCTATTCACAACGCTGTTAGCAACTCTATTCACAACGCTGGAAGTAACTCTATTCACAATGCTGGTAGTAACTCTATTCTCAACGCTGGTAGAAACTCTATTCACAACGCTGGTCGTAACTCTATTCACAACGCTGGTATTAACTCCATTCACATGGCTGGGAGTAACTCTATTGACAACGCTGGTAGTAACTCTATTCACAACGCTGGTAGTAACTCAATTCACAACGCTGGTTGTAACTCTACTCACAACGCTGGAAGAAACTCTATTCACAACGCTGGTATTAACTCTTTTCACAACGCTGGTAGTAACTCAATTCACAACGCTGGTAGAAACTCTATTCACAACGCTGGTAGAAACTCTATTCACAACGCTGGTATTAACTCAATTCACAACGCTGGTAGTGACTCTATTCACAACGCTGGTAGTAACTCAATTCACAACGCTGGTAGAAACTCTATTCACAACGCTGGTAGAAACTCTATTCACAACGTTGGGAGTAACTCTATTCACAACGCTGGGAGTAACTCTATTCACAACGCTGATAGTAACACTTTTCACACCGCTGGTAGTAACTCTATTCAAACCGCTGGTCGCAAATCTATTCACAACGATGGAAGTAACCCTATTCACAACGCTGGTAGAAACTCTATTCACAACGCTGGTAGTAACTCTATTCACAACGCTTGTGGTAACTCTATTCATAACGCTGGTAGCGACTCTATTCACAACGCTGGTAGTAACTCTATTCAAAACGCTGGTAGTTACACTATTCACAACGCTGGTAGTGACCCTATTCACAACACTGGTAGTAACTCCATTCACAACGCTGGTAGCAACTCTATTCATAACGCTGGTAGTTACTCTATTCACAACGCTGGTAGTGACTCTATTCACAACGCTGGTAGTGAATCTATTCAAAGCACTGGTAGTAACTCTATTCACAACGCTGCAATTAACTCTATTCACAATGCTGCAAGTAACTCTATTCACAACGCTGGTAGTAGCTGTATTCACAACGCTGGTAGTGACTCTATTGACAACGCTGTTAGTAACTGCATTCACATCGCTGGTAGTAACTCTATTCACAACGCTGGTAGTAGATCTATTCACAACGCTGGTAGCGACTCTATTCACAACGCTGGTAGTAACTCTATTCACAATGCTGGTAGTAACTCTATTCTCAACGCTGGTAGAAACTCTATTCAAAACGCTGGTAGTAACTCTATTCACAACGCTGGTAGTAACTCTATTCACAACGCTGGTAGTAACTCTATTCACAACGCTGGGAGTAACTCTATTCACAATGCTTGTAGTAACTCTATTCACAATGCTGGTAGTAACTCTATTGACAACGCTGGTAGCGACTCTATTCACAACGCTGGGAGTAACCCTATTCACAACGCTGGTAGTAACTCAATTCACAACGCTGGTAATAACTCTATTCTCAACGCTGTAGAAACTCTATTCACAACGCTGGTAGAAACTCTATTCACAACGCTGGTATTAACTCTATTCACATCGCTGGTAGTGACTCAATTCACAACGCTGGTAGTAACTCTATTCACAACGCTGCAAGTAACTCTATTCACAACGCTTGTAGCGACTCTATTCACAACGCTGGTGGTAACTCTATTCACCACGCTGGAAGTGACACTATTCACAAAGCTGGTAGTGACTCTATTCAAAACACTGGTAGTAACTCTATTCACAACGCTGCAAGTAACTCTATTCACAACGCTGCTGGCGACGCTATTCAAAACGCTGGTAGCGACTCTATTCACAACGCTGGTAGTAACTCTATTCACAACGCTGGTATTAACTCCATTCACAAAGCTGGGAGTAACTCTATTCACAACGCTGATAGTAACTCTATTCACAACGCTGGTATTAACTCCATTCACAACGCTGGTAGAAACGCTATTCACAACGCTGGTAGTAACTCTATTCACAACGCTGGTAGTAACTCTCTTGACAACACTGGTCGTAACTCTATTCACAAAGCTGGTATTAACTCCATTCACAAACCTGGGAGTAACTCTATTGACAACGCTGGTCGTAACTCTATTTACAACGCTGGTAGCGACTCTATTCACAACGCTGGTAGTAACTCTATTCACAACGCTGGTATTAACTCCATTCACAAAGCTGGGAGTAACTCTATTGACAACGCTGGTAGTAACTCTATTCACAACGCTGGTAGTAACTCTATTCACAATGCTGGTAGTAACTCTATTGACAACGCTGGTCATAACTCTATTCACAACGCTGGTATTAAATCCATTCACAAAGATGGGAGCAACTCTATTGACAACGTTGTTAGTAACTCTGTTCACCACGCTGGTAGTAACTCAATTCACAATGCTGGTAGTAACTCTATTCACAACGCTGGTAGAAACTCTATTCACAGCGCTGTTATTAACTCTATTCACAAAGCTGGTAGTAAATCAATTCACAACGCTGGTAGAAACTCTATTCACAACGCTGGTAGAAACTTTATTCACAACGCTGGTATTAACTCTATTCACAACGCTGGTAGTGACTCTATTCACAACGCTGGTAGTAACTCAATTCACAACGCTGGTAGAAACTCTATTCACAACGCTGGTAGAAACTATATTCACAACGCTGGTATTAACTCTATTCACAACGCTGGTAGTGACTCTATTCACAACGCTGGTAGTAACTCTATTCACACGCTGGTAGTAACTCTATTCACAATGCTTGTCGCGACTCTATTCACAACGCTGGTATTAACTCTATTCACAACGCTGGGAGTGACTCTATTCACAACGCTGGTAGTAACTCAATTCACAACGCTTGTAGAAACTCTATTCACAACGCTGGTAGAAACTCTATTCACAATGTTGGGAGTAACTCTATTCACAACGCTGGTAGTAACTCTATTCACAACGCTGATAGTAACTCTTTTCACACCACTGGGAGTAACTCTATTCAAACCGCTGGTAGTAACTCTATTCACAACGCTGGAAGTATCCCTATTCACAACGCTGGTAGTAACTCTATTCACAACGCTGGTAGTAACTCTATTCACAACGCTTGTGGTAACTCTATTCACAACGCTGGTAGCGACTCTATTCACAACGCTGGTAGTAACTCTATTCACAACGCTGGTAGTGACTCTATTCACAACACTGGTAGAAACTCCATTCACAACGCTGGTAGCATCTCTATTCATAACGCTGGTAGTTACTCTATTCAAAACGCTGGTAGTGACTCTATTCACAACGCTGGTAGTGACTCTATTCAAAACACTGGTAGTAACTCTATTCACAACGCTGCAATTAACTCTATTCACAACGCTGCAAGTAACTCTATTCACAACGCTGGTAGTAGCTGTATTCACAACGCTGGTAGTGACTCTATTCACAACGTTGGTAGTAACTCCATTCACATCGCTGGTAGTAACTCTAAACTCAACGCTGGTAGAAACTCTATTCACAACGCTGGTAATAACTGTATTCACAACGCTGGTATTAACTCTATTCACAAAGCTGGGAGTAACTCTATTCACAACGCTGGTAGTAACTCTATTCACAACGCTGGTAGTAACTCTATTCACAACGCTGTGAGTAACTCTATTCACAATGCTTGTAGTAACTCTATTAACAATGCTGGTAATAACTCCATTGACAACGCTGGTAGCGACTCTATTCACAACGCTGGGAGTAACTCTATTCATAACGCTGGTAGTTACTCTATTCACAACGCTGGTAGTGACTCTATTCACAACGCTGGTAGTGACTCTATTCAAAACACTGGTAGTAACTCTATTCACAACGCTGCAATTAACTCTATTCACAACGCTGCAAGTAACTCTATTCACAACGCTGGTAGTAACTGTATTCACAACGCTGGTAGTGACTCTATTGACAACGCTGTTAGTAACTGCATTCACATCGCTGGTAGTAACTCTATTCACAACGCTGGGAGTAACTCTATTCACAACGCTGATAGTAACACTTTTCACACCGCTGGTAGTAACTGTATTCAAACCGCTGGTCGTAAATCTATTCACAACGATGGAAGTAACCCTATTCACAACGCTGGTAGAAACTCTATTCACAACGCTGGTAGTAACTCTATTCACAACGCTTGTGGTAACTCTATTCACAACGCTGGTAGCGACTCTATTCACAACGCTGGTAGTAACCCTATTCAAAACGCTGGTAGTTACACTATTCACAACGCTGGTAGTGACCCTATTCACAACACTGGTAGTAACTCCATTCACAACGCTGGTAGCAACTCTATTCATAACGCTGGTAGTTACTCTATTCACAACGCTGGTAGTGACTCTATTCACAACGCTGGCACTGAATCTATTCAAAGCACTGGTAGTAACTCTATTCACAACGCTGCAATTAACTCTATTCACAATGCTGCAAGTAACTCTATTCACAACGCTGGTAGTAGCTGTATTCACAACGCTGGTAGTGACTCTATTGACAACGCTGTTAGTAACTGCATTCACATCGCTGGTAGTAACTCTATTCACAACGCTGGTAGTAGATCTATTCACAACGCTGGTAGCGACTCTATTCACAACGCTGGTAGTAACTCTATTCACAATGCTGGTAGTAACTCTATTCTCAACGCTGGTAGAAACTCTATTCAAAACGCTGGTAGTAACTCTATTCACAACGCTGGTAGTAACTCTATTCACAACGCTGGTAGTAACTCTATTCACAACGCTGGGAGTAACTCTATTCACAATGCTTGTAGTAACTCTATTCACAATGCTGGTAGTAACTCTATTGACAACGCTGGTAGCGACTCTATTCACAACGCTGGGAGTAACTCTATTCACAACGCTGGTAGTAACTCAATTCACAACGCTGGTAATAACTCTATTCTCAACGCTGTAGAAACTCTATTCACAACGCTGGTAGAAACTCTATTCACAACGCTGGTATTAACTCTATTCACATCGCTGGTAGTGACTCAATTCACAACGCTGGTAGTAACTCTATTCACAACGCTGCAAGTAACTCTATTCACAACGCTTGTAGCGACTCTATTCACAACGCTGGTGGTAACTCTATTCACCACGCTGGAAGTGACACTATTCACAAAGCTGGTAGTGACTCTATTCAAAACACTGGTAGTAACTCTATTCACAACGCTGCAAGTAACTCTATTCACAACGCTGCTGGCGACGCTATTCAAAACGCTGGTAGCGACTCTATTCACAACGCTGGTAGTAACTCTATTCACAACGCTGGTATTAACTCCATTCACAAAGCTGGGAGTAACTCTATTCACAACGCTGATAGTAACTCTATTCACAACGCTGGTATTAACTCCATTCACAACGCTGGTAGAAACGCTATTCACAACGCTGGTAGTAACTCTATTCACAACGCTGGTAGTAACTCTC
The DNA here is from genome assembly GCA_026770705.1 of Isurus oxyrinchus. Taxonomy (NCBI): domain Eukaryota; kingdom Metazoa; phylum Chordata; class Chondrichthyes; order Lamniformes; family Lamnidae; genus Isurus; species Isurus oxyrinchus. The sequence goes on from JANJGN010000236.1 coordinate 356,345, forward strand.
TTGACAACACTGGTCGTAACTCTATTCACAAAGCTGGTATTAACTCCATTCACAAACCTGGGAGTAACTCTATTGACAACGCTGGTCGTAACTCTATTTACAACGCTGGTAGCGACTCTATTCACAACGCTGGTAGTAACTCTATTCACAACGCAGGTATTAACTCCATTCACAAAGCTGGGAGTAACTCTATTGACAACGCTGGTAGTAACTCTATTCACAACGCTGGTAGTAACTCTATTCACAATGCTGGTAGTAACTCTATTGACAACGCTGGTCATAACTCTATTCACAACGCTGGTATTAAATCCATTCACAAAGATGGGAGCAACTCTATTGACAACGTTGTTAGTAACTCTGTTCACCACGCTGGTAGTAACTCAATTCACAATGCTGGTAGTAACTCTATTCACAACGCTGGTAGAAACTCTATTCACAGCGCTGTTATTAACTCTATTCACAAAGCTGGTAGTAAATCAATTCACAACGCTGGTAGAAACTCTATTCACAACGCTGGTAGAAACTTTATTCACAACGCTGGTATTAACTCTATTCACAACGCTGGTAGTGACTCTATTCACAACGCTGGTAGTAACTCAATTCACAACGCTGGTAGAAACTCTATTCACTACGCTGGTAGAAACTCTATTCACAACGCTGGTATTAACTCTATTCACAACGCTGGTAGTGACTCTATTCACAACGCTGGTAGTAACTCTATTCACACGCTGGTAGTAACTCTATTCACAATGCTTGTCGCGACTCTATTCACAACGCTGGTATTAACTCTATTCACAACGCTGGGAGTGACTCTATTCACAACGCTGGTAGTAACTCAATGCACAACGCTTGTAGAAACTCTATTCACAACGCTGGTAGAAACTCTATTCACAACGTTGGGAGTAACTCTATTCACAACGCTGGTAGTAACTCTATTCACAACGCTGATAGTAACTCTTTTCACACCACTGGGAGTAACTCTATTCAAACCGCTGGTAGTAACTCTATTCACAACGCTGGAAGTATCCCTATTCACAACGCTGGTAGTAACTCTATTCACAACGCTGGTAGTAACTCTATTCACAACGCTTGTGGTAACTCTATTCACAACGCTGGTAGCGACTCTATTCACAACGCTGGTAGTAACTCTATTCACAACGCTGGTAGTGACTCTATTCACAACACTGGTAGTAACTCCATTCACAACGCTGGTAGCATCTCTATTCATAACGCTGGTAGTTACTCTATTCAAAACGCTGGTAGTGACTCTATTCACAACGCTGGTAGTGACTCTATTCAAAACACTGGTAGTAACTCTATTCACAACGCTGCAATTAACTCTATTCACAACGCTGCAAGTAACTCTATTCACAACGCTGGTAGTAGCTGTATTCACAACGCTGGTAGTGACTCTATTCACAACGTTGGTAGTAACTCCATTCACATCGCTGGTAGTAACTCTAAACTCAACGCTGGTAGAAACTCTATTCACAACGCTGGTAATAACTGTATTCACAACGCTGGTATTAACTCTATTCACAAAGCTGGGAGTAACTCTATTCACAACGCTGGTAGTAACTCTATTCACAACGCTGGTAGTAACTCTATTCACAACGCTGTGAGTAACTCTATTCACAATGCTTGTAGTAACTCTATTAACAATGCTGGTAATAACTCCATTGACAACGCTGGTAGCGACTCTATTCACAACGCTGGGAGTAACACTATTCATAACGCTGGTAGTTACTCTATTCACAACGCTGGTAGTGACTCTATTCACAACGCTGGTAGTGACTCTATTCAAAACACTGGTAGTAACTCTATTCACAACGCTGCAATTAACTCTATTCACAACGCTGCAAGTAACTCTATTCACAACGCTGGTAGTAACTGTATTCACAACGCTGGTAGTGACTCTATTGACAACGCTGTTAGTAACTGCATTCACATCGCTGGTAGTAACTCTATTCACAACGCTGGTAGTAGCTCTATTCACAACGCTGGTAGCGACTCTATTCACTACGCTGTTTGCAACTCTATTCACAACGCTGGTAGTAACTCTATTCACAATGCTGGTAGTAACTCTATTCTCAACGCTGGTAGAAACTCTATTCAAAATGCTGGTAGTAACTCTATTCACAACGCTGGTAGTAACTCTATTCACAACGCTGGTAGTAACTCTATTCACAACGCTGGGAGTAACTCTATTCACAATGCTTGTAGTAACTCTATTCACAATGCTGGTAGTAACTCTATTGACAACGCTGGTAGCGACTCTATTCACAACGCTGGGAGTAAATCTATTCACAACGCTGGTAGTAACTCAATTCACAACGCTGGTAATAACTCTATTCTCAACGCTGTAGAAACTCTATTCACAACGCTGGTAGAAACTCTATTCACAACGCTGGTATTAACTCTATTCACATCGCTGGTAGTGACTCAATTCACAACGCTGGTAGTAACTCTATTCACAACGCTGCAAGTAACTCTATTCACAACGCTTGTAATGACTCGATTCACAACGCTGGTGGTAACTCTATTCACCACGCTGGTAGTGACACTATTCACAACGCTGGTAGTGACTCTATTCAAAACACTGGTAGTAACTCTATTCACAACGCTGCAAGTAACTCTATTCACAACGCTGCTGGCGACGCTATTCAAAACGCTGGTAGCGACTCTATTCACAACGCTGGTAGTAACTCTATTCACAACGCTGGTATTAACTCCATTCACAAAGCTGGGAGTAACTCTATTCACAACGCTGGTAGTAACTCTATTCACAACGCTGGAATTAACTCCATTCACAACGCTGGTAGTAACGCTATTCACAACGCTGGTAGTAACTCTTTTCACAACGCTGGTAGTAACTCTCTTGACAACGCTGGTCGTAACTCTATTCACAAAGCTGGTATTAACTCCATTCACAAACCTGGGAGTAACTCTATTGACAACGCTGGTCGTAACTCTATTTACAACGCTGGTAGCGACTCTATTCACAACGCTGGTAGTAACTCTATTCACAACGCTGGTATTAACTCCATTCACAAAGCTGGGAGTAACTCTATTGACAACGCTGGTAGTAACTCTATTCACAACGCTGGTAGTAACTCTATTCACAATGCTGGTAGTAACTCTATTGACAACGCTGGTCATAACTCTATGCACAACGCTGGTATTAAATCCATTCACAAAGATGGGAGTAACTCTATTGACAACGTTGTTAGTAACTCTGTTCACAATGCTGGTAGTAACTCAATTCACAATGCTGGTAGTAACTCTATTCACAACGCTGGTAGAAACTCTATTCACAGCGCTGTTATTAACTCTATTCACAAAGCTGGTAGTAAATCAATTCACAACGCTGGTAGAAACTCTATTCACAACGCTGGTAGAAACTTTATTCACAACGCTGGTATTAACTCTATTCACAACGCTGGTAGTGACTCTATTCACAACGCTGGTAGTAACTCAATTCACAACGCTGGTAGAAACTCTATTCACAATGCTGGTAGAAACTATATTCACAACGCTGGTATTAACTCTATTCACAACGCTGGAAGTGACTCTATTCACAACGCTGGTAGTAACTCTATTCAAACGCTGGTTGTAACTCTATTCACAACGCTTGTCGCGACTCTATTCACAACGCTGGTATTAACTCTATTCACAACGCTGGGAGTGACTCTATTCACAACGCTGGTAGTAACTCAATTCACAACGCTTGTAGAAACTCTATTCACAACGCTGGTAGAAACTCTATTCACAACGTTGGGAGTAACTCTATTCACAACGCTGGTAGTAACTCTATTCACAACGCTGATAGTAACTCTTTTCACACCACTGGGAGTAACTCTATTCAAACCGCTGGTAGTAACTCTATTCACAACGCTGGAAGTATCCCTATTCACAACGCTGGTAGTAACTCTATTCACAACGCTGGTAGTAACTCTATTCACAACGCTTGTGGTAACTCTATTCACAACGCTGGTAGCGACTCTATTCACAACGCTGGTAGTAACTCTATTCACAACGCTGGTAGTGACTCTATTCACAACACTGGTAGTAACTCCATTCACAACGCTGGTAGCATCTCGATTCATAACGCTGGTAGTTACTCTATTCAAAACGCTGGTAGTGACTCTATTCACAACGCTGGTAGTGACTCTATTCAAAACACTGGTAGTAACTCTATTCACAACGCTGCAATTAACTCTATTCACAACGCTGCAAGTAACTCTATTCACAACGCTGGTAGTGACTCTATTCACAACGTTGGTAGTAACTCCATTCACATCGCTGGTAGTAACTCTATTCTCAACGCTGGTAGAAACTCTATTCACAACGCTGGTAGTAATTGTATTCACAACGCTGGTATTAACTCTATTCACAAAGCGGGGAGTAACTCTATTCACAACGCTGGTAATAACTCTATTCACATCACTGGTAGTGACTCTATTCACAACGCTGGGAGTAACTCTATTCACAACGCTGCAAGTAACTCTATTCACAACGCTTGTAGCGACTCTATTCACAACGCTGGTGGTAACTCTATTCACCACGCTGGTAGTGACTCTATTCACAATGCTGGTAGTGACTCTATTCAAAACACAGGTGGGAACTCTATTCACAACGCTGCAAGTAACTCTATTCACAACGCTGCTGGCGACGCTATTCACAACGCTGGTAGCGACTCTATTCACAACGCTGGGAGTAACTCTATTCACAACGCTGGTAGTAACTCTATTCACAACGCTGGTAGTAACTCTATTCACAACGCTGTTAGGAACCCTATTGACAACGCTGGTCGTAACCCTGTTCACTACGCTGGTATTAACTCCATTCACAAAGCTGGGAGTAACTCTATTGACAACGCTGGTAGTAACTCTATTCACAACGCTGGTAGTAACTCAATTCACAACGCTGGTAGTAACTCTACTCACAACGCAGGAAGAAACTCTATTCACAACGCTGGTATTAACTCTTTTCACAACGCTGGTAGTAACTCAATTCACAATGCTGGTAGAAACTCTATTCACAACGCTGGTAGAAACACTATTCACAACGCTGGTATTAACTCCATTCACAACGCTGGTAGTGACTCTATTCACAACGCTGGAGGTAACTCAATTCACAATGCTTGTAGAAACTCTATTCACAACGCTGGTAGTAACTCTATTCACAACGCTGATAGTAACTCTTTTCACACCGCTGGTAGTAACTGTATTCAAACCGCTGGTAGTAACTCTATTCACAACGCTGGAAGTAACCCTATTCACAACGCTGGTAGTAACTCTATTCACAACGCTGGTAGTAACTCTATTCACAACTCTTGCGTTAACTCTATTCACAACGCTGGTAGCGACTCTATTCACAATGCTGGTAGTAACTCTATTCACAACGCTGGTAGTGACTCTATTCACAACACTGGTAGTAACTCCATTCACAACGCTGGTAGCAACTCTATTCATAACGCTGGTAGTTACTCTATTCACAACGCTGGTAGTGACTCTATTCACAACGCTGGTAGTGACTCTCTTCAAAACACTAGTAGTAACTCTGTTCACAACGCTGCAATTAACTCTATTCACAACGCTGCAAGTAACTCTATTCACAACGCTGGTAGTAGCTGTATTCACAACGCTGGTAGTGACTCTATTCACAATGCTGGTAGTATCTCCATTCACATCGCTGGTAGTAACTCTATTCACAACGCTGGTAGTAGCTCTATTCACAACGCTGGTAGCGTCTCTATTCACAACGCTGTTAGCAACTCTATTCACAACGCTGGTAGTAACTCTATTCACAATGCTGGTAGTAACTCTAGTCTCAACGCTGGTAGAAACTCTATTTACAACGCTGGTAGTAACTCTATTCACAACGCTGGTATTAACACTATTCACAAAGCTGGGAGTAACTCTATTCACAGCGCTGGTAGTAACTCTATTCACAACGCTGGTAGTAACTCTATTCACAACGCTGGGAGTAACTCTATTCACAATGCTTGTAGTAACTCTATTCACAATGATGGTAGTAACTCTATTGACAATGCTGGTAGCGACTCTATTCACAACGCTGGGAGTAACTCTATTCACAACGCTGGTAGTAACTCAATTCACAACGCTGGTAATAACTCTATTCTCAACGCTGTAGAAACTCTATTCACAACGCTGGTAGAAACTCTATTCACAACGCTGGTATTAACTCTATTCACATTGCTGGTAGTGACTCTATTCACAACGCTGGGAGTAACTCTATTCACCACGCTGCAAGTAACTGTATTCACAACGCTTGTAGCGACTCTATTCACAACGCTGGTGGTAACTCTATTCACCACGCTGGTAGTGACTCTATTCACAATGCTGGTAGTGACTCTATTCAAAACACTGGTGGTAACTCTGTTCACAAAGCTGCAAGAAACTCTATTCACAACGCTGCTGGCGACGCTATTCACAACGCTGGTAGCGACTCTATTCACAACGCTGGGAGTAACTCTATTCACAAAGCTGGTAGTAACCCTATTCACAACGCTGGTAGTAACTCTATTCACAAAGCTGGGAGTAACTCTATTGACAACGCTGGTAGTAACTCTATTCACAACGCTGGTAGTAACTCAATTCACAACGCTGGTAGTAACTCTATTCACAACGCTGGAAGAAACTCTATTCACAACGCTGGTAGTAACTCAATTCACAACGCTGGTAGAAACTCTATTCACAACGCTGGTAGAAACTCTATTCACAACGCTGGTAGTCACTCTATTGACAACGCTGGTAGAAACTCTATTCACAACGCTGGTAGAAACTCTATTCACATCGTTGGGAGTAACTCTATTCACAACGCTGGTAGTAACTCTGTTCACAACGCTGATAGTAACTCTTTTCACACCGCTGGTATTAACTCTATTCAAACCGCTGGTAGTAACTCTATTCACAACGCTGGAAGTAACTCTATTCTCAACGCTGGTAGTAACTCTATTCACAACGCTGGTAGAAACTCTATTCACAACGCTGGTCTTAACTCTATTCACATCGCTGGTAGTGACGCTATTCACAAAGCTGGGAGTAACTCTATTCACAACGCTGCAAGTAACTCTATTCACAACGCTTGTAGCGACTCTATTCACAACGCTGGTGGTAACTCTATTCACCAAGCTGGTAGTGACTCTATTCACAATGCTGGTAGTGACTCTATTCAAAACACTGTTGGTAACTCTATTCACAACGCTGCAAGTAACTCTGTTCACAACGCTGCTGGCGACGCTATTCACAACGCTGGTAGCGACTCTATTCACAACGCTGGGAGTAACTCTTTTCACAACGCTGGTAGTAACTCTATTCACAACGCTGGTAGTAACTCTATTCACAACGCTGGTAGTAACTCTATTGACAACGCTGGTCGTAACTCTATTCACAACGCTGGTATTAACTCCATTCACAAAGCTGGGAGTAACTCTATTGACAATGCTGGTAGTAACTCTATTCACAACGCTGGTAGGAACTCAATTCACAACGCTGGTAGTAACTCTACTGACAACGCAGGAAGAAACTCTATTCACAACGCTGGTATTAACTCTTTTCACAACGCTGGTAGTAACTCAATTCACAACGCTGGTAGAAACTCTATTCACAACGCTGGTAGAAACTCTATTCACAACGTTGGGAGTAACTCTATTCACAACGCTGGTAGTAACTCTATTCACAACGCTGATAGTAACTCTTTTCACACCGCTGGTAGTAACTCTATTCACAACGCTGGAAGTAACCCTATTCACAACGCTGGTAGTAACTCTATTCACAACGCTGGTAGTAACTCTATTCACAACGCTGGTAGTGACTCTATTCACAACGCTGGTAGTGACCCTATTCACAACACTGGTAGTAACTCCATTCACAACGCTGGTAGCAACTCTCTTCATAACGCTGGTAGTTACTCTATTCACAACGCAGGTAGTGACTCTATTCACAACGCTGGTAGTGACTCTATTCAAAACACTGGTAGTAACTCTCTTCACAACGCTGCAATTAACTCTATTCACAACGCTGCAAGTAACTCTATTCACAACGCTGGTAGTAGCTGTATTCACAACGCTGGTAGTGACTCTATTGACAACGCTGGTAGTAACTCCATTCACATCGCTGGTAGTAACTCTATTCACAACGCTGGTAGTAGCTCTATTCACAACGCTGGTAGCGACTCTATTCACAACTCTGTTAGCAACTCTATTCACAAAGCTGGTAGTAACTCTATTCACAATGCTGGCAGTAACTCTATTCTCAACGCTGGTAGAAACTCTATTCACAACGCTGGTAGTAACTCTATTCACAACGCTGGTATTAACTCTATTCACAAAGCTGGGAGTAACTCTAGTCACAACGCTGGTAGTAACTCTATTCACAACGCTGGTAGTAACTCTATTCACAACGCTGGGAGTAACTCTATTCACAATGCTTGTAGTAACTCTATTCACAATGCTGGTAGTAACTCTATTGACAACGCTGGTAGCGACTCTATTCACAACGCTGGGAGTAACTCTATTCACAACGCTGGTAGTAACTCATTTCACAACGCTGGAAATAACTCTATTCTCAATGCTGTAGAAACTCTATTCACAACGCTGGTAGAAACTCTATTCACAACGCTGGTATTAACTCTATTCACATCGCTGGTAGTGACTCTATTCACAACGCTGGGAGTAACTCTATTCACAACACTGCAATTAACTCTATTCACAACGCTTGTAGCGACTCTATTCACAATGCTGGTGGTAACTCTATTCACCACGCTGGTAGTGAATCTATTCACAATGCTCGTAGTGACTCTATTCAAAACACTGGTGGTAACTCTGTTCACAACACTGCAAGAAACTCTATTCACAACGCTGCTGGCGACGCTATTCACAACGCTGGTAGCGACTCTATTCACAACGCTGGGAGTAACTCTATTCACAACGCTGGTAGTAACTCTATTCACAATGCTGGTAGTAACTCTATTCACAACGCTGGTAGTAACTCTATTGACAACGCTGGTCGTAACTCTATTCAAAACGCTGGTATTAACTCCATTCACAAAGATGGGAGTAACTCTATTGACAACGCTGGTAGTAACTCTATTCACAACGCTGGTAGTAACTCAATTCACAACGCTGGTAGTCACTCTATTCACAACGCTGGAAGAAACTCTATTCACAACGCTGGTAGAAACTCTATTCACAACACTGGTATTAACTCTATTCACAACGCTGGTAGTGACTCTATTCACAACGCTGGTAGTAACTCAATTCACAACGCTGGTAGAAACTCTATTCACAACGCTGGTAGAAACTCTATTCACAACGTTGGGAGTAACTCTATTCACAACGCTGGTAGTAACTCTATTCACAACGCTGATAGTAACTCTTTTCACACCGCAGGTAATAACTCTGTTCAAACCGCTGGTAGTAACACTATTCACAACGCTGGAAGTAACCCTATTCACAACGCTGGTAGTAACTCTATTCACAACGCTGGTAGTAACTCTATTCACAACTCTTGTGGTAACTCTATTCACAACTCTGGTAGCGACTCTATTCACAACGCTGGTAGTAACTCTATTCACAACGCTGGTAGTGACTCTATTCACAACGCTGGTAGTGACCCTATTCACAACACTGGTAGTAACTCAATTCACAATGCTGGTAGCAACTCTATTCATAACGCTGGTAGTTACTCTATTCACAACGCTGGTAGTGACTCTATTCACAACTCTGGTAGTGACTCTATTCAAAACACTGGTAGTAACTCTATTCACAACGCTGCAATTAACTCTATTCACAACGCTGCAAGTAACTCTATTCACAACGCTGGTAGTAGCTGTATTCACAACGCTGGTAGTGACTCTATTCACTACGCTGGTAGTAACTCCATTCACATCGCTGGTAGTAACTCTATTCACAACGCTGGTAGTAGCTCTATTCACAACGCTGGTAGCGACTCTATTCACAACGCTGTTAGCAACTCTATTCACAACGCTGGTAGTAACTCTATTCACAATGCTGGTAGTAACTCTATTCTCATCGCTGGTAGAAACTCTATTCACAACGCTGCTAGTAACTCTTTTCACAACGCTGGTAGTAACTCTATTCACAAAGCTGAGAGTATCTCTATTCACAACGCTGGTAGTAACTCTATTTACAACGCTGCTAGTAACTCTATTCACAACGCTGGTAGTAACTCTATTCAGAATGCTTGTAGTAACTCTATTCACAATGCTGGTAGTAACTCTATTGACAACGCTGGTAGCGACTCTATTCACAACGCTGGGAGTAACTCTATTCACAACGCTGGTAGTGAATCTATGCACAACGCTTATAGTAACTCTATTCACACGCTGGTAGTAACTCTATTCACAACGCTTGTCGCCACTCTATTCACAACGCTGGTGGTAACTCTATTCACCACGCTGGTAGTGACTCTATTCACAACGCAGGTAGAGACTCTATCCACAACCCTGTTAGTAACTCTATTCACCACGCTGGTAGTGACTCTATTCACAACGCTGGTATTAACACGATTCACAACGCTGCGAGTAACTCTATTCACAACGCTGGTAGTAACTCCATTCACAACGCTGGTAGCGACTCTATTCACAACGCTGTAAGCAACTCCATTCACAACGCTGGTAATAACACTATTCACAATGCTGGTAGTAACTGTATTCACAACGCTGGTAGTATCTCTATTCACAACGCTGGTAGTAACTCTATTCACAACGCTGGTAGTAACTCTATTCACAACGCTCGTAGTAACTCTATTCACAATGCTGGTAGTGACTCTATTCACAACGCTGGAAGTAACCCTATTCACAACGCTGGTAGTAACTCTATTCACAACGCTGGTAGTAACTCTATTCACAACTCTTGTGGTAACTCTATTCACAATGCTGGTAGTGACTCTATTCACAAGCTGGAAGTAACCCTATTCACAACGCTGGTAGCGACTCTATTCACAACACTGGTAGTAACTCTATTCACAACGCTGGTAGTGACTCTATTCACAAAGCTGGTAGTGACCCTATTCACAACATTGGTAGTAACTCCATTCACAACGCTGGTAGCAACTCTATTCATAACGCTGGTAGTTACTCTATTCACAACGCTGGTAGTGACTCTATTCACAACGCTGCAATTAACTCTATTCACGACGCTGCAAGTAACTCTATTCACAACGCTGGTAGTAGCTGTATTCACAACGCTGGTAGTGACTCTATTCACAACGCTGGTAGTAACTCCATTCACATCGCTGGTAGGAACTCTATTCACAACGCTGGTAGTAGCTCTATTCACAACGCTGGTAGCGACTCTATTCACAGTGCTGTTAGCAACTCTATTCACAACGCTGGAAGTAACTCTATTCACAATGCTGGTAGCAACTCTATTCTCATCGCTGGTAGAAACTCTATTCACAACGCTGGTAGTAACTCTTTTCACAACGCTGGTAGTAACTCTATTCACAAAGCTAGGAGTAACTCTAGTCACAACGCTGGGAGTAACTGTATTCACAACGCTGGTAGTAACTCAATTCACAACGCTGGTAATAACTCTATTCTCAACGCTGTAGAAACTCTATTCACAACGCTGGTAGTGACTCTATTCACAATACTCGTAGTGACTCTATTCAAAACACTGGTGGTAACGCTGTTCACAACGCTGCAAGAAACTCTATTTACAACGCTGCTGGCGACGCTATTCACAACGCTGGTAGCGACTCTATTCACAACGCTGGGAGTAACTCTATTCACAACGCTGGTAGTAACTCTATTCACAACGCTGGTAATAACTCTATTCACAACGCTGGTAGTAACTCTATTGACAACGCTGGTCGTAACTCTATTCACAACGCTGGTATTAACTCCATTCACAAAGCTGGGAGTAACTCTATTGACAACGCTGGTAGTAACTCTATTCACAACGCTGGTAGTAACTCAATTCACAACGCTGGTAGTAACTCTATTCACAACGCTGGAAGAAACTCTATTCACAACGCTGGTATTAACTCTTTTCACAACGCTGGTAGTAACTCAATTCACAACGCTGGTAGAAACTCTATTCACAACGCTGGTAGAAACTCTATTCACAACGCTGGTAGTAACTCTATTCACAACGCTGGTAGTAACTCTATTCACAACGCTGGTAGAAACTCTATTCACAATGTTGGGAGTAACTCTATTCACAACGCTGGTAGTAACTCTGTTCACAACGCTGATAGTAACTCTATTCACACCGCTGGTAGTAACTCTATTCAAACCGCTGGTAGTAACTCTATTCACAACGTTGGAAGTAACCGTATTCACAACGCTGTGAGTAACTCTATTCACAACGCTGGTAGTAACTCTATTCACAACGCTTGTGGTAACTCTATTCACAACGCTGGTAGCGACTCTATTCACAACGCTGGTAGTAACTCTATTCACAACGCTGGTAGTGACTCTATTCACAGCGCTGGTAGTGACCCTATTCACTACACTGGTAGTAAACTCCATTCACAACGCTGGTAGCAACTCTATTCATAACGCTGGTAGTTACTCTATTCACAACACTGGTAGTGACTCTATTCACAACGCTGGTAGTGACTCTATTCAAAACTCTGGTAGTAACTCTATTCACAACGCTGCAATTAACTCTATTCTCAACACTGCAAGTAACTCTATTCACTACGCTGGTAGCGACTCTATTCACAACGCTGGTAGTGACTCTATGCACAACGCTGGTAGCGACTCTATTCACAACGCTGGTAGCGAATCTATTCACAACGCTGATAGTAACTCCATTCACATCGCTGGTAGTAACTCTATTCACAACGCTGGTAGTAGCTGTATTCACAACGCTGGTAGTGACTCTATTCACAACGCTGGTAGTAACTCCATTCACATTGCTGGTAGTAACTCTATTCACAACGCTGGTAGTAGCTCTATTCACAACGCTGGTAGCGACTCTATTCACAACGCTGTTAGCAACTCCATTCACCACGCTGGTAGTAACTCTATTCACAATGCTGGTAGTAACTCTATTCTCCACGCTGGTAGAAACTCTATTCACAACGCTGGTAGTAACTCTATTCTCAACACTGGTATTAACTCTATTCACAAAGCTGGGAGTAACTCTATTCACAACGCTGGTAGTAACTCTATTCACAACGCTGGTAGTAACTCTATTCACAATGCTGGGAGTAACTCTATTCACAATGCTGATAGTAACTCTATTCACAATGCTGGTAGTAACTCTATTGACAACGCTGGTATCGACTCTATTCACAACGCTGGGAGTAACTCTATTCACAACGCTGGAAGTAACTCAATTCACAACGCTGGGAATAACTCTATTCTCAACGCTGTAGAAACTCTATTCACAACGCTGGTAGAAACTCTATTCACAACGCTGGTAGTAACTCTATTCACATCGCTGGTAGTGACTCTATTCACAACGCTGGGAGTAACTCTATTCACAACGCTGCAAGTAACTCTATTCACAACGCTTGTAGCGACTCTATTCACAACGCTGGTGGTAACTCTATTCACCACGCTGGTAGTGACTCTATTCACAATGCTAGTAGTGACTCTATTCAAAACACTGGTGGTAACTCTATTCAAACGCTGCAAGTAACTCTATTCACAAAGCTGCTGGCGACGCTATTCACAACGCTGGTAGCGACTCTATTCACAACGCTGGGAGTAACACAATTCACAACGCTGGTAGTAACTCTATTCACAACGCTGGTAGTAACTCTATTCACAACGCTGCTAGTAACTCCATTCACATTGCTGGTAGTAACTCTATTCACAACGCTCGTAGTAGCTCTATTCACAACGCTGGTAGCGACTCTATTCACAACGCTGTTAGCAACTCTATTCACAACGCTGGTAGTAACTCTATTCACAATGCTGGTAGTAACTCTATTCTCAACGCTGGTAGGAAGTCTATTCACAACGCTGGTAGTAACTCTATTCTCAACACTGGTATTAACTCTATTCACAAAGCTGGGAGTAACTCTATTCACAACGCTGGTAGTAACTCTATTCACAACGCTGGTAGTAACTCTATTCACAACGCTGGGAGTAACTCTATTCACAATGCTTGTAGTAACTCTATTCACAATGCTGGTAGTAACTCTATTGACAACGCTGGTAGCGACTCTATTCACAACGCTGGGAGTAACTCTATTCACAACGCTGGTAGTAACTCAATTCACAACGCTGGTAATAACTCTATTCTCAACGCTGTAGAAACTCTATTCACAACGCTGGTAGAAACTCTATTCACAACGCTGGTAGTAACTCTATTCACATCGCTGGTAGTGACTCTATTCACAACGCTGGGAGTAACTCTATTCACAACGCTGCAAGTAACTCTATTCACAACGCATGTAGCGACTCTATTCACAACGCTGGTGGTAACTCTATTCACCACGCTGGTAGTGACTCTATTCACAATGCTGGTAGTGACTCTATTCAAAACACTGGTGGTAACTCTATTCAAACGCTGCAAGTAACTCTATTCACAACGCTGCTGGCGACGCTATTCACAATGCTGGTAGCGACTCTATTCACAACGCTGGGAGTAACACTATTCACATCGCTGGTAGTAACTCTATTCACAACGCTGGTAGTAACTCTATTCACAACGCTGGTAGTAACTCTATTGACAACGCTGTTCGTAACTCTATTCACAACGCAGGTATTAACTCCATTCACAAAGCTGGGAGTAACTCTATTGACAACGCTGGTAGTAACTCTATTCACAACGCTGGTAGTAACTCAATTCACAACGCTGGTAGTAACTCTACTCACAACGCTGGAAGAAACTCTATTCACAACGCTGCAATTAACTCTATTCACAACACTGCAAGTAACTCTATTCACCACGCTGGTAGCGACTCTATTCACAACGCTGGTAGTGACTCTATGCACAACGCTGGTAGCGACTCTATTCACAACGCTGGTAGCGAATCTATTCACAACGCTGGTAGTAACTCCATTCACATCGCTGGTAGTAACTCTATTCACAATGCTGGTAGTGACTCTATTCACAACGCTGGAAGTAACCCTATTCACAACGCTGGTAGTAACTCTATTCACAACGCTGGTAGTAACTCTATTCACAACTCTTGTGGTAACTCTATTCACAATGCTGGTAGTGACTCTATTCACAAGCTGGAAGTAACCCTATTCACAACGCTGATAGCGACTCTATTCACAACGCTGGTAGTAACTCTATTCACAACGCTGGTAGTGACTCTATTCACAACGCTGATAGTGACTCTATTCACAACGCTGCAATTAACTCTATTCACGACGCTGCAAGTAACTCTATTCACAACGCTGGTAGTAGCTGTATTCACAACGCTGGTAGTGACTCTATTCACAACGCTGGTAGTAACTCCATTCACATCGCTGGTAGGAACTCTATTCACAACGCTGGTAGTAGCTCTATTCACAACGCTGGTAGCGACTCTATTCACAACGCTGTTAGCAACTCTATTCACAACGCTGGTAGTAACTCTATTCACAATGCTGGTAGTAACTCTATTCTCATCGCTGGTAGAAACTCTATTCACAACGCTGGTAGTAACTCTTTTCACAACGCTGGTAGTAACTCTATTCACAAAGCTAGGAGTAACTCTAGTCACAACGCTGGTAGTAACTCTATTCACAACGCTGGTAGTAACTCTATTCACAACGCTGGGAGTAACTCTATTCACAATGCTTGTAGTAACTCTATTCACAATGCTGGTAGTAACTCTATTGACAACGCTGGTAGCGACTCTATTCACAACGCTGGGAGTAACTGTATTCACAACGCTGGTAGTAACTCAATTCACAATGCTGGTAATAACTCTATTCTCAACGCTGTAGAAACTCTATTCACAACGCTGGTAGTGACTCTATTCACAATGCTCGTAGTGACTCTATTCAAAACACTGGTGGTAACGCTGTTCACAACGCTGCAAGAAACTCTATTCACAACGCTGCTGGCGACGCTATTCACAACGCTGGTACCGACTCTATTCACATCGCTGGGAGTAACTCTATTCACAACGCTGGTAGTAACTCTATTCACAACGCTGGTAATAACTCTATTCACAACGCTGGTAGTAACTCTTTTGACAACGCTGGTCGTAACTCTATTCACAACGCTGGTATTAACTCCATTCACAAAGCTGGGAGTAACTCTATTGACAACGCTGGTAGTAACTCTATTCACAACGCTGGTAGTAACTCAATTCACAACGCTGGTAGTAACTCTATTCACAACGCTGGAAGAAACTCTATTCACAACGCTGGTATTAACACTTTTCACAACGCTGGTAGTAACTCAATTCACAACGCTGGTAGAAACTCTATTCACAACGCTGGTAGAAACTCTATTCACAACGCTGGTAGTAACTCTATTCACAACGCTGGTAGTAACTCTATTCACAACGCTGGTAGAAACTCTATTCACAATGTTGGGAGTAACTCTATTCTCAACGCTGGTAGTAACTCTGTTAACAACGCTGATAGTAACTCTATTCAAACCGCTGGTAGTAACTCTATTCAAACCGCTGGTAGTAACTCTATTCACAACGCTGGAAGTAATCGTATTCACAACGCTGTGAGTAACTCTATTCACAACGCTGGTAGTAACTCTATTCACAACGCTTGTGGTAACTCTATTCACAACGCTGGTAGCGACTCTATTCACAACGCTGGTATTAACTCTATTCACAACGCTGGTAGTGACTCTATTCACAGCGCTGGTAGTGACCCTATTCACTACACTGGTAGTAACTCCATTCACAACGCTGGTAGCAACTCTATTCATAACGCTGGTAGTTACTCTATTCACAACGCTGGTAGTGACTCTATTCACAAGGCTGTTAGTGACTCTATTCAAAACACTGGTAGTAACTCTATTCACAACGCTGCACTTAACTCTATTCACAACACTGCAAGTAACTCTATTCACAACGCTGGTAGCGACTCTATTCACAACGCTGGTAGTGACTCTATGCACAACGCTGGTAGCGACTCTATTCACAACGCTGGTAGCGAATCTATTCACAACGCTGGTAGTAACTCCATTCACATCGCTGGTAGTAACTCTATTCACAACGCTGGTAGTAGCTGTATTCACAACGCTGGTAGTGACTCTATTCACAACGCTGGTAGTAACTCCATTCACATTGCTGGTAGTAACTCTATTCACAACGCTGGTAGTAGCTCTATTCACAACGCTGGTAGCGACTCTATTCACAACGCTGTTAGCAACTCTATTCACAACGCTGGTAGTAACTCTATTCACAATGCTGGTAGTAACTCTATTCTCAACGCTGGTAGAAACTCTATTCACAACGCTGGTAGTAACTCTATTCTCAACACTGGTATTAACTCTATTCACAAAGCTGTGAGTAACTCTATTCACAACGCTGGTAGTAACTCTATTCAAACGCTGCAAGTAACTCTATTCACAACGCTGCTGGCGACGCTATTCACAACGCTGGTAGCGACTCTATTCACAACGCTGGGAGTAACACTATTCACAACGCTGGTAGTAACTCTATTCACAACGCTGGTAGTAACTCTATTCACAACGCTGGTAGTAACTCTATTGACAACGCTGGTCGTAACTCTATTCACAATGCTGGTATTAACTCCATTCACAAAGCTGGGAGTAACTCTATTGACAACGCTGGTAGTAACTCTATTCACAACGCTGGTAGTAACTCAATTCACAACGCTGGTAGTAACTCTACTCACAACGCTGGAAGAAACTCTATTCACAACGCTGGTATTAACTCTTTTCACAACGCTGGTAGTAACTCAATTCACAACGCTGGTAGAAACTCTATTCACAAGGCTTGTAGAAACTCTATTCACAACGCTGGTATTAACTCTATTCACAACGCTGGTAGTGACTCTATTCACAACGCTGGTAGTAACTCAATTCACAACGCTGGTAGAAACTCTATTCACAGCGCTGGTAGAAACTCTATTCACAACGTTGGGAGTAACTCTATTCACAACGCTGGTAGTAACTCTATTCACAACGCTGATAGTAACTCTTTTCACACCGCTGGTAGTAACTCTATTCAAACCGCTGGTAGTAACTCTATTCACAACGCTGGAAGTAACCCTATTCACAACGCTGGTAGTAACTCTATTCACAACACTGGTAGTAACTCTATTCACAACGCTTGTGGTAACTCTATTCACAATGCTGGTAGCGACTCTATTCACAACGCTGGTCGTAACTCTAATCACAACGCTGGTAGTGACTCTATTCACAACGCTGGTAGTGACCCTATTCACAAGACTGGTAGTAACTCCATTCAGAACGCTGGTAGCAACTCTATTCACAACGCTGCAAGTAACTCTATTCACAACGCTTGTAGCGACTCTATTCACAACGCTGGTGGTAACTCTATTCACCACGCTGGTAGTGACTCTATTCACAATGCTGGTAGTGACTCTATTCAAAACAGTGGTGGTAACTCTATTCAAACGCTGCAAGTAACTCTATTCACAACGCTGCTGGCGACGCTATTCACAACGCTGGTTACGACTCTATTCACAACGCTGGGAGTAACTCTATTCACAACGCTGGTAGTAACTCTATTCACAACGCTGGTAGTAACTCTATTCACAACTCTGGTAGTAACTCTATTGACAACGCTGGTCGTAACTCTATTCACAACGCTGGTATTAACTCCATTCACAAAGCTGGGAGTAACTCTATTCACAACGCTGGTAGTAACTCTATTCACAACGCTGGTAGTAACTCAATTCACAACGCTGGTAGTAACTCTACTCACAACGCTGGAAGAAACTCTATTCACAACGCTGGTATTAACTTTTTTCACAACGCTGGTAGTAACTCAATTCACAACGCTGGTAGAAACTCTATTCACAACGCTTGTAGAAACTCTATTCACAACGCTGGTATTAACTCTTTTCACAACGCTGGTAGTAACTCAATTCACAACGCTGGTAGAAACTCTATTCACAACGCTGGTAGAAACTCTATTCACAACGCTGGTAGTAACTCTATTCACAACGCTGGTAGTAACTCTATTCACAACGCTGGTAGAAACTCTATTCACAATGTCGGGAGTAACTCTATTCTCAACGCTGGTAGTAACTCTGTTCACAACGCTGATAGTAACTCTATTCACACCGCTGGTAGTAACTCTATTCAAACCGCTGGTACTAACTCTATTCACAACGCTGGAAGTAATCGTATTCACAACGCTGTGAGTAACTCTATTCACAACGCTGGTAGTAACTCTATTCACAACGCTTGTGGTAACTCTATTCACAACGCTGGTAGCGACTCTATTCACAACGCTGGTATTAACTCTATTCACAACGCTGGTAGTGACTCTATTCACAGCGCTGGTAGTGACCCTATTCACTACACTGGTAGTAACTCCATTCACAACGCTGGTAGCAACTCTATTCATAACGCTGGTAGTTACTCTATTCACAACGCTGGTAGTGACTCTATTCACAAGGCTGTTAGTGACTCTATTCAAAACACTGGTAGTAACTCTATTCACAACGCTGCACTTAACTCTATTCACAACACTGCAAGTAACTCTATTCACAACGCTGGTAGCGACTCTATTCACAACGCTGGTAGTGACTCTATGCACAACGCTGGTAGCGACTCTATTCACAACGCTGGTAGCGAATCTATTCACAACGCTGGTAGTAACTCCATTCACATCGCTGGTAGTAACTCTATTCACAACGCTGGTAGTAGCTGTATTCACAACGCTGGTAGTGACTCTATTCACAACGCTGGTAGTAACTCCATTCACATTGCTGGTAGTAACTCTATTCACAACGCTGGTAGTAGCTCTATTCACAACGCTGGTAGCGACTCTATTCACAACGCTGTTAGCAACTCTATTCACAACGCTGGTAGTAACTCTATTCACAATGCTGGTAGTAACTCTATTCTCAACGCTGGTAGAAACTCTATTCACAACGCTGGTAGTAACTCTATTCTCAACACTGGTATTAACTCTATTCACAAAGCTGTGAGTAACTCTATTCACAACGCTGGTAGTAACTCTATTGACAACGCTGGTAGCGACTCTATTCACAACGCTGGGAGTAACTCTATTCACAACGCTGGTAGTAACTCAATTCACAACGCTGGTAATAACTCTATTCTCAACGCTGTAGAAACTCTATTCACAACGCTGGTAGAAACTCTATTCACAACGCTGGTAGTAACTCTATTCACATCGCTGGTAGTGACTCTATTCACAACGCTGGGAGTAACGCTATTCACAACGCTGCAAGTAACTCTATTCACAACGCTTGTAGCGACTCTATTCACAACGCTGGTGGTAACTCTATTCACCACGCTGGTAGTGACTCTATTCACAATGCTGGTAGTGACTCTATTCAAAACACTGGTGGTAACTCTATTCAAACGCTGCAAGTAACTCTATTCACAACGCTGATGGCGACGCTATTCACAACGCTGGTAGCGACTCTATTCACAACGCTGGGAGTAACACTATTCACAACGCTGGTAGTAACTCTATTCACAACGCTGGTAGTAACTCTATTCACAACGCTGGTAGTAACTCTATTGACAACGCTGGTCGTAACTCTATTCACAATGCTGGTATTAACTCCATTCACAAAGCTGGGAGTAACTCTATTGACAACGCTGGTAGTAACTCTATTCACAACGCTGGTAGT
This sequence comes from Isurus oxyrinchus, assembly GCA_026770705.1. Lineage (NCBI taxonomy): Eukaryota > Metazoa > Chordata > Chondrichthyes > Lamniformes > Lamnidae > Isurus > Isurus oxyrinchus. The sequence goes on from JANJGN010000236.1 coordinate 377,081, forward strand.
AACTCAATTCACAACGCTGGTAGTAACTCTACTCACAACGCTGGAAGAAACTCTATTCACAACGCTGGTATTAACTCTTTTCACAACGCTGGTAGTAACTCAATTCACAACGCTGGTAGAAACTCTATTCACAAGGCTTGTAGAAACTCTATTCACAACGCTGGTATTAACTCTATTCACAACGATGGTAGTGACTCTATTCACAACGCTGGTAGTAACTCAATTCACAACGCTGGTAGAAACTCTATTCACAGCGCTGGTAGAAACTCTATTCACAACGTTGGGAGTAACTCTATTCACAACGCTGGTAGTAACTCTATTCACAACGCTGATAGTAACTCTTTTCACACCGCTGGTAGTAACTCTATTCAAACCGCTGGTAGTAACTCTATTCACAACGCTGGAAGTAACCCTATTCACAACGCTGGTAGTAACTCTATTCACAACGCTGGTAGTAACTCTATTCACAACGCTTGTGGTAACTCTATTCACAATGCTGGTAGCGACTCTATTCACAACGCTGGTCGTAACTCTAATCACAACGCTGGTAGTGACTCTATTCACAACGCTGGTAGTGACCCTATTCACAAGACTGGTAGTAACTCCATTCAGAACGATGGTAGCAACTCTATTCACAACGCTGCAAGTAACTCTATTCACAACGCTTGTAGCGACTCTATTCACAACGCTGGTGGTAACTCTATTCACCACGCTGGTAGTGACTCTATTCACAATGCTGGTAGTGACTCTATTCAAAACACTGGTGGTAACTCTATTCAAACGCTGCAAGTAACTCTATTCACAACGCTGCTGGCGACGCTATTCACAACGCTGGTTACGACTCTATTCACAACGCTGGGAGTAACTCTATTCACAACGCTGGTAGTAACTCTATTCACAACGCTGGTAGTAACTCTATTCACAACGCTGGTAGTAACTCTATTGACAACGCTGGTCGTAACTCTATTCACAACGCTGGTATTAACTCCATTCACAAAGCTGGGAGTAACTCTATTCACAACGCTGGTAGTAACTCTATTCACAACGCTGGTAGTAACTCAATTCACAACGCTGGTAGTAACTCTACTCACAACGCTGGAAGAAACTCTATTCACAACGCTGGTATTAACTTTTTTCACAACGCTGGTAGTAACTCAATTCACAACGCTGGTAGAAACTCTATTCACAACGCTTGTAGAAACTCTATTCACAACGCTGGTATTAACTCTTTTCACAACGCTGGTAGTAACTCAATTCACAACGCTGGTAGAAACTCTATTCACAACGCTGGTAGAAACTCTATTCACAACGCTGGTAGTAACTCTATTCACAACGCTGGTAGTAACTCTATTCACAACGCTGGTAGAAACTCTATTCACAATGTCGGGAGTAACTCTATTCTCAACGCTGGTAGTAACTCTGTTCACAACGCTGATAGTAACTCTATTCACACCGCTGGTAGTAACTCTATTCAAACCGCTGGTAGTAACTCTATTCACAACGCTGGAAGTAACCGTATTCACAACGCTGTGAGTAACTCTATTCACAACGCTGGTAGTAACTCTATTCACAACGCTTGTGGTAACTCTATTCACAACGCTGGTAGCGACTCTATTCACAACGCTGGTAGTAACTCTATTCACAACGCTGGTAGTGACTCTATTCACAGCGCTGGTAGTGACCCTATTCACTACACTGGTAGTAACTCCATTCACAACGCTGGTAGCAACTCTATTCATAACGCTGGTAGTTACTCTATTCACAACGCTGGTAGTGACTCTATTCACAACGCTGTTAGTGACTCTATTCAAAACACTGGTAGTAACTCTATTCACAACGCTGCAATTAACTCTATTCACAACACTGCAAGTAACTCTAATCACAACGCTGGTAGCGACTCTATTCACAACGCTGGTAGTGACTCTATGCACAACGCTGGTAGCGACTCTATTCACAACGCTGGTAGCGAATCTATTCACAACGCTGGTAGTAACTCCATTCACATCGCTGGTAGTAACTCTATTCACAACGCTGGTAGTAGCTGTATTCACAACGCTGGTAGTGACTCTATTCACAACGCTGGTAGTAACTCCATTCACATTGCTGGTAGTAACTCTATTCACAACGCTGGTAGTAGCTCTATTCACAACGCTGGTAGCGACTCTATTCACAACGCTGTTAACAACTCTATTCACAACGCTGTTTGTAACTCTATTCACAATGCTGGTAGTAACTCTATTCTCAACGCTGGTAGAAACTCTATTCACAACGCTGGTAGTAACTCTATTCTCAACACTGGTATTAACTCTATTCACAAAGCTGGGAGTAACTCTATTCACAACGCTGGTAGTAACTCTATTCACAACGCTGGTAGTAACTCTATTCACAACGCTGGGAGTAACTCTATTGACAACGCTGGTAGCGACTCTATTCACAACGCTGGGAGTAACACTATTCACAACGCTGGAAGTAACTCAATTCACAACGCTGGTAATAACTCTATTCTCAACGCTGTAGAAACTCTATTCACAACGCTGGTAGAAACTCTATTCACAACGCTGGTAGTAACTCTATTCACATCGCTGGTAGTGACTCTATTCACAACGCTGGGAGTAACTCTATTCACAACGCTGCAAGTAACTCTATTCACAACGCTTGTAGCGACTCTATTCACAACGCTGGTGGTAACTCTATTCACCACGCTGGTAGTGACTCTATTCACAATGCTGGTAGTGACTCTATTCAAAACACTGGTGGTAACTCTATTCAAACGCTGCAAGTAACTCTATTCACAACGCTGCTGGCGACGCTATTCACAACGCTGGTAGCGACTCTATTCACAACGCTAGGAGTAACACTATTCACAAAGCTGGTAGTAACTCTATTCACAACGCTGGTAGTAACTCTATTCACAACACTGGTAGTAACTCTATTGACAACGCTGGTCGTAACTCTATTCACAATGCTGGTATTAACTCCATTCACAAAGCTGGGAGTAACTCTATTGACAACGCTGGTAGTAACTCTATTCACAACGCTGGTAGTAACTCAATTCACAACGCTGGTAGTAACTCTACTCACAACGCTGGAAGAAACTCTATTCACAACGCTGGTATTAACTCTTTTCACAACGCTGGTAGTAACTCAATTCACAACGCTGGTAGAAACTCTATTCACAAGGCTTGTAGAAACTCTATTCACAACGCTGGTATTAACTCTATTCACAACGCTGGTAGTGACTCTATTCACAACGCTGTTAGTAACTCAATTCACAACGCTGGTAGAAACACTATTCACAGCGCTGTTAGAAACTCTATTCACAACGTTGGGAGTAACTCTATTCACAACGCTGGTAGTAACTCTATTCACAACGCTGATAGTAAATCTTTTCACACCGCTGGTAGTAACTCTATTCAAACCGCTGGTAGTAACTCTATTCACAACGCTGGAAGTAACCCTATTCACAACGCTGGTAGTAACTCTATTCACAACGCTGGTAGTAACTCTATTCACAACGCTTGTGGTAACTCTATTCACAACGCTGGTAGCGATTCTATTCACAACGCTGGTAGTAACTCTATTCACAACGCTGGTAGTGACTCTATTCACAACGCTGGTAGTGACCCTATTCACAACACTGGTAGTAACTCCATTCAGAACGCTGGTAGCAACTCTATTCACAACGCTGCAAGTAACTCTATTCACAACGCTTGTAGCGACTCTATTCACAACGCTGGTGGTAACTCTATTCACCACGCTGGTAGTGACTCTATTCACAATGCTGGTAGTGACTCTATTCAAAACACTGGTGGTAACTCTATTCAAACGCTACAAGTAACTCTATTCACAACGCTGCTTGCGACGGTATTCACAACGCTGGTTATGACTCTATTCACAACGCTGGGAGTAACTCTATTCACAACGCTGGTAGTAACTCTATTCACAACGCTGGTAGTAACTCTATTCACAACGCTGGTAGTAACTCTATTGACAACGTTGGTCGTAACTCTATTCACAACGCTGGTATTAACTCCATTCACAAAGCTGGGAGTAACTCTATTGACAACGCTGGTAGTAACTCTATTCACAACGCTGGTAGTAACTCAATTCACAACGCTGGTAGTAACTCTACTCACAACGCTGGCAGAAACTCTATTCACAACGCTGGTATTAACTCTTTTCACAACGCTGGTAGTAACTCAATTCACAACGCTGGTAGAAACTCTATTCACAACGCTTGTAGAAACTCTATTCACAACGCTGGTATTAACTCTATTCACAACGCTGGTAGTGACTCTATTCACAACGCTGGTAGTAACTCAATTCACAACGCTGGTAGAAACTCTATTCACAACGATGGTAGAAACTCTATTCCCAACGTTGGGAGTAACTCTATTCACAACGCTGGTAGTAACTCTATTCACAACGCTGATAGTAACTCTTTTCACACCGCTGGTAGTAACTCTATTCACAACGCTTGTGGTAACTCTATTCACAACGCTGGTAGCGACTCTATTCACAACGCTGGTAGTAACTCTATTCACAACGCTGGTAGTAACTCTATTCACAATGCTGGTAGTGACCCTATTCACAACACTGGTAGTAACTCCATTCACAACGCTGGTAGCAACTCTATTCATAACGCTGGTAGTTACTCTATTCACAACGCTGGTAGTGACTCTATTCACAACGCTGGTAGTGACTCTATTCAAAACGCTGGGAGTAACTCTATTCACAACGCTGGTCGTAACTCTATTCAAAATGCTGGTAGTAACTCAATTCACAACGCTGGTAATAACTCTATTCTCAACGCTGTAGAAACTCTATTCACAACGCTGGTAGAAACTCTATTCACAACGCTGGTATTAACTCTATTCACATCGCTGGTAGTGACTCTATTCACAATGCTGGGAGTAAATCTATTCACAACGCTGCAAGTAACTCTATTCACAACGCTTGTAGCGACTCTATTCACAACGCTGGTGGTAACTCTATTCACCACGCTGGTAGTGACACTATTCACAACGCTGGTAGTGACTCTATTCAAAACACTGGTAGTAACTCTAATCACAACGCTGGTAGTAACTCTATTCACAACACTGGTAGTAGCTCTATTCACAACGCTGTTAGCGACTCTATTCACAACGATGTTAGCAACTCTATTCACAACGCTGGTAGTAACTCTATTCACAATGCTGGTAGTAACTCTATTCTCAACGCTGGTAGAAACTCTATTCACAACGCTGGTAGTAACTCTATTCACAACGCTGGTATTAACTCTATTCACAAAGCAGGGAGTAACTCTATTCACAACGCTGGTAGTAACTCTATTCACAACGCTGGTAGTAACTCTATTCACAACGCTGGGAGTAACTCTATTCACAATGCTTGTAGTAACTCTATTCACAATGCTGGTAGTAACTCTATTGACAACGCTGGTAGCGACTCTATTCACAACGCTGGGAGAAACTCTATTCACAACGCTGGTAGTAACTCAATTCACAACGCTGGTAATAACTCTATTCTCAAGGCTGTAGAAACTCTATTCACAACGCTGGTAGAAACTCTATTCACAACGCTGGTATTAACTCTATTCACATCGCTGGTAGTGACTCTATTCACAACGCTGGGAAAAACTCTATTCACAACGCTGCAAGTAACTCTATTCACAACGCTTGTAGCGACTCTATTCACAACGCTGGTGGTAACTCTATTCACCACGCTGGTAGTGACTCTATTCACAATGCTCGTAGTGACTCTATTCAAAACACTGGTGGAAACTCTGTTCACAACGCTGCAAGAAACTCTATTCACAACGCTGCTGGCGACGCTATTCACAACGCTGGTAGTGACTCTATTCACAACGCTGGTAGTAACTCAATTCACAACGCTGGTAGAAACTCTATTCACAACGCTGATATTAACTCTATTCACAACGCTGGTATTGAATCTATGCACAACGCTGGTAGTAACTCTATTCACACGCTGGTAGTAACTCGATTCACAACGCTTGTCGCGACTCTATTCACAACGCTGGTGGTAACTCTATTCACTACGCTGGTAGTGACTCTATTCACAACGCTTGTAGTGACTCTCTTCAAAAGACTGGTAGTAACTCTATTCACAACCTGTAAGTAACTCTATTCACAACGCTTGTCGCGACTCTATTCACAACGCTGGTGGTAATTCTATTCACCACGTTGGTAGTGACTCTATTCACAACGCTGGTAGTGACTCTATTCAAAACACTGGTAGTAACTCTATTCACAACGCTGCAAGTAACAATATTCACAACGCTGGTAGCGACGCTATTCACAAAGCTGGTAGCGACTCTATTCACAATGCTGGTAGTAACTCCATTCACAACGCTGGTAGTAACTCTATTCACAACGCTGGTAGTAACTCTATTCATAACGCTGGTAGTGACTCTATTCACAACGCTGGTAGCGACTCTATTCACAACGCTGTTAGCAACACTATTCACATCGCTGATAGTAACACTATTCACAACGCTGGTAGTAACTCTATTCACAACGCTGGTAGTAACTCTATTCACAACACAGGTAGTAACTCTATTCACAACGCAGGCAGTATCTCTATTCCCAACGCTGGTTGTAACTCAATTAACAACGCTGGTAGTAACTCTATTCACAACGCTGGTAGTAACTCTATTCACACCGCTGGTAGTAACTCTATTCACAAAGCTGGTAGTAACTCTATTCACACTGCTGGTAGTAACTCTATTCACACCGCTGGTAGTAACTCTATTCACAACGCTGGTAGTAACTCTATTCACACCGCTGGTAGTAACTCTATTCACAACGCTGGTAGTAACTCTATTCACAAAGTTGGGACTAACTCTATTCACAACGCTGGTAGTAACTCTATTCACAACGCTGGTATTAACACGATTCACAACGCTGGGAGCAACTGTATTCACAACGCTGGTAGTAGCTCCATTCACAATGCTGGTAGCGACTCTATTCACAACGCTGTTAGCAACTCTATTCACAACGCTGGTAATAACACTATTCACAATGCTGGTAGTAACTGTATTCACAACGCTGGTAGTATCTCTATTCACAACGCTGGTAGTAACTCTATTCACAACGCTGGTAGCGACTCTATTCACAACGCTGGTAGTAACTCTATTCACAACGCTGGTAGTGACTCTATTCACAACGCTGGTAGTGACCCTATTCACAACACTGGTAGTAACTCCATTCACAACGCTGGTACAACTCTATTCACAACGCTGCAAGTAACTCTATTCACAACGCTTGTAGCGACTCTATTCACAATGCTGGTGGTAACTCTATTCACCACGCTGGAAGTGACTCTATTCACAATGCTGGTAGTGACTCTATTCAAAACACTGGTGGTAACTCTATTCAAACGCTGCAAGTAACTCTATTCACAACGCTGCTGGCGACGCTATTCACAACGCTGGTTACGACTCTATTCACAACGCTGGGAGTAACTCTATTCACAACGCTGGTAGTAACTCTATTCACAACGCTGGTAGTAACTCTATTCACAACGCTGGTAGTAACTCTATTGACAACGCTGGTCGTAACTCTATTCACAACGCTGGTATTAACTCCATTCACAAAGCTGGGAGTAACTCTATTGACAACGCTGGTAGTAACTCTATTCACAACGCTGGTAGTAACTCAATTCACAACGCTGCTAGTAACTCTACTCACAATGCTGGAAGAAACTCTATTCACAACGCTGGTATTAACTCTTTTCACAACGCTGGTAGTAACTCAATTCACAACGCTGGTAGAAACTCTATTCACAACGCTTGTAGAAACTCTATTCACAACGCTGGTATTAACTCTAATCACAACGCTGGTAGTGACTCTATTCACAACGCTGGTAGTAACTCAATTCACAACGCTGGTAGAAACTCTATTCACAACGCTGGTAGAAACTCTATTCACAACGTTGGGAGTAACTCTATTCACAACGCTGGTAGTAACTCTATTCACAACGCTGATAGTAACTCTTTTCACACCGCTGGTAGTAACTCTATTCAAACCGCTGGGAGTAACTCTATTCACAAGGCTGGAAGTAACCCTATTCACAACGCTGGTAGTAACTCTATTCACAACGCTGGTAGTAACTCTATTCACAACGCTTGTGGTAACTCTATTCACAACGCTGGTAGCGACTCTATTCACAACGCTGGTAGTAACTCTATTCACAACGCTGGTAGTGAGTCTATTCACAACACTTGTAGTGACCCTATTCACAACACTGGTAGTAACTCCATTCACAACGCTGGTAGCAACTCTATTCATAACGCTGGTAGTTACTCTATTCACAACGCTGGTAGTGACTCTATTCACAACGCTGGTAGTGCCTCTATTCAAAACACTGGTAGTAACTCTATTAACAACGCTGCAATTAACTCTATTCACAACGCTGGGAGTAACTCTATTCACAACGCTGGTCGTAACTCTATTCAAAATGCTGGTAGTAACTCAATTCACAACGCTGGTAATAACTCTATTCTCAACGCTGTAGAAACTCTATTCACAACGCTGGTAGAAACTCTATTCACAACGCTGGTATTAACTCTATTCACATCGCTGGTAGTGACTCTATTCACAATGCTGGGAGTAACTCTATTCACAACGTTGCAAGTAACTCTATTCACAACGCTTGTAGCGACTCTATTCACAACGCTGGTGGTAACTCTATTCACCACGCTGGTAGTGACACTATTCACAACGCTGGTAGTGACTCTATTCAAAACACTGGTAGTAACTCTATTCACAACGCTGGTAGTAACTCTATTCACAACGCTGGTAGTAGCTCTATTCACAACGCTGTTAGCGACTCTCTTCACAACGCTGTTATCAACTCTATTCACAACGCTGCTAGTAACTCTATTCACAATGCTGGTAGTAACTCTATTCTCAACGCTGGTAGAAACTCTATTCACAACGCTGGTAGTAACTCTATTCACAACGCTGGTATTAACTCTATTCACAAAGCTGGGAGTAACTCTATTCACAACGCTGGTAGTAACTCTATTCACAACGCTGGTAGTAACTCTATTCACAACGCTGGGAGTAACTCTATTCACAATGCTTGTAGTAACTCTATTCACAATGCTGGTAGTAACTCTATTGACAACGCTGGTAGCGACTCTATTCACAACGCTTGGAGTAACTCTTTTCACAACGCTGGTAGTAACTCAATTCACAACGCTGGTAATAACTCTATTCTCAATGCTGTAGAAACTCTATTCACAACGCTGGTAGAAACTCTATTCACAACGCTGGTATTAACTCTATTCACATCGCTGGTAGTGACTCTATTCACAACGCTGGGAAAAAATCTATTCTCAACGCTGCAAGTAACTCTATTCACAACGCTTGTAGCGACTCTATTCACAACGCTGGTGGTAACTCTATTCACCACGCTGGTAGTGACTCTATTCACAATGCTCGTAGTGACTCTATTCAAAACACTGGTGGAAACTCTGTTCACAACGCTGCAAGAAACTCTATTCACAACGCTGCTGGCGACGCTATTCACAACGCTGGTAGTGACTCTATTCACAACGCTGGTAGTAACTCAATTCACAACGCTTGGAAGAAACTCTATTCACAACGCTGATATTAACTCTATTCACAACGCTGGTAGTGAATCTATGCACAACGCTGGTAGTAACTCTATTCACACGCTGGTAGTAACTCGATTCACAACGCTTGTCGCGACTCTATTCACAACGCTGGTGGTAACTCTATTCACTACGCTGGTAGTGACTCTATTCACAACGCTTGTAGTGACTCTCTTCAAAAGACTGGTAGTAACTCTATTCACAACCTGTAAGTAACTCTATTCACAACGCTTGTCGCGACTCTATTCACAACGCTGGTGGTAATTCTATTCACCACGTTGGTAGTGACTCTATTCACAACGCTGGTAGTGACTCTATTCACAACGCTGGTAGTAACTCTATTCACAACGCTGCAAGTAACAATATTCACAACGCGGGTAGCGACGCTATTCACAAAGCTGGTAGCGACTCTATTCACAACGCTGGTAGTAACTCCATTCACAACGCTGGTAGTAACTCTATTCACAACGCTGGTAGTAACTCTATTCATAACGCTGGTAGTGACTCTATTCACAACGCTGGTAGCGACTCTATTCACAACGCTGTTAGCAACACTATTCACATCGCTGGTAGTAACACTATTCACAACGCTGGTAGTAACTCTATTCACAACGCTGGTAGTAACTCTATTCACATGGCTGGTAGTGACTCTATTCACAACGCTGGGAGTAACGCTATTCACAACGCTGCAAGTAACTCTATTCACAACGCTTGTAGCGACTCTATTCACAACGCTGGTGGTAACTCTATTCACCACGCTGGTAGTGACTCTATTCACAATGCTGGTAGTGACTCTATTCAAAACACTGGTGGTAACTCTTTTCAAACGCTGCAAGTAACTCTATTCACAACGCTGCTGGCGACGCTATTCACAACGCTGGTAGCGACTCTATTCACAACGCTGGGAGTAACACTATTCACAACGCTGGTAGTAACTCTATTCACAACGCTGGTAGTAACTCTATTCACAACGCTGGTAGTAACTCTATTGACAACGCTGGTCGTAACTCTATTCACAATGCTGGTATTAACTCCATTCACAAAGCTGGGAGTAACTCTATTGACAACGCTGGTAGTAACTCTATTCACAACGCTGGTAGTTACTCAATTCACAACGCTGGTAGTAACTCTACTCACAACGCTGGAAGAAACTCTATTCACAACGCTGGTATTAACTCTTTTCACAACGCTGGTAGTAAATCAATTCACAACGCTGGAAGAAACTCTATTCACAAGGCTTGTAGAAAGTCTATTCACAACGCTGGTATTAACTCTATTCACAACGCTGGTAGTGACTCTATTCACAACGCTGGTAGTAACTCTATTCACAACGCTGGTAGTAACTCTATTCACAACGCCGATAGTAACTCTTTTCACACCGCTGGTAGTAACTCTATTCAAACCGCTGGTAGTAACTCTATTCACAACGCTGGAAGTAACCCTATTCACAACGCTGGTAGTAACTCTATTCACAACGCTGGTAGTAACTCTATTCACAACGCTTGTGGTAACTCTATTCACAACGCTGGTAGCGACTCTATTCACAACGCTGGTAGTAACTCTATTCACAACGCTGGTAGTGACTCTATTCACAACGCTGGTAGTGACCCTATTCACAACACTGGTAGTAACTCCATTCAGAACGCTGGTAGCAACTCTATTCACAACGCTGCAAGTAACTCTATTCACAACGCTTGTAGCGACTCTATTCACAACGCTGGTGGTAACTCTATTCACCACGCTGGTAGTGACTCTATTCACAATGCTGGTAGTGACTCTATTCAAAACACTGGTGGTAACTCTATTCAAACGCTGCAAGTAACTCTATTCACAACGCTGCTGGCGACGCTATTCACAACGCTGGTTACGACTCGATTCACAACGCTGGGAGTAACTCTATTCACAACGCTGGTAGTAACTCTATTCACAACGCTGGTAGTAACTCTATTCACAACGCTGGTAGTAACTCTATTGACAACGCTGGTCGTAACTCTATTCACAACGCTGGTATTAACTCCATTCACAAAGCTGGGAGTAACTCTATTGACAACGCTGGTAGTAACTCTATTCACAACGCTGGTAGTAACTCAATTCACAACGCTGGTAGTAACTCTACTCACAACGCTGGAAGAAACTCTATTCACAACGCTGGTATTAACTCTTTTCACAACGCTGGTAGTTTTTCAATTCACAACGCTGGTAGAAACTCTATTCACAACGCTTGTAGAAACTCTATTCACAACGCTGGTATTAACTCTTTTCACAAAGCTGGTAGTAACTCAATTCACAACGCTGGTAGAAACTCTATTCACAACGCTGTTAGAAACTCTATTCACAACGCTGGTAGTAACTCTATTCACAACGCTGGTAGTAACTCTATTCACAACGCTGGTAGAAACTCTATTCACAATGTTGGGAGTAACTCTATTCTCAACGCTGGTAGTAACTCTGTTCACAACGCTGATAGTAACTCTATTCACACCGCTGGTAGTAACTCTATTCAAACCGCTGGTAGTAACTCTATTCACAACGCTGGAAGTAACCATATTCACAACGCTGTGAGTAACTCTATTCACAACGCTGGTAGTAACTCTATTCACAACGCTTGTGGTAACTCTATTCACAACGCTGGTAGCGACTCTATTCACAACGCTGGTAGTAACTCTATTCACAACGCTGGTAGTGACTCTATTCACAGCGCTGGTAGTGACCCTATTCACTACACTGGTAGTAACTCCATTCACAACGCTGGTAGCAACTCTATTCATAACGCTGGTAGTTACTCTATTCACAACGCTGGTAGTGACTCTATTCACAACGCTGTTAGTGACTCTATTCAAAACACTGGTAGTAACTCTATTCACAACGCTGCAATTAACTCTATTCACAACACTGCAAGTAACTCTATTCACAACGCTGGTAGCGACTCTATTCACAACGCTGGTAGTGACTCTATGCACAACGCTGGTAGCGACTCTATTCACAACGCTGGTAGCGAATCTATTCACAACGCTGGTAGTAACTCCATTCACATCGCTGGTAGTAACTCTATTCACAACGCTGGTCGTAGCTGTATTCACAACGCTGGTAGCGACTCTATTCACAACGCTGGTAGTAACTCCATTCACATTGCTGGTAGTAACTCTATTCACAACGCTGGTAGTAGCTCTATTCACAACGCTGGTAGCGACTCTATTCACAACGCTGTTAGCAACTCTATTCAAAACGCTGGTAGTAACTCTATTCACAATGCTGGTAGTAACTCTATTCTCAACGCTGGTAGAAACTCTATTCACAACGCTGGTAGTAACTCTATTCTCAACACTGGTATTAACTCTATTCACAAAGCTGGGAGTAACTCTATTCACAACGCTGGTAGTAACTCTATTCACAACGCTGGTAGTAACTCTATTCACAACGCTGGGAGTAACTCTATTCACAATGCTTGTAGTAACTCTATTCACAATGCTGGTAGTAACTCTATTGACAACGCTGGTAGCGACTCTATTCACAACGCTGGGAGTAACTCTATTCACAACGCTGGTAGTAACTCAATTCACAACGCTGGTAATAACTCTATTCTCAACGCTGTAGAAACTCTATTCACAACGCTGGTAGAAACTCTATTCACAACGCTGGTAGTAACTCTATTCACATCGCTGGTAGTGACTCTATTCACAACGCTGGGAGTAACTCTATTCACAACGCTGCAAGTAACTCTATTCACAACGCTTGTAGCGACTCTATTCACAACGCTGGTGGTAACTCTATTCACCACGCTGGTAGTGACTCTATTCACAATGCTGGTAGTGACTCTATTCAAAACACTGGTGGTAACTCTATTCAAACGCTGCAAGTAACTCTATTCACAACGCTGCTGGCGACGCTATTCACAACGCTGGTTACGACTCTATTCACAACGCTGGGAGTAACTCTATTCACAACGCTGGTAGTAACTCTATTCACAACGCTGGTAGTAACTCTATTCACAACGCTGGTAGTAACTCTATTGACAACGCTGGTCGTAACTCTATTCACAACGCTGGTATTAACTCCATTCACAAAGCTGGGAGTAACTCTATTGACAACGCTGGTAGTAACTCTATTCACAACGCTGGTAGTAACTCAATTCACAACGCTGCTAGTAACTCTACTCACAACGCTGGAAGAAACTCTATTCACAACGCTGGTATTAACTCTTTTCACAACGCTGGTAGTAACTCAATTCACAACGCTGGTAGAAACTCTATTCACAACGCTTGTAGAAACTCTATTCACAACGCTGGTATTAACTCTAATCACAACGCTGGTAGTGACTCTATTCACAACGCTGGTAGTAACTCAATTCACAACGCTGGTAGAAACTCTATTCACAACGCTGGTAGAAACTCTAATCACAACGTTGGGAGTAACTCTATTCACAACGCTGGTAGTAACTCTATTCACAACGCTGATAGTAACTCTTTTCACACCGCTGGTAGTAACTCTATTCAAACCGCTGGGAGTAACTCTATTCACAAGGCTGGAAGTAACCCTATTCACAACGCTGGTAGTAACTCTATTCACAACGCTGGTAGTAACTCTATTCACAACGCTTGTGGTAACTCTATTCACAACGCTGGTAGCGACTCTATTCACAACGCTGGTAGTAACTCTATTCACAACGCTGGTAGTGAGTCTATTCACAACGCTTGTAGTGACCCTATTCACAACACTGGTAGTAACTCCATTCACAACGCTGGTAGCAACTCTATTCATAACGCTGGTAGTTACTCTATTCACAACGCTGGTAGTGACTCTATTCACAACGCTGGTAGTGACTCTATTCAAAACACTGGTAGTAACTCTATTAACAACGCTGCAATTAACTCTATTCACAACGCTGGGAGTAACTCTATTCACAACGCTGGTCGTAACTCTATTCAAAATGCTGGCAGTTACTCAATTCACAACGCTGGTAATAACTCTATTCTCAACGCTGTAGAAACTCTATTCACAACGCTGGTAGAAACTCTATTCACAACGCTGGTATTAACTCTATTCACATCGCTGGTAGTGACTCTATTCACAATGCTGGGAGTAACTCTATTCACAACGCTGCAAGTAACTCTATTCACAACGCTTGTAGCGACTCTATTCACAACGCTGGTGGTAACTCTATTCACCACGCTGGTAGTGACACTATTCACAACGCTGGTAGTGACTCTATTCAAAACACTGGTAGTAACTCTATTCACAACGCTGGTAGTAACTCTATTCACAACGCTGGTAGTAGCTCTATTCACAACGCTGTTAGCGACTCTATTCACAACGCTGTTATCAACTCTATTCACAACGCTGCTAGTAACTCTATTCACAATGCTGGTAGTAACTCTATTCTCAACGCTGGTAGAAACTCTATTCACAACGCTGGTAGTTACTCTATTCACAACGCTGGTAGTGACTCTATTCACAACGCTGGTAGTGACTCTATTCAAAACACTGGTAGTAACTCTATTCACAACGCTGGTAGTAACTCTATTCACAACGCTGGGAGTAACTCTATTCACAATGCTTGTAGTAACTCTATTCACAATGCTGGTAGTAACTCTATTGACAACGCTGGTAGCGACTCTATTCACAACGCTTGGAGTAACTCTATTCACAACGCTGGTAGTAACTCTATTCACAACGCTGCAAGTAACAATATTCACAACGCTGGTAGTGACCCTATTCACAACACTGGTAGTAACTCCATTCACAACGCTGGTAGCAACTCTATTCATAACGCTGGTAGTTACTCTATTCACAACGCTGGTAGTGACTCTATTCACAACGATGGTAGTGACTCTATTCAAAACACTGGTAGTAACTCTATTAACAACGCTGCAATTAACTCTATTCACAACGCTGGGAGTAACTCTATTCACAACGCTGGTCGTAACTCTATTCAAAATGCTGGTAGTAACTCAATTCACAAAGCTGGTAATAACTCTATTCTCAACGCTGTAGAAACTCTATTCACAACGCTGGTAGAAACTCTATTCACAACGCTGGTATTAACTCTATTCACATCGCTGGTAGTGACTCTATTCACAATGCTGGGAGTAACTCTATTCACAACGCTGCAAGTAACTCTATTCACAACGCTTGTAGCAACTCTATTCACAACGCTGGTGGTAACTCTATTCACCACGCTGGTAGTGACACTATTCACAACGCTGGTAGTGACTCTATTCAAAACACTGGTAGTAACTCTATTCACAACGCTGGTAGTAACTCTATTCACAACGCTGGTAGTAGCTCTATTCACAACGCTGTTAGCGACACTATTCACAACGCTGTTATCAACTCTATTCACAACGCTGCTAGTAACTCTACTCACAATGCTGGTAGTAACTCTATTCTCAACGCTGGTAGAAACTCTATTCACAACGCTGGTAGTAACTCTATTCACAACGCTGGTATTAACTCTATTCACAAAGCTGGGAGTAACTCTATTCACAACGCTGGTAGTAACTCTATTCACAACGCTGGTAGTAACTCTATTCACAACGCTGGGAGTAACTCTATTCACAATGCTTGTACTAACTCTATTCACAATGCTGGTAGTAACTCTATTGACAACGCTGGTAGCGACTCTATTCACAACGCTTGGAGTAACTCTATTCACAACGCTGGTAGTAACTCAATTCACAACGCTGGTAATAACTCTATTCTCAACGCTGTAGAAACTCTATTCACAACGCTGGTAGAAACTCTATTCACAACGCTGGTATTAACTCTATTCACATCGCCGGTAGTGACTCTATTCACAACGCTGGGAAAAAATCTATTCACAACGCTGCAAGTAACTCTATTCACAACGCTTGTAGCGACTCTATTCACAACGCTGGTGGTAACTCTATTCACCACGCTGGTAGTGACTCTATTCACAATGCTCGTAGTGACTCTATTCAAAACACTGGTGGAAACTCTGTTCACAACGCTGCAAGAAACTCTATTCACAACGCTGCTGGCGACGCTATTCACAACGCTGGTAGTGACTCTATTCACAACGCTGGTAGTAACTCAATTCACAACGCTGGAAGAAACTCTAATCACAACGCTGATATTAACTCTATTCACAACGCTGGTAGTGAATCTATGCACAACGCTGGTAGTAACTCTATTCACACGCTGGTAGTAACTCGATTCACAACGCTTGTCGCGACTCTATTCACAACGCTGGTGGTAACTCTATTCACTACGCTGGTAGTGACTCTATTCACAACGCTTGTAGTGACTCTCTTCAAAAGACTGGTAGTAACTCTATTCACAACCTGTAAGTAACTCTATTCACAACGCTTGTCGCGACTCTATTCACAACGCTGGTGGTAATTCTATTCACCACGTTGGTAGTGACTCTATTCACAACGCTGGTAGTGACTCTATTCAAAACACTGGTAGTAACTCTATTCACAACGCTGCAAGTAACAATATTCACAACGCGGGTAGCGACGCTATTCACAAAGCTGGTAGCGACTCTATTCACAACGCTGGTAGTAACTCCATTCACAACGCTGGTAGTAACTCTATTCACAACGCTGGTAGTAACTCTATTCATAACGCTGGTAGTGACTCTATTCACAACGCTGGTAGCGACTCTATTCACAACGCTGTTAGCAACACTATTCACATCGCTGGTAGTAACACTATTCACAACGCTGGTAGTAACTCTATTCACAACGCTGGTAGTAACTCTATTCACATGGCTGGTAGTGACTCTATTCACAACGCTGGGAGTAACGCTATTCACAACGCTGCAAGTAACTCTATTCACAACGCTTGTAGCGACTCTATTCACAACGCTGGTGGTAACTCTATTCACCACGCTGGTAGTGACTCTATTCACAATGCTGGTAGTGACTCTATTCAAAACACTGGTGGTAACTCTATTCAAACGCTGCAAGTAACTCTATTCACAACGCTGCTGGCGACGCTATTCACAACGCTGGTAGCGACTCTATTCACAACGCTGGGAGTAACACTATTCACAACGCTGGTAGTAACTCTATTCACAACGCTGGTAGTAACTCTATTGACAACGCTGGTCGTAACTCTATTCACAATGCTGGTATTAACTCCATTCACAAAGCTGGGAGAAACTCTATTGACAACGCTGGTAGTAACTCAATTCACAACGCTGGTAGTAACTCTACTCACAACGCTGGAAGAAACTCTATTCACAACGCTGGTATTAACTCTTTTCACAACGCTGGTAGTAACTCAATTCACAACGGTGGAAGAAACTCTATTCACAAGGCTTGTAGAAACTCTATTCACAACGCTGGTATTAACTCTATTCACAACGCTGGTAGTGACTCTATTCACAACGCTGGTAGTAACTCTATTCACAACGCTGGTAGTAACTCTATTTACAACGCTGATAGTAACTCTTTTCACACCGCTGGTAGTAACTCTATTCAAACCGCTGGCAGTAACTCTATTCACAACGCTGGAAGTAACCCTATTCACAACGCTGGTAGTAACTCTATTCACAACGCTGGTAGTAACTCTATTCACAACGCTTGTGGTAACTCTATTCACAACGCTGGTAGCGACTCTATTCACAACGCTGGTAGTAACTCTATTCACAACGCTGGTAGTGACTCTATTCACAACGCTGGTAGTGACCCTATTCACAACACTGGTAGTAACTCCATTCAGAACGCTGGTAGCAACTCTATTCACAACGCTGCAAGTAACTCTATTCACAACGCTTGTAGCGACTCTATTCACAACTCTGGTGGTAACTCTATTCACCACGCTGGTAGTGACTCTATTCACAATGCTGGTAGTGACTCTATTCAAAACACTGGTGGTAACTCTATTCAAACGCTGCAAGTAACTCTATTCACAACGCTGCTGGCGACGCTATTCACAACGCTGGTTACGACTCTATTCACAACGCTGGGAGTAACTCTATTCATAACGCTGGTAGTAACTCTATTCACAACGCTGGTAGTAACTCTATTCACAACGCTGGTAGTAACTCTATTGACAACGCTGGTCGTAACTCTATTCACAACGCTGGTATTAACTCCATTCACAAAGCTGGGAGTAACTCTATTGACAACGCTGGTAGTAACTCTATTCACAACGCTGGTAGTAACTCAATTCACAACGCTGGTAGTAACTCTACTCACAACGCTGGAAGAAACTCTATTCACAACGCTGGTATTAACTCTTTTCACAACGCTGGTAGAAACTCAATTCACAACGCTGGTAGAAACTCTATTCACAACGCTTGTAGAAACTCTATTCACAACGCTGGTATTAACTCTTTTCACAAAGCTGGTAGTAACTCAATTCACAACGCTGGTAGAAACTCTATTCACAACGCTGTTAGAAACTCTATTCACAACGCTGGTAGTATCTCTATTCACAACGCTGGTAGTAACTCTATTCACAACGCTGGTAGAAACTCTATTCACAATGTTGGGAGTAACTCTATTCTCAACGCTGGTAGTAACTCTGTTCACAACGCTGGTAGTAACTCTATTCAAAACGCTGGTAGTATCTCTATTCACACCGCTGGTAGTAACTCTATTCAGACCGCAGGTAGTAACTCTATTCACAACGCTGGAAGTAACCATATTCACAACGCTGTGAGTAACTCTATTCACAACGCTGGTAGTAACTCTATTCACAACGCTTGTGGTAACTCTATTCACAACGCTGGTAGCGACTCTATTCACAACGCTGGTAGTAACTCTATTCACAACGCTGGTAGTGACTCTATTCACAGCGCTGGTAGTGACCCTATTCACTACACTGGTAGTAACTCCATTCACAACGCTGGTAGAAACTCTATTCATAACGCTGGTAGTTACTCTATTCACAACGCTGGTAGTGACTCTATTCACAACGCTGTTAGTGACTCTATTCAAAACACTGGTAGTAACTCTATTCACAACGCTGCAATTAAACTCTATTCACAACACTGCAAGTAACTCTATTCACAACGCTGGTAGCGACTCTATTCACAACGCTGGTAGTGACTCTATGCACAACGCTGGTAGCGACTCTATTCACAACGCTGGTAGCGAATCTATTCACAACGCTGGTAGTAACTCCATTCACATCGCTGGTAGTAACTCTATTCACAACGCTGGTAGTAGCTGTATTCACAACGCTGGTAGTGACTCTATTCACAACGCTGGTAGTAACTCCATTCACATTGCTGGTAGTAACTCTATTCACAACGCTGGTAGTAGCTCTATTCACAACGCTGTTAGCGACACTATTCACAACGCTGTTATCAACTCTATTCACAACGCTGCTAGTAACTCTACTCACAATGCTGGTAGTAACTCTATTCTCAACGCTGGTAGAAACTCTATTCACAACGCTGGTAGTAACTCTATTCACAACGCTGGTATTAACTCTATTCACAAAGCTGGGAGTAACTCTATTCACAACGCTGGTAGTAACTCTATTCACAACGCTGGTAGTAACTCTATTCACAACGCTGGGAGTAACTCTATTCACAATGCTTGTACTAACTCTATTCACAATGCTGGTAGTAACTCTATTGACAACGCTGGTAGCGACTCTATTCACAACGCTTGGAGTAACTCTATTCACAACGCTGGTAGTAACTCAATTCACAACGCTGGTAATAACTCTATTCTCAACGCTGTAGAAACTCTATTCACAACGCTGGTAGAAACTCTATTCACAACGCTGGTATTAACTCTATTCACATCGCTGGTAGTGACTCTATTCACAACGCTGGGAAAAAATCTATTCACAACGCTGCAAGTAACTCTATTCACAACGCTTGTAGCGACTCTATTCACAACGCTGGTGGTAACTCTATTCACCACGCTGGTAGTGACTCTATTCACAATGCTCGTAGTGACTCTATTCAAAACACTGGTGGAAACTCTGTTCACAACGCTGCAAGAAACTCTATTCACAACGCTGCTGGCGACGCTATTCACAACGCTGGTAGTGACTCTATTCACAACGCTGGTAGTAACTCAATTCACAACGCTGGAAGAAACTCTATTCACAACGCTGATATTAACTCTATTCACAACACTGGTAGTGAATCTATGCACAACGCTGGTAGTAACTCTATTCACACGCTGGTAGTAACTCGATTCACAACGCTTGTCGCGACTCTATTCACAACGCTGGTGGTAACTCTATTCACTACGCTGGTAGTGACTCTATTCACAACGCTTGTAGTGACTCTCTTCAAAAGACTGGTAGTAACTCTATTCACAACCTGTAAGTAACTCTATTCACAACGCTTGTCGCGACTCTATTCACAACGCTGGTGGTAATTCTATTCACCACGTTGGTAGTGACTCTATTCACAACGCTGGTAGTGACTCTATTCAAAACACTGGTAGTAACTCTATTCACAACGCTGCAAGTAACAATATTCACAACGCGGGTAGCGACGCTATTCACAAAGCTGGTAGCGACTCTATTCACAACGCTGGTAGTAACTCCATTCACAACGCTGGTAGTAACTCTATTCACAACGCTGGTAGTAACTCTATTCATAACGCTGGTAGTGACTCTATTCACAACGCTGGTAGCGACTCTATTCACAACGCTGTTAGCAACACTATTCACATCGCTGGTAGTAACACTATTCACAACGCTGGTAGTAACTCTATTCACAACGCTGGTAGTAACTCTATTCACATGGCTGGTAGTGACTCTATTCACAACGCTGGGAGTAACGCTATTCACAACGCTGCAAGTAACTCTATTCACAACGCTTGTAGCGACTCTATTCACAACGCTGGTGGTAACTCTATTCACCACGCTGGTAGTGACTCTATTCACAATGCTGGTAGTGACTCTATTCAAAACACTGGTGGTAACTCTATTCAAACGCTGCAAGTAACTCTATTCACAACGCTGCTGGCGACGCTATTCACAACGCTGGTAGCGACTCTATTCACAACGCTGGGAGTAACACTATTCACAACGCTGGCAGTAACTCTATTCACAACGCTGGTAGTAACTCTATTGACAACGCTGGTCGTAACTCTATTCACAATGCTGGTATTAACTCCATTCACAAAGCTGGGAGAAACTCTATTGACAACGCTGGTAGTAACTCAATTCACAACGCTGGTAGTAACTCTACTCACAACGCTGGAAGAAACTCTATTCACAACGCTGGTATTAACTCTTTTCACAACGCTGGTAGTAACTCAATTCACAACGGTGGAAGAAACTCTATTCACAAGGCTTGTAGAAACTCTATTCACAACGCTGGTATTAACTCTATTCACAACGCTGGTAGTGACTCTATTCACAACGCTGGTAGTAACTCTATTCACAACGCTGGTAGTAACTCTATTTACAACGCTGATAGTAACTCTTTTCACACCGCTGGTAGTAACTCTATTCAAACCGCTGGTAGTAACTCTATTCACAACGCTGGAAGTAACCCTATTCACAACGCTGGTAGTAACTCTATTCACAACGCTGGTAGTAACTCTATTCACAACGCTTGTGGTAACTCTATTCACAACGCTGGTAGCGACTCTATTCACAACGCTGGTAGTAACTCTATTCACAACGCTGGTAGTGACTCTATTCACAACGCTGGTAGTGACCCTATTCACAACACTGGTAGTAACTCCATTCAGAACGCTGGTAGCAACTCTATTCACAACGCTGCAAGTAACTCTATTCACAACGCTTGTAGCGACTCTATTCACAACTCTGGTGGTAACTCTATTCACCACGCTGGTAGTGACTCTATTCACAATGCTGGTAGTGACTCTATTCAAAACACTGGTGGTAACTCTATTCAAACGCTGCAAGTAACTCTATTCACAACGCTGCTGGCGACGCTATTCACAACGCTGGTTACGACTCTATTCACAACGCTGGGAGTAACTCTATTCATAACGCTGGTAGTAACTCTATTCACAACGCTGGTAGTAACTCTATTCACAACGCTGGTAGTAACTCTATTGACAACGCTGGTCGTAACTCTATTCACAACGCTGGTATTAACTCCATTCACAAAGCTGGGAGTAACTCTATTGACAACGCTGGTAGTAACTCTATTCACAACGCTGGTAGTAACTCAATTCACAACGCTGGTAGTAACTCTACTCACAACGCTGGAAGAAACTCTATTCACAACGCTGGTATTAACTCTTTTCACAACGCTGGTAGAAACTCAATTCACAACGCTGGTAGAAACTCTATTCACAACGCTTGTAGAAACTCTATTCACAACGCTGGTATTAACTCTTTTCACAAAGCTGGTAGTAACTCAATTCACAACGCTGGTAGAAACTCTATTCACAACGCTGTTAGAAACTCTATTCACAACGCTGGTAGTATCTCTATTCACAACGCTGGTAGTAACTCTATTCACAACGCTGGTAGAAACTCTATTCACAATGTTGGGAGTAACTCTATTCTCAACGCTGGTAGTAACTCTGTTCACAACGCTGGTAGTAACTCTATTCAAAACGCTGGTAGTATCTCTATTCACACCGCTGGTAGTAACTCTATTCAGACCGCTGGTAGTAACTCTATTCACAACGCTGGAAGTAACCATATTCACAACGCTGTGAGTAACTCTATTCACAACGCTGGTAGTAACTCTATTCACAACGCTTGTGGTAACTCTATTCACAACGCTGGTAGCGACTCTATTCACAACGCTGGTAGTAACTCTATTCACAACGCTGGTAGTGACTCTATTCACAGCGCTGGTAGTGACCCTATTCACTACACTGGTAGTAACTCCATTCACAACGCTGGTAGAAACTCTATTCATAACGCTGGTAGTTACTCTATTCACAACGCTGGTAGTGACTCTATTCACAACGCTGTTAGTGACTCTATTCAAAACACTGGTAGTAACTCTATTCACAACGCTGCAATTAAACTCTATTCACAACACTGCAAGTAACTCTATTCACAACGCTGGTAGCGACTCTATTCACAACGCTGGTAGTGACTCTATGCACAACGCTGGTAGCGACTCTATTCACAACGCTGGTAGCGAATCTATTCACAACGCTGGTAGTAACTCCATTCACATCGCTGGTAGTAACTCTATTCACAACGCTGGTAGTAGCTGTATTCACAACGCTGGTAGTGACTCTATTCACAACGCTGGTAGTAACTCCATTCACATTGCTGGTAGTAACTCTATTCACAACGCTGGTAGTAGCTCTATTCACAACGCTGGTAGCGACTCTATTCACAACGCTGTTAGCAACTCTATTCACAACGCTGGTAGTAACTCTATTCACAATGCTGGTAGTAACTCTATTCTCAACGCTGGTAGAAACTCTATTCACAACGCTGGTAGTAACTCTATTCTCAACACTGGTATTAACTCTATTCACAAAGCTGGGAGTAACTCTATTCACAACGCTGGTAGTAACTCTATTCACAACGCTGGTAGTAACTCTATTCACAACGCTGGGAGTAACTCTATTCACAATGCTTGTAGTAACTCTATTCACAATGCTGGTAGTAACTCTACTGACAACGCTGGTAGCGACTCTATTCACAACGCAGGGAGTAACTCTATTCACAACGCTGGTAGTAACTCAATTCACAACGCTGGTAATAACTCTATTCTCAACGCTGTAGAAACTCTATTCACAACGCTGGTAGAAACTCTATTCACAACGCTGGTTGTAACTCTATTCACATCGCTGGTAGTGACTCTATTCACAACGCTGGGAGTAACTCTATTCACAACGCTGCAAGTAACTCTATTCACAACGCTTGTAGCGACTCTATTCACAACGCTGGTGGTAACTCTATTCACCACGCTGGTAGTGACTCTATTCACAATGCTGGTAGTGACTCAATTCAAAACACTGGTGGTAACTCTATTCAAACGCTGCAAGTAACTCTATTCACAACGCTGCTGGCGACGCTATTCACAACGCTGGTAGCGACACTATTCACAACGCTAGGAGTAACACTATTCACAACGCTGGTAGTAACTCTATTCACAACGCTGGTAGTAACTCTATTCACAACGCTGGTAGTAACTCTATTGACAACGCTGGTCGTAACTCTATTCACAATGCTGGTATTAACTCCATTCACAAAGCTGGGAGTAACTCTATTGACAACGCTGGTAGTAACTCTATTCACAACGCTGGTAGTAACTCAATTCACAACGCTGGTAGTAACTCTACTCACAACGCTGGAAGAAACTCTATTCACAACGCTGGTATTAACTCTTTTCACAACGCTGGTAGTAACTCAATTCACAACGCTGGTAGAAACTCTATTCACAAGGCTTGTAGAAACTCTGTTCACAACGCTGGTATTAACTCTATTCACAACGCTGGTAGTGACTCTATTCACAACGCTGGTAGTAACTCAATTCACAACGCTGGTAGAAACTCTATTCACAGCGCTGGTAGAAACTCTATTCACAACGTTGGGAGTAACTCTATTCACAACGCTGGTAGTAACTCTATTCACAACGCTGATAGTAACTCTTTTCACACCGCTGGTAGTAACTCTATTCAAACTGCTGGTAGTAACTCTATTCACACCGCTGGAAGTAACCCTATTCACAACGCTGGTAGTAACTCTATTCACAACGCTGGTAGTAACTCTATTCACAACGCTTGTGGTAACTCTATTCACAACGCTGGTAGCGATTCTATTCACAACGCTGGTAGTGACCCTATTCACAACACTGGTAGTAACTCCATTCAGAACGCTGGTAGCAACTCTATTCACAACGCTGCAAGTAACTCTATTCACAACGCTTGTAGCGACTCTATTCACAACGCTGGTGGTAACACTATTCACCACGCTGCTAGTGACTCTATTCACAATGCTGGTAGTGACTCTATTCAAAACATTGGTGGTAACTCTATTCAAACGCTGCAAGTAACTCTATTCACAACGCTGCTTGCGACGCTATTCACAACGCTGGTTACGACTCTATTCACAACGCTGGGAGTAACTCTATTCACAACGCTGGTAGTAACTCTATTCACAACGCTGGAAGTAACTCTATTCACAACGCTGGTAGTAACTCTATTGACAACGTTGGTCGTAACTCTATTCACAACGCTGCAAGTAACTCTATTCACAACGCTGCTGGCGACGCTATTCACAACGCTGGTAGCGACTCTATTCACAACGCTGGGAGTAACACTATTCACAACGCTGGTATTAACTCTATTCACAACGCTGGTAGTAACTCTATTGACAACGCTGGTCGTAACTCTATTCACAATGCTGGTATTAACTCCATTCACAAAGCGGGGAGAAACTCTATTGACAACGCTGGTAGTAACTCTATTCACAACGCTGGTAGTAACTCAATTCACAACGCTGGTAGTAACTCTACTCACAACGCTGGAAGAAACTCTATTCACAACGCTGGTATTAACTCTTTTCACAACGCTGGTAGTAACTCAATTCACAACGGTGGAAGAAACTCTATTCACAAGGCTTGTAGAAACTCTATTCACAACGCTGGTATTAACTCTATTCACAACGCTGGTAGTGACTCTATTCACAACGCTGGTAGTAACTCTATTCACAACGCTGGTAGTAACTCTATTTACAACGCTGATAGTAACTCTTTTCACACCGCTGGTAGTAACTCTATTCAAACCGCTGGTAGTAACTCTATTCACAACGCTGGAAGTAACCCTATTCACAACGCTGGTAGTAACTCTATTCACAACGCTGGTAGTAACTCTATTCACAACATTTGTGGTAACTCTATTCACAACGCTGGTAGCGACTCTATTCACAACGCTGGTAGTAACTCTATTCACAACGCTGGTAGTGACTCTATTCACAACGCTGGTAGTGACCCTATTCACAACACTGGTAGTAACTCCATTCAGAACGCTGGTAGCAACTCTATTCACAACGCTGCAAGTAACTCTATTCACAACGCTTGTAGCGACTCTATTCACAACGCTGGTGGTAACTCTATTCACCACGCTGGTAGTGACTCTATTCACAATGCTGGTAGTGACTCTATTCAAAACACTGGTGGTAACTCTATTCAAACGCTGCAAGTAACTCTATTCACAACGCTGCTGGCGACGCTATTCACAACGCTGGTTACGACTCTATTCACAACGCTGGGAGGAACTCTATTCATAATGCTGGTAGTAACTCTATTCACAACGCTGGTAGTAACTCTATTCACAACGCTGGTAGTAACTCTATTGACAACGCTGGTCGTAACTCTATTCACAACGCTGGTATTAACTCCATTCACAAAGCTGGGAGTAACTCTATTGACAACGCTGGTAGTAACTCTATTCACAACGCTGGTAGTAACTCAATTCACAACGCTGGTAGTAACTCTACTCACAACGCTGGAAGAAACTCTATTCACAACGCTGGTATTAACTCTTTTCACAACGCTGGTAGAAACTCAATTCACAACGCTGGTAGAAACTCTATTCACAACGCTTGTAGAAACTCTATTCACAACGCTGGTATTAACTCTTTTCACAAAGCTGGTAGTAACTCAATTCACAACGCTGGTAGAAACTCTATTCACAACGCTGTTAGAAACTCTATTCACAACGCTGGTAGTATCTCTATTCACAACGCTGGTAGTAACTCTATTCACAACGCTGGTAGAAACTCTATTCACAATGTTGGGAGTAACTCTATTCTCAACGCTGGTAGTAACTCTGTTCACAACGCTGGTAGTAACTCTATTCAAAACGCTGGTAGTATCTCTATTCACACCGCTGGTAGTAACTCTATTCAGACCGCAGGTAGTAACTCTATTCACAACGCTGGAAGTAACCATATTCACAACGCTGTGAGTAACTCTATTCACAACGCTGGTAGTAACTCTATTCACAACGCTTGTGGTAACTCTATTCACAACGCTGGTAGCGACTCTATTCACAACGCTGGTAGTAACTCTATTCACAACGCTGGTAGTGACTCTATTCACAGCGCTGGTAGTGACCCTATTCACTACACTGGTAGTAACTCCATTCACAACGCTGGTAGAAACTCTATTCATAACGCTGGTAGTTACTCTATTCACAACGCTGGTAGTGACTCTATTCACAACGCTGTTAGTGACTCTATTCAAAACACTGGTAGTAACTCTATTCACAACGCTGCAATTAAACTCTATTCACAACACTGCAAGTAACTCTATTCACAACGCTGGTAGCGACTCTATTCACAACGCTGGTAGTGACTCTATGCACAACGCTGGTAGCGACTCTATTCACAACGCTGGTAGCGAATCTATTCACAACGCTGGTAGTAACTCCATTCACATCGCTGGTAGTAACTCTATTCACAACGCTGGTAGTAGCTGTATTCACAACGCTGGTAGTGACTCTATTCACAACGCTGGTAGTAACTCCATTCACATTGCTGGTAGTAACTCTATTCACAACGCTGGTAGTAGCTCTATTCACAACGCTGGTAGCGACTCTATTCACAACGCTGTTAGCAACTCTATTCACAACGCTGGTAGTAACTCTATTCACAATGCTGGTAGTAACTCTATTCTCAACGCTGGTAGAAACTCTATTCACAACGCTGGTAGTAACTCTATTCTCAACACTGGTATTAACTCTATTCACAAAGCTGGGAGTAACTCTATTCACAACGCTGGTAGTAACTCTATTCACAACGCTGGTAGTAACTCTATTCACAACGCTGGGAGTAACTCTATTCACAATGCTTGTAGTAACTCTATTCACAATGCTGGTAGTAACTCTATTGACAACGCTGGTAGCGACTCTATTCACAACGCAGGGAGTAACTCTATTCACAACGCTGGTAGTAACTCAATTCACAACGCTGGTAATAACTCTATTCTCAACGCTGTAGAAACTCTATTCACAACGCTGGTAGAAACTCTATTCACAACGCTGGTAGTAACTCTATTCACATCGCTGGTAGTGACTCTATTCACAACGCTGGGAGTAACTCTATTCACAACGCTGCAAGTAACTCTATTCACAACGCTTGTAGCGACTCTATTCACAACGCTGGTGGTAACTCTATTCACCACGCTGGTAGTGACTCTATTCACAATGCTGGTAGTGACTCAATTCAAAACACTGGTGGTAACTCTATTCAAACGCTGCAAGTAACTCTATTCACAACGCTGCTGGCGACGCTATTCACAACGCTGGTAGCGACACTATTCACAACGCTAGGAGTAACACTATTCACAACGCTGGTAGTAACTCTATTCACAACGCTGGTAGTAACTCTATTCACAACGCTGGTAGTAACTCTATTGACAACGCTGGTCGTAACTCTATTCACAATGCTGGTATTAACTCCATTCACAAAGCTGGGAGTAACTCTATTGACAACGCTGGTAGTAACTCTATTCACAACGCTGGTAGTAACTCAATTCACAACGCTGGTAGTAACTCTACTCACAACGCTGGAAGAAACTCTATTCACAACGCTGGTATTAACTCTTTTCACAACGCTGGTAGTAACTCAATTCACAACGCTGGTAGAAACTCTATTCACAAGGCTTGTAGAAACTCTGTTCACAACGCTGGTATTAACTCTATTCACAACGCTGGTAGTGACTCTATTCACAACGCTGGTAGTAACTCAATTCACAACGCTGGTAGAAACTCTATTCACAGCGCTGGTAGAAACTCTATTCACAACGTTGGGAGTAACTCTATTCACAACGCTGGTAGTAACTCTATTCACAACGCTGATAGTAACTCTTTTCACACCGCTGGTAGTAACTCTATTCAAACCGCTGGTAGTAACTCTTTTCACAACGCTGGAAGTAACCCTATTCACAACGCTGGTAGTAACTCTATTCACAACGCTGGTAGTAACTCTATTCACAACGCTTGTGGTAACTCTATTCACAACGCTGGTAGCGATTCTATTCACAACGCTGGTAGTAACTCTATTCACAACGCTGGTAGTGACTCTATTCACAACGCTGGTAGTGACCCTATTCACAACACTGGTAGTAACTCCATTCAGAACGCTGGTAGCAACTCTATTCACAACGCTGCAAGTAACTCTATTCACAACGCTTGTAGCGACTCTATTCACAACGCTGGTGGTAACACTATTCACCACGCTGGTAGTGACTCTATTCACAATGCTGGTAGTGACTCTATTCAAAACACTGGTGGTAACTCTATTCAAACGCTGCAAGTAACTCTATTCACAACGCTGCTTGCGACGCTATTCACAACGCTGGTTACGACTCTATTCACAACGCTGGGAGTAACTCTATTCACAACGCTGGTAGTAACTCTATTCACAACGCTGGAAGTAACTCTATTCACAACGCTGGTAGTAACTCTATTGACAACGTTGGTCGTAACTCTATTCACAACGCTGGTATTAACTCCATTCACAAAGCTGGGAGTCACTCTATTGACAACGCTGGTAGTAACTCTATTCACAACGCTGGTAGTAACTCAATTCACAACGCTGGTAGTAACTCTACTCACAACGCTGGAAGAAACTCTATTCACAACGCTGGTATTAACTCTTTTCACAACGCTGGTAGTAACTCAATTCACAACGCTGGTAGAAACTCTATTCACAACGCTTGTAGAAACTCTATTCACAACGCTGGTATTAACTCTATTCACAACGCTGGTAGTGACTCTATTCAAAACACTGGTAGTAACTCTATTCACAACGCTGCAATTAACTCTATTCACAACGCTGGGAGTAACTCTATTCACAACGCGGTCGTAACTCTATTCAAAATGCTGGTAGTAACTCAATTCACAACGCTGGTAATAACTCTATTCTCAACGCTGTAGAAACTCTATTCACAACGCTGGTATTAACTCTATTCACATCGCTGGTAGTGACTCTATTCACAATGCTGGGAGTAAATCTATTCACAACGCTGCAAGTAACTCTATTCACAACGCTTGTAGCGACTCTATTCACAACGCTGGTGGTAACTCTATTCACCACGCTGGTAGTGACACAATTCACAACGCTGGTAGTGACTCTATTCAAAACACTGGTAGTAACTCTATTCACAACGCTGGTAGTAACTCTATTCACAACGCTGGTAGTAGCTCTATTCACAACGCTGTTAGCGACTCTATTCACAACGCTGTTAGCAACTCTATTCACAACGCTGGTAGTAACTCTATTCACATTGCTGGTAGTAACTCTATTCTCAACGCTGGTAGAAACTCTATACACAACGCTGGTAGTAACTCTATTCACAACGCTGGTATTAACTCTATTCACAAAGCTGGGAGTAACTCTATTCACAACTCTGGTAGTAACTCCATTCACAACGCTGGTAGTAACTCTATTCACAACGCTGGGAGTAACTCTATTCACAATGCTTGTAGTAACTCTATTCACAATGCTGGTAGTAACTCTATTGACAACGCTGGTAGCGACTCTATTCACAACGCTGGGAGTAACTCTATTCACAACGCTGGTAGTAACTCAATTCACAACGCTGGTAATAACTCTATTCTCAACGCTGTAGAAACTCTATTCACAACGCTGGTAGAAACTCTATTCACAACGCTGGTATTAACTCTATTCACATCGCTGGTAGTGACACTATTCACAACGCTGGGAAAAACTCTATTCACAACGCTGCAAGTAACTCTATTCACAACGCTTGTAGCGACTCTATTCACAACGCTGGTGGTAACTCTATTCACCACGCTGGTAGTGACTCTATTCACAATGCTCGTAGTGACTCTATTCAAAACACTGGTGGAAACTCTGTTCACAACGCTGCAAGAAACTCTATTCACAACGCTGCTGGCGACGCTATTCACAACGCTGGTAGTGACTCTATTCACAACGCTGGTAGTAACTCAATTCACAACGCTGGTAGAAACTCTATTCACAACGCTGATATTAACTCTATTTGCAACGCTGGTTTTGAATCTATGCACAACGCTGGTAGTAACTCTATTCACACGCTGGTAGTAACTCGATTCACAACGCTTGTCGCGACTCTATTCACAACGCTGGTGGTAACTCTATTCACTACGCTGGTAGTGACTCTATTCACAACGCTTGTAGTGACTCTCTTCAAAAGACTGGTAGTAACTCTATTCACAACCTGTAAGTAACTCTATTCACAACGCTTGTCGCGACTCTATTCACAACGCTGGTGGTAATTCTATTCACCACGTTGGTAGTGACTCTATTCACAACGCTGGTAGTGACTCTATTCAAAACACTGGTAGTAACTCTATTCACAACGCTGCAAGTAACAATATTCACAACGCTGGTAGTGACGCTATTCACAAAGCTGGTAGCGACTCTATTCACAACGCTGGTAGTAACTCCATTCACAACGCTGGTAGTAACTCTATTCACAACGCTGGTAGTAACTCTATTCATAACGCTGGTAGTGACTCTATTCACAACGCTGGTAGCGACTCTATTCACAACGCTGTTAGCAACACTATTCACAACGCTGGTAGTAACACTATTCACAACGCTGGTAGTAACTCTATTCACAACGCTGGTAATAACTCTATTCACAACACAGGTAGTAACTCTATTCACAACGCAGGCAGTATCTCTATTCCCAATGCTGGTTGTAACTCAATTAACAACGCTGGTAGTAACTCTATTCACAACGCTGGTAGTAACTCTATTCACACCGCTGGTAGTAACTCTATTCACAACGCTGGTAGTAACTCTATTCACACTGCTGGTAGTAACTCTATTCACACCGCTGGTAGTAACTCTATTCAAACGCTGGTAGTAACTCTATTCACACCGCTGGTAGTCACTCTATTCACAACGCTGGTAGTAACTCTATTCACAAAGTTGGGACTAACTCTATTCACAACGCTGGTAGTATCTCTATTCACAACGCTGGTATTAACACGATTCACAACGCTGGGAGTAACTGTATTCACAACGCTGGTAGTAGCTCCATTCACAGCACTGGTAGCGACTCTATTCACAACGCTGTTAGCAACTCTATTCACAACGCTGGTAATAACACTATTCACAATGCTGGTAGTAACTGTATTCACAACGCTGGTAGTATCTCTATTCACAACGCTGGTAGTAACTCTATTCACAACGCTGGTAGCGACTCTATTCACAACGCTGGTAGTAACTCTATTCATAACGCTGGTAGTGACTCTATTCACAACGCTGGTAGTGACCCTATTCACAACACTGGTAGTAACTCCATTCACAACGCTGGTAGCAACTCTATTCACAACGCTGCAAGTAACTCTATTCACAACGCTTGTAGCGACTCTATTCACAACGCTGGTGGTAACTCTATTCACCACGCTGGTAGTGACTCTATTCACAATGCTGGTAGTGACTCTATTCAAAACACTGGTGGTAACTCTATTCAAACGCTGCAAGTAACTCTATTCACAACGCTGCTGGCGACGTTATTCACAACGCTGGTTACGACTCTATTCACAACGCTGGGAGTAACTCTATTCACAACGCTGGTAGTAACTCTATTCACAACGCTGGTAGTAACTCTATTCACAACGCTGGTAGTAACTCTATTGACAACGCTGGTCGTAACTCTATTCACAACGCTGGTATTAACTCCATTCACAAAGCTGGGAGTAACTCTATTGACAACGCTGGTAGTAACTCTATTCACAACGCTGGTAGTAACTCAATTCACAACGCTGGTAGTAACTCTACTCACAACGCTGGAAGAAACTCTATTCACAACGCTGGTATTAACTCTTTTCACAACGCTGGTAGTAACTCAATTCACAACGCTGGTAGAATCTCTATTCACAACGCTTGTAGAAACTCTATTCACAACGCTGGTATTAACTCTATTCACAACGCTGGTAGTGACTCTATTCACAACGCTGGGAGGAACTCAATTCACAACGCTGGTAGAAACTCTATTCACAACGCTGGTAGAAACTCTATTCACAATGTTGGGAGTAACTCTATTCACAACGCTGGTAGTAACTCTATTCACAACGCTGATAGTAACTCTTTTCACACCGCTGGTAGTAACTCTATTCAAACCGCTGGTAGTAACTCTATTCACAAGGCTGGAAGTAAGCCTACTCACAACGCTGGTAGTAACTCTATTCACAACGCTGGTAGTAACTCTATTCACAACGCTTGTGGTAACTCTATTCACAACGCTGGTAGCGACTCTATTCACAACGC
This sequence comes from Isurus oxyrinchus, assembly GCA_026770705.1. Taxonomy (NCBI): domain Eukaryota; kingdom Metazoa; phylum Chordata; class Chondrichthyes; order Lamniformes; family Lamnidae; genus Isurus; species Isurus oxyrinchus. The sequence goes on from JANJGN010000236.1 coordinate 410,850, forward strand.
TGGTAGTAACTCTATTCACAACTCTGCAAGTAACAATATTCACAACGCTGGTAGTGACCCTATTCACAACACTGGTAGTAACTCCATTCACAACGCTGGTAGCAACTCTATTCATAACGCTGCTAGTTACTCTATTCACAACGCTGGTAGTGACTCTATTCACAACGCTGGTAGTGACTCTATTCAAAACACTGGTAGTAACTCTATTAACAGCGCTGCAATTAACTCTATTCACAACGCTGGGAGTAACTCTATTCACAACGCTGGTCCTAACTCTATTCAAAATGCTGGTAGTAACTCAATTCACAACGCTGGTAATAACTCTATTCTCAACGCTGTAGAAACTCTATTCACAACGCTGGTAGAAACTCTATTCACAACGCTGGTATTAACTCTATTCACATCGCTGGTAGTGACTCTATTCACAATGCTGGGAGTAACTCTATTCACAACGCTGCAAGTAACTCTATTCACAACGCTTGTAGCGACTCTATTCACAACGCTGGTGGTAACTCTATTCACCACACTGGTAGTGACACTATTCACAACGCTGGTAGTGACTCTATTCAAAACACTGGTAGTAACTCTATTCACAACGCTGGTAGTAACTCTATTCACAACGCTGTTAGCAACTCTATTTACAACGCTGGTAGTAACTCTATTCACAATGCTGGTAGTAACTCTATTCTCAACGCTGGTAGAAACTCTATTCACAACGCTGGTAGTAACTCTATTCACAACGCTGGTATTAACTCTATTCACAAAGCTGGGAGTAACTCTATTCACAACGCTGGTAGTAACTCTATTCACAACGCTGGTAGTAACTCTATTCACAACGCTGGGAGTAACTCTATTCACAATGCTTGTAGTAACTCTATTCACAATGCTGGTAGTAACTCTATTGACAACGCTGGTAGCGACTCTATTCACAACGCTTGGAGTAACTCTATTCACAACGCTGGTAGTAACTCAATTCACAACGCTGGTAATAACTCTATTCTCAACGCTGTAGAAACTCTATTCACAACGCTGGTAGAAACTCTATTCACAACGCTGGTATTAACTCTATTCACATCGCTGGTAGTGACTCTATTCACAACGCTGGGAAAAACTCTATTCACAACGCTGCAAGTAACTCTATTCACAACGCTTGTAGCGACTCTATTCACAACGCTGGTGGTAACTCTATTCACCACGCTGGTAGTGACTCTATTCACAATGCTCGTAGTGACTCTATTCAAAACACTGGTGGAAACTCTGTTCACAACGCTGCAAGAAACTCTATTCACAACGCTGCTGGCGACGCTATTCACAACGCTGGTAGTGACTCTATTCACAACGCTGGTAGTAACTCAATTCACAACGCTGGTAGAAACTCTATTCACAACGCTGATATTAACTCTATTCACAACGCTGGTAGTGAATCTATGCACAACGCTGGTAGTAACTCTATTCACACGCTGGTAGTAACTCGATTCAAAACGCTTGTCGCGACTCTATTCACAACGCTGGTGGTAACTCTATTCACTACGCTGGTAGTGACTCTATTCACAACGCTTGTAGTGACTCTCTTCAAAAGACTGGTAGTAACTCTATTCACAACCTGTAAGTAACTCTATTCACAACGCTTGTCGCGACTCTATTCACAACGCTGGTGGTAATTCTATTCACCACGTTGGTAGTGACTCTTTTCACAACGCTGGTAGTGACTCTATTCAAAACACTGGTAGTAACTCTATTCACAACGCTGCAAGTAACAATATTCACAACGCGGTTAGCGACGCTATTCACAAAGCTGGTAGCGACTCTATTCACAACGCTGGTAGTAACTCCATTCACAACGCTGGTAGTAACTCTATTCACAACGCTGGTAGTAACTCTATTCATAACGCTGGTAGTGACTCTATTCACAACGCTGGTAGCGACTCTATTCACAACGCTGTTAGCAACACTATTCACATCGCTGGTAGTAACACTATTCACAACGCTGGTAGTAACTCTATTCACAACGCTGGTAGTAACTCTATTCACAACACAGGTAGTAACTCTATTCACAACGCAGGCAGTATCTCTATTCCCAACGCTGGTTGTAACTCAATTAACAACGCTGGTAGTAACTCTATTCACAACGCTGGTAGTAACTCTATTCACACCGCTGGTAGTAACTCTATTCACAACGCTGGTAGTAACTCTATTCACACTGCTGGTAGTAACTCTATTCACACCGCTGGTAGTAACTCTATTCACAACGCTGGTAGTAACTCTATTCACACCGCTGGTAGTAACTCTATTCACAACGCTGGTAGTAACTCTATTCACAAAGTTGGGACTAACTCTATTCACAACTCTGGTAGTAACTCTATTCACAACGCTGGTATTAACACGATTCACAACGCTGGGAGTAACTGTATTCACAACGCTGGTAGTAACTCCATTCACAACGCTGGTAGCGACTCTATTCACAACGCTGTTAGCAACTCTATTCACAACGCTGGTAATAACACTATTCACAATGCTGGTAGTAACTGTATTCACAACGCTGGTAGTATCTCTATTCACAACGCTGGTAGTAACTCTATTCACAACGCTGGTAGTAACTCTATTCACAACGCTGGTAGTAACTCTATTCACAACGCTGGTAGTAACTCTATTCACACCGCTGGCAGTAACTCTATTCACAATGCTGGGAGTAACTCTATTCACAACGCTGGTAGTAACTCTATTCACAACGCTGGTAGTAACTCTATTCACAACGCTGGTAGAAACTCTATTCACAACTTTGGGAGTAACTCTATTCACAACGCTGGTAGTAATTCAATTCACAACGCTGGAAGTAACTCTTTTCACACCGCTGGTAGGAACTCTATTCACAACGCTGGTAGTAACTCTATTCACAACGCTTGTGGTAACTCTATTCACAACGCTGGTAGCGACTCTATTCACAACGCTGTTAGTAACTCTATTCACAACGCTATAGTGACTCTATTCACAACGCTGGTAGTGACCCTATTCACAACACTGGTAGTAACTCTATTCACAACGCTGGTAGCAACTCTATTCATAACGCTGGTAGTTACTCTGTTCAAAACGCTGGTAGTGACTCTATTCACAACGCTGGTAGTGACTCTATTTAAAACACTGGTAGTAACTCTATTCACAACGCTGCAATTAACTGTATTCACAACGCTTCAAGTAACTCTATTCACAACGCTGGTAGCGACTCTATTCACAACGCAGTTAGCGACTCTATTCACAACGCAGGTAGCGACTCTATTCACAACGCTGGTAGCGAATCTATTCACAACGCTGGTAGTAACTCCATTCACATCGCTGGTAGTAACTGTATTCACAACGCTAGTAGTGACTCTATTCACAACGCTGGGAGGGACTCTATTCACAACGCTGGTAGTGAATCTATTCACAACGCTGGTAGTAACTCCATTCACATCGCTGTTAGGAACTCTATTCACAACGCTGGTAGTAGTTCAATTCACAACGCTGGTAGCGACTCTATTCACAACGCTGTTAGCAACTCTATTCACAACGCTGGAAGTAACTCTATTCACAATGCTGGTAGTAACTCTATTCTCAACGCTGGTAGAAACTCTATTCACAACGCTGGTATTAACTCTATTCACATCGCTGGTAGTGACTCTATTCACAACGCTGGGAAAAACTCTATTCACAACGCTGCAAGTAACTCTATTCACAACGCTTGTAGCGACTCTATTCACAACGCTGGTGGTAACTCTATTCACCACGCTGGTAGTGACTCTATTCACAATGCTCGTAGTGACTCTATTCAAAACACTGGTGGAAACTCTGTTCACAACGCTGCAAGAAACTCTATTCACAACGCTGCTGGCGACGCTATTCACAACGCTGGTAGTGACTCTATTCACAACGCTGGTAGTAACTCAATTCACAACGCTGGTAGAAACTCTATTCACAACGCTGATATTAACTCTATTCACAACGCTGGTAGTGAATCTATGCACAACGCTGGTAGTAACTCTATTCACACGCTGGTAGTAACTCGATTCAAAACGCTTGTCGCGACTCTATTCACAACGCTGGTGGTAACTCTATTCACTACGCTGGTAGTGACTCTATTCACAACGCTTGTAGTGACTCTCTTCAAAAGACTGGTAGTAACTCTATTCACAACCTGTAAGTAACTCTATTCACAACGCTTGTCGCGACTCTATTCACAACGCTGGTGGTAATTCTATTCACCACGTTGGTAGTGACTCTTTTCACAACGCTGGTAGTGACTCTATTCAAAACACTGGTAGTAACTCTATTCACAACGCTGCAAGTAACAATATTCACAACGCGGTTAGCGACGCTATTCACAAAGCTGGTAGCGACTCTATTCACAACGCTGGTAGTAACTCCATTCACAACGCTGGTAGTAACTCTATTCACAACGCTGGTAGTAACTCTATTCATAACGCTGGTAGTGACTCTATTCACAACGCTGGTAGCGACTCTATTCACAACGCTGTTAGCAACACTATTCACATCGCTGGTAGTAACACTATTCACAACGCTGGTAGTAACTCTATTCACAACGCTGGTAGTAACTCTATTCACAACACAGGTAGTAACTCTATTCACAACGCAGGCAGTATCTCTATTCCCAACGCTGGTTGTAACTCAATTAACAACGCTGGTAGTAACTCTATTCACAACGCTGGTAGTAACTCTATTCACACCGCTGGTAGTAACTCTATTCACAACGCTGGTAATAACTCTATTCACACTGCTGGTAGTAACTCTATTCACACCGCTGGTAGTAACTCTATTCACAACGCTGGTAGTAACTCTATTCACACCGCTGGTAGTCACTCTATTCACAACGCTGGTAGTAACTCTATTCACAAAGTTGGGACTAACTCTATTCACAACTCTGGTAGTAACTCTATTCACAACGCTGGTATTAACACGATTCACAACGCTGGGAGTAACTGTATTCACAACGCTGGTAGTAACTCCATTCACAACGCTGGTAGCGACTCTATTCACAACGCTGTTAGCAACTCTATTCACAACGCTGGTAATAACACTATTCACAATGCTGGTAGTAACTGTATTCACAACGCTGGTAGTATCTCTATTCACAACGCTGGTAGTAACTCTATTCACAACGCTGGTAGTAACTCTATTCACAACGCTGGTAGTAACTCTATTCACAACGCTGGTAGTAACTCTATTCACACCGCTGGCAGTAACTCTATTCACAATGCTGGGAGTAACTCTATTCACAACGCTGGTAGTAACTCTATTCACAACGCTGGTAGTAACTCTATTCACAACGCTGGTAGAAACTCTATTCACAACTTTGGGAGTAACTCTATTCACAACGCTGGTAGTAATTCAATTCACAACGCTGGAAGTAACTCTTTTCACACCGCTGGTAGGAACTCTATTCACAACGCTGGTAGTAACTCTATTCACAACGCTTGTGGTAACTCTATTCACAACGCTGGTAGCGACTCTATTCACAACGCTGTTAGTAACTCTATTCACAACGCTATAGTGACTCTATTCACAACGCTGGTAGTGACCCTATTCACAACACTGGTAGTAACTCTATTCACAACGCTGGTAGCAACTCTATTCATAACGCTGGTAGTTACTCTGTTCAAAACGCTGGTAGTGACTCTATTCACAACGCTGGTAGTGACTCTATTTAAAACACTGGTAGTAACTCTATTCACAACGCTGCAATTAACTGTATTCACAACGCTTCAAGTAACTCTATTCACAACGCTGGTAGCGACTCTATTCACAACGCAGTTAGCGACTCTATTCACAACGCAGGTAGCGACTCTATTCACAACGCTGGTAGCGAATCTATTCACAACGCTGGTAGTAACTCCATTCACATCGCTGGTAGTAACTGTATTCACAACGCTAGTAGTGACTCTATTCACAACGCTGGGAGGGACTCTATTCACAACGCTGGTAGTGAATCTATTCACAACGCTGGTAGTAACTCCATTCACATCGCTGTTAGGAACTCTATTCACAACGCTGGTAGTAGTTCAATTCACAACGCTGGTAGCGACTCTATTCACAACGCTGTTAGCAACTCTATTCACAACGCTGGAAGTAACTCTATTCACAATGCTGGTAGTAACTCTATTCTCAACGCTGGTAGAAACTCTATTCACAACGCTGGAAGAAACTCTATTCACAACGCTGGTAGTAACTCTATTCACAAAGCTGGGAGTAACTCTATTCACAACGCTGGGAGTAACTCTATTCACAACGCTGGTAGGAACTCTATTCACAACGCTGGGAGTAACTCTATTCACAATGCTGGTAGTATCTCTATTCACAACGCTGGTAGTAACTCTATTGACAACGCTAGTAGCAACTCTATTCACATCGCTGGGAGTAACTCTATTCACAACGCTGGTCGTAACTCTATTCAAAACGCTGGTAGTAACTCAATTCACAACGCTGGTAATAACTCTATTCACATCGCTTGTAGTGACTCTATTCACAACGCTGGGAGTAACTCTGTTCACAACGCTGCAAGTAACTCTATTCACAACGCTTGTAGCGACTCTATTCACAACGCTGGTGGTAACTCTATTCACCACGCTGGTAGTGACACTATTCACAACGCTGGTAGTGACTCTATTCAAAACACTGGTAGTAACTCTATTCACAACGCTGGTAGTAACTCTATTCAAAACGCTGGTATTAACTCCATTCACAAAGATGGGAGTAACTCTATTCACAATGCTGGTAGTAACTCTATTCACAACGCTGGTATTAACTCCATTCACAACGCTTGTAGTAACGCTATTCACAACGCTGGTAGTAACTCTATTCACAACGCTGGTAGTAACTCTCTTGACAACGCAGGTCGTAACTCTATTCACAACGCTGGTATTAACACCATTCACAAACCTGGGAGTAACTCTATTGACAACGCTGGTCGTAACTCTATTTACAACGCTGGTAGCGACTCTATTCACAACGCTGGTAGTAACTCTATTCACAACGCTGGTATTAACTCCATTCACAAAGCTGGGAGTAACTCTATTGACAACGCTGGTAGTAACTCTATTCACAACGCTGGTAGTAACTCTATTCACAACGCTCGTATTAACTCTATTCACAAAGCTGGTAGTAACTCAATTCACAACGCTGGTAGAAACTCTATTCACAACGCTGGTAGAAACTTTATTCACAACACTGGTATTAACTCTATTCACAACGCTGGTAGTGACTCTATTCACAACGCTGGTAGTAACTCAATTCACAACGCTGGTAGAAACTCTATTCACTACGCTGGTAGAAACTCTATTCACAACGCTGGTATTAACTCTATTCACAACGCTGGTAGTGACTCTATTCACAACGCTGGTAGTAACTCTATTCACACGCTGGTAGTAACTCTATTCACAACGCTTGTCGCGACTCTATTCACAACGCTGGTATTAACTCTATTCACAACGCTGGGAGTGACTCTATTCACAACGCTCGTAGTAACTCAATTCACAACGCTTGTAGAAACACTATTCACAACGCTGGTAGAAACTCTATTCACAACGTTGGGAGTAACTCTATTCACAACGCTGGTAGTAACTGTATTCCCAATGCTGGTAGTGACTCTATTCAAAACACTGGTGGTAACTCTGTTCACAACGCTGCAAGAAACTCTATTCACAACGCTGCTGGCGACGCTATTCACAACGCTGGTAGCGACTCTATTCACAATGCTGGGAGTAACTCTATTCACAACGCTGGTTGTAACTCTATTCACAACGCTGGTAGTAACTCGATTCACAACGCTGGTAGTAACTCTATTGACAACGCTGGTCGTAACTCTATTCACAACGCTGGTATTAACTCCATTCACAAAGCTGGGAGTAACTCTATTGACAAAGCTGGTAGTAACTCTATTCACAACCCTGGTAGTAACTCAATTCACAATGCTGGTAGTAACTCTATTCACAACGCTGGAAGAAACTCTATTCACAACGCTGGTATTAACTCTTTTCACAACGCTGGTAGTAACTCAATTCACAACGCTGGTAGAAACTCCATTCACAACGCTGGTAGAAACTCTATTCACAATGCTGGTATTAACTCTATTCACAACGCTGGTAGTGACTCTATTCACAACGCTGGTAGAAACTCTATTCACAACGCTGGTATTAACTCTATTCACAATGCTGGTAGTGAATCTATGCACAACGCTGGTAGTAACTCTATTCACACGCTGGTAGTAACTCTATTCACAACGCTGGTAATAACACTATTCACAATGCTGGTAGTAACTGTATTCACAACGCTGGTAGTATCTCTATTCACAACGCTGGTAGTAACTCTATTCACAACGCTGGTAGTAACTCTATTCACAACGCTGGTAGTAACTCTATTCACAACGCTGGTAGTAACTCTATTCACACCGCTGGCAGTAACTCTATTCACAATGCTGGGAGTAACTCTATTCACAACGCTGGTAGTAACTCTATTCACAACGCTGGTAGTAACTCTATTCACAACGCTGGTAGAAACTCTATTCACAACTTTGGGAGTAACTCTATTCACAACGCTGGTAGTAATTCAATTCACAACGCTGGAAGTAACTCTTTTCACACCGCTGGTAGGAACTCTATTCACAACGCTGGTAGTAACTCTATTCACAACGCTTGTGGTAACTCTATTCACAACGCTGGTAGCGACTCTATTCACAACGCTGTTAGTAACTCTATTCACAACGCTATAGTGACTCTATTCACAACGCTGGTAGTGACCCTATTCACAACACTGGTAGTAACTCTATTCACAACGCTGGTAGCAACTCTATTCATAACGCTGGTAGTTACTCTGTTCAAAACGCTGGTAGTGACTCTATTCACAACGCTGGTAGTGACTCTATTTAAAACACTGGTAGTAACTCTATTCACAACGCTGCAATTAACTGTATTCACAACGCTTCAAGTAACTCTATTCACAACGCTGGTAGCGACTCTATTCACAACGCAGTTAGCGACTCTATTCACAACGCAGGTAGCGACTCTATTCACAACGCTGGTAGCGAATCTATTCACAACGCTGGTAGTAACTCCATTCACATCGCTGGTAGTAACTGTATTCACAACGCTAGTAGTGACTCTATTCACAACGCTGGGAGGGACTCTATTCACAACGCTGGTAGTGAATCTATTCACAACGCTGGTAGTAACTCCATTCACATCGCTGTTAGGAACTCTATTCACAACGCTGGTAGTAGTTCAATTCACAACGCTGGTAGCGACTCTATTCACAACGCTGTTAGCAACTCTATTCACAACGCTGGAAGTAACTCTATTCACAATGCTGGTAGTAACTCTATTCTCAACGCTGGTAGAAACTCTATTCACAACGCTGGTATTAACTCTATTCACATCGCTGGTAGTGACTCTATTCACAACGCTGGGAAAAACTCTATTCACAACGCTGCAAGTAACTCTATTCACAACGCTTGTAGCGACTCTATTCACAACGCTGGTGGTAACTCTATTCACCACGCTGGTAGTGACTCTATTCACAATGCTCGTAGTGACTCTATTCAAAACACTGGTGGAAACTCTGTTCACAACGCTGCAAGAAACTCTATTCACAACGCTGCTGGCGACGCTATTCACAACGCTGGTAGTGACTCTATTCACAACGCTGGTAGTAACTCAATTCACAACGCTGGTAGAAACTCTATTCACAACGCTGATATTAACTCTATTCACAACGCTGGTAGTGAATCTATGCACAACGCTGGTAGTAACTCTATTCACACGCTGGTAGTAACTCGATTCAAAACGCTTGTCGCGACTCTATTCACAACGCTGGTGGTAACTCTATTCACTACGCTGGTAGTGACTCTATTCACAACGCTTGTAGTGACTCTCTTCAAAAGACTGGTAGTAACTCTATTCACAACCTGTAAGTAACTCTATTCACAACGCTTGTCGCGACTCTATTCACAACGCTGGTGGTAATTCTATTCACCACGTTGGTAGTGACTCTTTTCACAACGCTGGTAGTGACTCTATTCAAAACACTGGTAGTAACTCTATTCACAACGCTGCAAGTAACAATATTCACAACGCGGTTAGCGACGCTATTCACAAAGCTGGTAGCGACTCTATTCACAACGCTGGTAGTAACTCCATTCACAACGCTGGTAGTAACTCTATTCACAACGCTGGTAGTAACTCTATTCATAACGCTGGTAGTGACTCTATTCACAACGCTGGTAGCGACTCTATTCACAACGCTGTTAGCAACACTATTCACATCGCTGGTAGTAACACTATTCACAACGCTGGTAGTAACTCTATTCACAACGCTGGTAGTAACTCTATTCACAACACAGGTAGTAACTCTATTCACAACGCAGGCAGTATCTCTATTCCCAACGCTGGTTGTAACTCAATTAACAACGCTGGTAGTAACTCTATTCACAACGCTGGTAGTAACTCTATTCACACCGCTGGTAGTAACTCTATTCACAACGCTGGTAATAACTCTATTCACACTGCTGGTAGTAACTCTATTCACACCGCTGGTAGTAACTCTATTCACAACGCTGGTAGTAACTCTATTCACACCGCTGGTAGTCACTCTATTCACAACGCTGGTAGTAACTCTATTCACAAAGTTGGGACTAACTCTATTCACAACTCTGGTAGTAACTCTATTCACAACGCTGGTATTAACACGATTCACAACGCTGGGAGTAACTGTATTCACAACGCTGGTAGTAACTCCATTCACAACGCTGGTAGCGACTCTATTCACAACGCTGTTAGCAACTCTATTCACAACGCTGGTAATAACACTATTCACAATGCTGGTAGTAACTGTATTCACAACGCTGGTAGTATCTCTATTCACAACGCTGGTAGTAACTCTATTCACAACGCTGGTAGTAACTCTATTCACAACGCTGGTAGTAACTCTATTCACAACGCTGGTAGTAACTCTATTCACACCGCTGGCAGTAACTCTATTCACAATGCTGGGAGTAACTCTATTCACAACGCTGGTAGTAACTCTATTCACAACGCTGGTAGTAACTCTATTCACAACGCTGGTAGAAACTCTATTCACAACTTTGGGAGTAACTCTATTCACAACGCTGGTAGTAATTCAATTCACAACGCTGGAAGTAACTCTTTTCACACCGCTGGTAGGAACTCTATTCACAACGCTGGTAGTAACTCTATTCACAACGCTTGTGGTAACTCTATTCACAACGCTGGTAGCGACTCTATTCACAACGCTGTTAGTAACTCTATTCACAACGCTATAGTGACTCTATTCACAACGCTGGTAGTGACCCTATTCACAACACTGGTAGTAACTCTATTCACAACGCTGGTAGCAACTCTATTCATAACGCTGGTAGTTACTCTGTTCAAAACGCTGGTAGTGACTCTATTCACAACGCTGGTAGTGACTCTATTTAAAACACTGGTAGTAACTCTATTCACAACGCTGCAATTAACTGTATTCACAACGCTTCAAGTAACTCTATTCACAACGCTGGTAGCGACTCTATTCACAACGCAGTTAGCGACTCTATTCACAACGCAGGTAGCGACTCTATTCACAACGCTGGTAGCGAATCTATTCACAACGCTGGTAGTAACTCCATTCACATCGCTGGTAGTAACTGTATTCACAACGCTAGTAGTGACTCTATTCACAACGCTGGGAGGGACTCTATTCACAACGCTGGTAGTGAATCTATTCACAACGCTGGTAGTAACTCCATTCACATCGCTGTTAGGAACTCTATTCACAACGCTGGTAGTAGTTCAATTCACAACGCTGGTAGCGACTCTATTCACAACGCTGTTAGCAACTCTATTCACAACGCTGGAAGTAACTCTATTCACAATGCTGGTAGTAACTCTATTCTCAACGCTGGTAGAAACTCTATTCACAACGCTGGAAGAAACTCTATTCACAACGCTGGTAGTAACTCTATTCACAAAGCTGGGAGTAACTCTATTCACAACGCTGGGAGTAACTCTATTCACAACGCTGGTAGGAACTCTATTCACAACGCTGGGAGTAACTCTATTCACAATGCTGGTAGTATCTCTATTCACAACGCTGGTAGTAACTCTATTGACAACGCTAGTAGCAACTCTATTCACATCGCTGGGAGTAACTCTATTCACAACGCTGGTCGTAACTCTATTCAAAACGCTGGTAGTAACTCAATTCACAACGCTGGTAATAACTCTATTCACATCGCTTGTAGTGACTCTATTCACAACGCTGGGAGTAACTCTGTTCACAACGCTGCAAGTAACTCTATTCACAACGCTTGTAGCGACTCTATTCACAACGCTGGTGGTAACTCTATTCACCACGCTGGTAGTGACACTATTCACAACGCTGGTAGTGACTCTATTCAAAACACTGGTAGTAACTCTATTCACAACGCTGGTAGTAACTCTATTCAAAACGCTGGTATTAACTCCATTCACAAAGATGGGAGTAACTCTATTCACAATGCTGGTAGTAACTCTATTCACAACGCTGGTATTAACTCCATTCACAACGCTTGTAGTAACGCTATTCACAACGCTGGTAGTAACTCTATTCACAACGCTGGTAGTAACTCTCTTGACAACGCAGGTCGTAACTCTATTCACAACGCTGGTATTAACACCATTCACAAACCTGGGAGTAACTCTATTGACAACGCTGGTCGTAACTCTATTTACAACGCTGGTAGCGACTCTATTCACAACGCTGGTAGTAACTCTATTCACAACGCTGGTATTAACTCCATTCACAAAGCTGGGAGTAACTCTATTGACAACGCTGGTAGTAACTCTATTCACAACGCTGGTAGTAACTCTATTCACAACGCTCGTATTAACTCTATTCACAAAGCTGGTAGTAACTCAATTCACAACGCTGGTAGAAACTCTATTCACAACGCTGGTAGAAACTTTATTCACAACACTGGTATTAACTCTATTCACAACGCTGGTAGTGACTCTATTCACAACGCTGGTAGTAACTCAATTCACAACGCTGGTAGAAACTCTATTCACTACGCTGGTAGAAACTCTATTCACAACGCTGGTATTAACTCTATTCACAACGCTGGTAGTGACTCTATTCACAACGCTGGTAGTAACTCTATTCACACGCTGGTAGTAACTCTATTCACAACGCTTGTCGCGACTCTATTCACAACGCTGGTATTAACTCTATTCACAACGCTGGGAGTGACTCTATTCACAACGCTCGTAGTAACTCAATTCACAACGCTTGTAGAAACACTATTCACAACGCTGGTAGAAACTCTATTCACAACGTTGGGAGTAACTCTATTCACAACGCTGGTAGTAACTGTATTCCCAATGCTGGTAGTGACTCTATTCAAAACACTGGTGGTAACTCTGTTCACAACGCTGCAAGAAACTCTATTCACAACGCTGCTGGCGACGCTATTCACAACGCTGGTAGCGACTCTATTCACAATGCTGGGAGTAACTCTATTCACAACGCTGGTTGTAACTCTATTCACAACGCTGGTAGTAACTCGATTCACAACGCTGGTAGTAACTCTATTGACAACGCTGGTCGTAACTCTATTCACAACGCTGGTATTAACTCCATTCACAAAGCTGGGAGTAACTCTATTGACAAAGCTGGTAGTAACTCTATTCACAACCCTGGTAGTAACTCAATTCACAATGCTGGTAGTAACTCTATTCACAACGCTGGAAGAAACTCTATTCACAACGCTGGTATTAACTCTTTTCACAACGCTGGTAGTAACTCAATTCACAACGCTGGTAGAAACTCCATTCACAACGCTGGTAGAAACTCTATTCACAATGCTGGTATTAACTCTATTCACAACGCTGGTAGTGACTCTATTCACAACGCTGGTAGAAACTCTATTCACAACGCTGGTATTAACTCTATTCACAATGCTGGTAGTGAATCTATGCACAACGCTGGTAGTAACTCTATTCACACGCTGGTAGTAACTCTATTCACAACGCTTGTCGCGACTCTATTCACAACGCTGGTGGTAACTCAATCACCACGCTGGTAGTGACTCTATTCACAACGCTGGTAGTGACTCTCTTCAAAACACTGGTAGTAACTCTATTCACATCCTGTAAGTAACTCTATTCACAACGCTTGTCGCGACTCTATTCACAACGCTGGTAGTGACCCTATTCACAACACTGGTAGTAACTCCATTCACAACGCTGGTAGCAACTCTATTCACAACGCTGCAAGTAACTCTATTCACAACGCTTGTAGCGACTCTATTCACAACGCTGGTGGTAACTCTATTCACCACGCTGGTAGTGACTCTATTCACAATGCTGGTAGTGACTCTATTCAAAACACTGGTGGTAACTCTATTCAAACGCTGCAAGTAACTCTATTCACAACGCTGCTGGCGACGCTATTCACAACGCTGGTTACGACTCTATTCACAACGCTGGGAGTAACTCTATTCACAACGCTGGTAGTAACTCTATTCACAACGCTGGTAGTAACTCTATTCACAACGCTGGTAGTAACTCTATTGACAACGCTGGTCGTAACTCTATTCACAACGCTGGTATTAACTCCATTCACAAAGCTGGGAGTAACTCTATTGACAACGCTGTTAGTAACTCTATTCACAACGCTGGTAGTAACTCTATTCACAACGCTGGTAGTAACTCTACTCACAACGCTGGAAGAAACTCTATTCACAACGCTGGTATTAACTCTTTTCACAACGCTGGTAGTAACTCAATTCACAACGCTGGTAGAAACTCTATTCACAACGCTTGTAGAAACTCTATTCACAACGCTGGTATTAACTATTCACAACGCTGGTAGTGACTCTATTCACAACGCTGGTAGTAACTCAATTCACAACGCTGGTAGAAACTCTATTCACAACGCTGGTAGAAACTCTATTCACAACGTTGGGAGTAACTCTATTCACAACGCTGGTAGTAACTCTATTCACAACGCTGATAGTAACTCTTTTCACACCGCTGGTAGTAACTCTATTCAAACCGCTGGCAGTAACTCTATTCACAAGGCTGGAAGTAACCCTATTCACAACGCTGGTAGTAACTCTATTCACAACGCTGGTAGTAACTCTATTCACAACGCTTGTGGTAACTCTATTAACAACGCTGGTAGCGACTCTATTCACAACGCTGGTAGTAACTCTATTCACAACGCTGGTAGTGACTCTATTCACAACGCTGGTAGTGACCCTATTCACAACACTGGTAGTACTCCATTCACAACGCTGGTAGCAACTCTATTCATAACGCTGGTAGTTACTCTATTCACAACGCTGGTAGTGACTCTATTCACAACGCTGGTAGTGACTCTATTCAAAACACTGGTAGTAACTCTATTCACAACGCTGCAATTAACTCTATTCACAACGCTGGGAGTAACTCTATTCACAACGCTGGTCGTAACTCTATTCAAAATGCTGGTAGTAACTCAATTCACAACGCTGGTAATAACTCTATTCTCAACGCTGTAGAAACTCTATTCACAACGCTGGTAGAAACTCTATTCACAACGCTGGTATTAACTCTATTCACATCGCTGGTAGTGACTCTATTCACAACGCTGGTGGTAACTCTATTCACCACGCTGGTAGTGACTCTATTCACAATGCTCGTAGTGACTCTATTCAAAACACTGGTGGAAACTCTGTTCACAACGCTGCAAGAAACTCTATTCACAACGCTGCTGGCGACGCTATTCACAACGCTGGTAAAGACTCTATTCACAACGCTGGTAGTAACTCAATTCACAACGCTGGTAGAAACTCTATTCACAACGCTGATATTAACTCTATTCACAACGCTGGTAGTGAATCTATGCACAACGCTGGTAGTAACTCTATTCACACGCTGGTAGTAACTCGATTCACAACGCTTGACGCGACTCTATTCACAACGCTGGTGGTAACTCTATTCACTACGCTGGTAGTGACTCTATTCACAACCCTTGTAGTGACTCTCTTCAAAAGACTGGTAGTAACTCTATTCACAACCTGTAAGTAACTCTATTCACAACGCTTGTCGCGACTCTATTCACAACGCTGGTGGTAATTCTATTCACCACGTTGGTAGTGACTCTATTCACAACGCTGGTAGTGACTCTATTCAAAACACTGGTAGTAACTCTATTCACAACGCTGCAAGTAACAATATTCACAACGCTGGTAGCGACGCTATTCACAAAGCTGGTAGCGACTCTATTCACAACGCTGGTAGTAACTCCATTCACAACGCTGGTAGTAACTCTATTCACAACGCTGGTAGTAACTCTATTCATAACGCTGGTAGTGACTCTATTCACAACGCTGGTAGCGACTCTATTCACAACGCTGGTAGTAACTCCATTCACAACGCTGGTAGTAACACTATTCACAACGCTGGTAGTAACTCTATTCACAACGCTGGTAGTAACTCTATTCACAACACAGGTAGTAACTCTATTCACAACGCAGGCAGTATCTCTATTCTCAACGCTGGTTGTAACGCAATTAACAACGCTGGCAGTAACTCTATTCACAAAGCTGGTAGTAACTCTATTCACACCGCTGGTAGTAACTCTATTCACAACGCTGGTAGTAACTCTATTCACACTGCTGGTAGTAACTCTATTCACACCGCTGGTAGTAACTCTATTCTCAACGCTGGTAGAAACTCTATTCACAACGCTGGAAGAAACTCTATTCACAACGCTGGAATTAACTCTATTCACAACGCTGGGAGTAACTCTATTCACAATGCTGGTAGTATCTCTATTCACAATGCTGGTAGTAACTCTATTGACAACGCTAGTAGCAACTCTATTCACATCGCTGGGAGTAACTCTATTCACAACGCTGGTCGTAACTCTATTCAAAACGCTGGTAGTAACTCAATTCACAACGCTGGTAATAACTCAATTCACATCGCTGGTAGTGACTCTATTCACAACGCTGGGAGTAACTCTATTCACAACGCTGCAAGTAACTCTATTCACAACGCTTGTAGTAACGCTATTCACAACGCTGGTAGTAACTCTATTCACAACGCTGGTAGTAACTCTCTTGACAACGCAGGTCGTAACTCTATTCACAACGCTGGTATTAACTCCATTCACAAACCTGGGAGTAACTCTATTGACAACGCTGGTCGTAACTCTATTTACAACGCTGGTAGCGACTCTATTCACAACGCTGGAAGTAACTCTATTCACAACGCTGGTATTTACTCCATTCACAAAGCTGGGAGTAACTCTATTGACAACGCTGGTAGTAACTCTATTCACAACGCTGGTAGTAACTCTATGCACAACGCTCGTATTAACTCTATTCACAAAGCTGGTAGTAACTCAATTCACAACGCTGGTAGAAACTCTATTCACAACGCTGGTAGAAAATTTATTCACAACACTGGTATTAACTCTATTCACAACGCTGGTAGTGACTCTATTCACAACGCTGGTAGTAACTCAATTCACAACGCTGGTAGAAACTCTATTCACTACGCTGGTAGAAACTCTATTCACAACGCTGGTATTAACTCTATTCACAACGCTGGTAGTGACTCTATTCACAACGCTGGTAGTAACTCTATTCACACGCTGGTAGTAACTCTATTCACAACGCTTGTCGCGACTCTATTCACAACGCTGGTATTAACTCTATTCACAACGCTTGGAGTGACTCTATTCACAACGCTGGTAGTAACTCAATTCACAACGCTTGTAGAAACTCTATTCACAACGCTGGTAGAAACTCTATTCACAACGTTGGGAGTAACTCTATTCACAACGCTGGTAGTAACTCTATTCACAACGCTGATAGTAACTATTTTCACACCGCTGGGAGTAACTCTATTCAAACCGCTGGTAGTAACTCTATTCACAACGCTGGAAGTAACCCTATTCACAACGCTGGTAGTAACTCTATTCACAACGCTGGTAGTAACTCTATTCACAACGCTTGTGGTAACTCTATTCACAACGCTGGTAGCGACTCTATTCACAACACTGGTAGTAACTCGATTCACAACGCTGGTAGTGACTCTATTCACAACGCTGGTAGTGACTCTATTCAAAACACTGGTAGTAACTCTATTCACAACGCTGCAATTAACTCTATTCACAACGCTGCAAGTAACTCAATTCACAACGCTGGTAGTAGCTGTATTCACAATGCTGGTAGTGACTCTATTCACAACGTTGGTAGTAACTCCATTCACATCGCTGGTAGTAACTCTATTCACAACGCTGGTAGTAGCTCTTTTCACAACGCTGGTAGCGACTCTATTCACAACGCTGTTAGCAACTCTATTCACAACGCTGGTAGTAACTCTATTCACAATGCTGGTAGTAACTCTATTCTCAACGCTGGTAGAAACTCTATTCACAACGCTGGTAGTAACTCTATTCACAACGCTGGTATTAACTCTATTCACAAAGCTGGGAGTAACTCTATTCACAACGCTGGTAGTAACTCTATTCACAACGCTGGTAGAAACTCTATTCACAACTTTGGGAGTAACTCTATTCACAACGCTGGTAGTAATTCAATTCACAACGCTGGAAGTAACTCTTTTCACACCGCTGGTAGGAACTCTATTCACAACGCTGGTAGTAACTCTATTCACAACGCTTGTGGTAACTCTATTCACAACGCTGGTAGCGACTCTATTCACAACGCTGTTAGTAACTCTATTCACAACGCTATAGTGACTCTATTCACAACGCTGGTAGTGACCCTATTCACAACACTGGTAGTAACTCTATTCACAACGCTGGTAGCAACTCTATTCATAACGCTGGTAGTAACTCTATTCACAACGCTGCAATTAACTGTATTCACAACGCTGCAAGTAACTCTATTCACAACGCTGGTAGCGACTCTATTCACAACGCAGTTAGCGACTCTATTCACAACGCAGGTAGCGACTCTATTCACAACGCTGGTAGCGAATCTATTCACAACGCTGGTAGTAACTCCATTCACATCGCTGGTAGTAACTCTATTCACAACGCTAGTAGTGACTCTATTCACAACGCTGGGAGGGACTCTATTCACAACGCTGGTAGTGAATCTATTCACAACGCTGGTAGTAACTCCATTCACATCGCTGTTAGTAACTCTATTCACAACGCTGGTAGTAGTTCAATTCACAACGCTGGTAGCGACTCTATTCACAACGCTGTTAGCAACTCTATTCACAACGCTGGAAGTAACTCTATTCACAATGCTGGTAGTAACTCTATTCTCAACGCTGGTAGAAACTCTATTCACAACGCTGGAAGAAACTCTATTCACAACGCTGGAATTAACTCTATTCACAAAGCTGGGAGTAACTCTATTCACAACGCTGGGAGTAACTCTATTCACAACGCTGGTAGTAACTCTATTCACAACGCTGGGAGTAACTCTATTCACAATGCTGGTAGTATCTCTATTCACAACGCTGGTAGTAACTCTATTGACAACGCTAGTAGCAACTCTATTCACATCGCTGGGAGTAACTCTATTCACAACGCTGGTCGTAACTCTATTCAAAACGCTGGTAGTAACTCAATTCACAACGCTGGTAATAACTCTATTCACATCGCTTGTAGTGACTCTATTCACAACGCTGGGAGTAACTCTATTCACAACGCTGCAAGTAACTCTATTCACAACGCTTGTAGCGACTCTATTCACAACGCTGGTGGTAACTCTATTCACCACGCTGGTAGTGACACTATTCACAACGCAGTTAGTGACTCTATTCAAAACACTGGTAGTAACTCTATTCACAACGCTGGTAGTAACTCTATTCAAAACGCTGGTATTAACTCCATTCACAAAGATGGGAGTAACTCTATTCACAATGCTGGTAGTAACTCTATTCACAACGCTGGTATTAACTCCATTCACAACGCTTGTAGTAACGCTATTCACAACGCTGGTAGTAACTCTATTCACAACGCTGGTAGTAACTCTCTTGACAACGCAGGTCGTAACTCTATTCACAACGCTGGTATTAACACCATTCACAAACCTGGGAGTAACTCTATTGACAACGCTGGTCGTAACTCTATTTACAACGCTGGTAGCGACTCTATTCACAACGCTGGTAGTAACTCTATTCACAACGCTGGTATTAACTCCATTCACAATGCTGGGAGTAACTCTAATGACAACGCTGGTAGTAACTCTATTCACAACGCTGGTAGTAACTCTATTCACAACGCTCGTATTAACTCTATTCACAAAGCTGGTAGTAACTCAATTCACAACGCTGGTAGAAACTCTATTCACAACGCTGGTAGAAACTTTATTCACAACACTGGTATTAACTCTATTCACAACGCTGGTAGTGACTCTATTCACAACGCTGGTAGTAACTCAATTCACAACGCTGGTAGAAACTCTATTCACTACGCTGGTAGAAACTCTATTCACAACGCTGGTATTAACACTATTCACAACGCTGGTAGTGACTCTATTCACAACACTGGTAGTAACTCTATTCACACGCTGGTAGTAACTCTATTCACAACGCTTGTCGCGACTCTATTCACAACGCTGGTATTAACTCTTTTCACAACGCTGGGAGTGACTCTATTCACAACGCTCGTAGTAACTCAATTCACAACGCTTGTAGAAACTCTATTCACAATGCTGGTAGAAACTCTATTCACAACGTTGGGAGTAACTCTATTCACAACGCTGGTAGTAACTCTATTCACAATGCTGGTAGTGACTCTATTCAAAACACTGGTGGTAACTCTGTTCACAACGCTGCAAGAAACTCTATTCACAACGCTGCTGGCGACGCTATTCACAACGCTGGTAGCGACTCTATTCACAACGCTGGGAGTAACTCTATTCACAACGCTGGTTGTAACTCTATTCACAACGCTGGTAGTAACTCGATTCACAACGCTGGTAGTAACTCTATTGACAACGCTGGTCGTAACTCTATTCACAACGCTGGTATTAACTCCATTCACAAAGCTGGGAGTAACTCTATTGACAACGCTGGTAGTAACTCTATTCACAACCCTGGTAGTAACTCAATTCACAACGCTGGTAGTAACTCTATTCACAACGCTGGAAGAAACTCTATTCACAATGCTGGTATTAACTCTTTTCACAACGCTGGTAGTAACTCAATTCACAACGCTGGTAGAAACTCTATTCACAACGCTGGTAGAAACTCTATTCACAACGCTGGTATTAACTCTATTCACAACGCTGGTAGTGAATCTATGCACAACGCTGGTAGTAACTCTATTCAAACGCTGGTAGTAACTCTATTCACAACGCTTGTCGCGACTCTATTCACAACGCTGGTGGTAACTCTATTCACCACGCTGGTAGTGACTCTATTCACAACGCTGGTAGTGACTCTCTTCAAAACACTGGTAGTAACTCTATTCACAACCTGTAAGTAACTCTATTCACAACGCTTGTCGCGACTCTATTCACAACGCTGGTAGTGACCCTATTCACAACACTGGTAGTAACTCCATTCACAACGCTGGTAGCAACTCTATTCACAACGCTGCAAGTAACTCTATTCACAACGCTTGTAGCGACTCTATTCACAACGCTCGTGGTAACTCTATTCACCACGCTGGTAGTGACTCTATTCACAATGCTGGTAGTGACTCTATTCAAAACACTGGTGGTAACTCTATTCAAACGCTGCAAGTAACTCTATTCACAACGCTGCTGGCGACGCTATTCACAACGCTGGTTACGACTCTATTCACAACGCTGGGAGTAACTCTATTCACAACGCTGGTAGTAACTCTATTCACAACGCTGGTAGTAACTCTATTCACAACGCTGGTAGTAACTCTATTGACAACGCTGGTCGTAACTCTATTCACAACGCTGGTATTAACTCCATTCACAAAGCTGGGAGTAACTCTATTGACAACGCTGTTAGTAACTCTATTCACAACGCTGGTAGTAACTCTATTCACAACGCTGGTAGTAACTCTACTCACAACGCTGGAAGAAACTCTATTCACAACGCTGGTATTAACTCTTTTCACAACGCTGGTAGTAACTCAATTCACAACGCTGGTAGAAACTCTATTCACAACGCTTGTAGAAACTCTATTCACAACGCTGGTATTAACTATTCACAACGCTGGTAGTGACTCTATTCACAACGCTGGTGGTAACTCAATTCACAACGCTGGTAGAAACTCTATTCACAACGCTGGTAGAAACTCTATTCACAACGTTGGGAGTAACTCTATTCACAACGCTGGTAGTAACTCTATTCACAACGCTGATAGTAACTCTTTTCACACCGCTGGTAGTAACTCTATTCAAACCGCTGGTAGTAACTCTATTCACAAGGCTGGAAGTAACCCTATTCACAACGCTGGTAGTAACTCTATTCACAACGCTGGTAGTAACTCTATTCACAACGCTTGTGGTAACTCTATTAACAAAGCTGGTAGCGACTCTATTCACAACGCTGGTAGTAACTCTATTCACAACGCTGGTAGTGACTCTATTCACAACGCTGGTAGTGACCCTATTCACAACACTGGTAGTACTCCATTCACAACGCTGGTAGCAACTCTATTCATAACGCTGGTAGTTACTCTATTCACAACGCTGGTAGTGACTCTATTCACAACGCTGGTAGTGACTCTATTCAAAACACTGGTAGTAACTCTATTCACAACGCTGCAATTAACTCTATTCACAACGCTGGGAGTAACTCTATTCACAACGCTGGTCGTAACTCTATTCAAAATGCTGGTAGTAACTCAATTCACAACGCTGGTAATAACTCTATTCTCAACGCTGTAGAAACTCTATTCACAACGCTGGTAGAAACTCTATTCACAACGCTGGTATTAACTCTATTCACATCGCTGGTAGTGACTCTATTCACAACGCTGGTGGTAACTCTATTCACCACGCTGGTAGTGACTCTATTCACAATGCTCGTAGTGACTCTATTCAAAACACTGGTGGAAACTCTGTTCACAACGCTGCAAGAAACTCTATTCACAACGCTGCTGGCGACGCTAATCACAACGCTGGTAGTGACTCTATTCACAACGCTGGTAGTAACTCAATTCACAACGCTGGTAGAAACTCTATTCACAACGCTGATATTAACTCTATTCACAACGCTGGTAGTGAATCTATGCACAACGCTGGTAGTAACTCTATTCACACGCTGGTAGTAACTCGATTCACAACGCTTGACGCGACTCTATTCACAACGCTGGTGGTAACTCTATTCACTACGCTGGTAGTGACTCTATTCACAACGCTTGTAGTGACTCTCTTCAAAAGACTGGTAGTAACTCTATTCACAACCTGTAAGTAACTCTATTCACAACGCTTGTCGCGACTCTATTCACAACGCTGGTGGTAATTCTATTCACCACGTTGGTAGTGACTCTATTCACAACGCTGGTAGTGACTCTATTCAAAACACTGGTAGTAACTCTATTCACAACGCTGCAAGTAACAATATTCACAACGCTGGTAGCGACGCTATTCACAAAGCTGGTAGCGACTCTATTCACAACGCTGGTAGTAACTCCATTCACAACGCTGGTAGTAACTCTATTCACAACGCTGGTAGTAACTCTATTCATAACGCTGGTAGTGACTCTATTCACAACGCTGGTAGCGACTCTATTCACAACGCTGTTAGCAACACTATTCACAACGCTGGTAGTAACACTATTCACAACGCTGGTAGTAACTCTATTCACAACGCTGGTAGTAACTCTATTCACAACGCTGGTAGTAACTCTATTCACAACCCTGGTAGTAACTCAATTCACAACGCTGGTAGTAACTCTATTCACAACGCTGGAAGAAACTCTATTCACAACGCTGTTATTAACTCTTTTCACAACGCTGGTAGTAACTCAATTCACAACGCTGGTAGAAACTCTATTCACAACGCTGGTAGAAACTCTATTCACAATGCTGGTATTAACTCTATTCACAACGCTGGTAGTGACTCTATTCACAACGCTGGTAGAAACTCTATTCACAACGCTGGTATTAACTCTATTCACAACGCTGGTAGTGAATCTATGCACAACGCTGGTAGTAACTCTATTCACACGCTGGTAGTAACTCTATTCACAACGCTTGTCGCGACTCTATTCACAACGCTGGTGGTAACTCTATTCACCACGCTGGTAGTGACTCTATTCACAACGCTGGTAGTGACTCTCTTCAAAACACTGGTAGTAACTCTATTCACAACCTGTAAGTAACTCTATTCACAACGCTTGTCGCGACTCTATTCACAACGCTGGTAGTGACCCTATTCACAACACTGGTAGTAACTCCATTCACAACGCTGGTAGCAACTCTATTCACAACGCTGCAAGTAACTCTATTCACAACGCTTGTAGCGACTCTATTCACAACGCTGGTGGTAACTCTATTCACCACGCTGGTAGTGACTCTATTCACAATGCTGGTAGTGACTCTATTCAAAACACTGGTGGTAACTCTATTCAAACGCTGCAAGTAACTCTATTCACAACGCTGCTGGCGACGCTATTCACAACGCTGGTTACGACTCTATTCACAACGCTGGGAGTAACTCTATTCACAACGCTGGTAGTAACTCTATTCACAACGCTGGTAGTAACTCTATTCACAACGCTGGTAGTAACTCTATTGACAACGCTGGTCGTAACTCTATTCACAACGCTGGTATTAACTCCATTCACAAAGCTGGGAGTAACTCTATTGACAACGCTGTTAGTAACTCTATTCACAACGCTGGTAGTAACTCTATTCACAACGCTGGTAGTAACTCTACTCACAACGCTGGAAGAAACTCTATTCACAACGCTGGTATTAACTCTTTTCACAACGCTGGTAGTAACTCAATTCACAACGCTGGTAGAAACTCTATTCACAACGCTTGTAGAAACTCTATTCACAACGCTGGTATTAACTATTCACAACGCTGGTAGTGACTCTATTCACAACGCTGGTGGTAAGTCAATTCACAACGCTGGTAGAAACTCTATTCACAACGCTGGTAGAAACTCTATTCACAACGTTGGGATTAACTCTATTCACAATGCTGGTAGTAACTCTATTCACAACGCTGATAGTAACTCTTTTCACACCGCTGGTAGTAACTCTATTCAAACCGCTGGTAGTAACTCTATTCACAAGGCTGGAAGTAACCCTATTCACAACGCTGGTAGTAACTCTATTCACAACGCTGGTAGTAACTCTATTCACAACGCTTGTGGTAACTCTATTAACAACGCTGGTAGCGACTCTATTCACAACGCTGGTAGTAACTCTATTCACAACGCTGGTAGTGACTCTATTCACAACGCTGGTAGTGACCCTATTCACAACACTGGTAGTACTCCATTCACAACGCTGGTAGCAACTCTATTCATAACGCTGGTAGTTACTCTATTCACAACGCTGGTAGTGACTCTATTCACAACGCTGGTAGTGACTCTATTCAAAACACTGGTAGTAACTCTATTCACAACGCTGCAATTAACTCTATTCACAACGCTGGGAGTAACTCTATTCACAACGCTGGTCGTAACTCTATTCAAAATGCTGGTAGTAACTCAATTCACAACGCTGGTAATAACTCTATTCTCAACGCTGTAGAAACTCTATTCACAACGCTGGTAGAAACTCTATTCACAACGCTGGTATTAACTCTATTCACATCGCTGGTAGTGACTCTATTCACAACGCTGGTGGTAACTCTATTCACCACGCTGGTAGTGACTCTATTCACAATGCTCGTAGTGACTCTATTCAAAACACTGGTGGAAACTCTGTTCACAACGCTGCAAGAAACTCTATTCACAACGCTGCTGGCGACGCTATTCACAACGCTGGTAGTGACTCTATTCACAACGCTGGTAGTAACTCAATTCACAACGCTGGTAGAAACTCTATTCACAACGCTGATATTAACTCTATTCACAACGCTGGTAGTGAATCTATGCACAACGCTGGTAGTAACTCTATTCACACGCTGGTAGTAACTCGATTCACAACGCTTGACGCGACTCTATTCACAAAGCTGGTGGTAACTCTATTCACTACGCTGGTAGTGACTCTATTCACAACGCTTGTAGTGACTCTCTTCAAAAGACTGGTAGTAACTCTATTCACAACCTGTAAGTAACTCTATTCACAACGCTTGTCGCGACTCTATTCACAACGCTGGTGATAATTCTATTCACCACGTTGGTAGTGACTCTATTCACAACGCTGGTAGTGACTCTATTCAAAACACTGGTAGTAACTCTATTCACAACGCTGCAAGTAACAATATTCACAACGCTGGTAGCGACGCTATTCACAAAGCTGGTAGCGACTCTATTCACAACGCTGGTAGTAACTCCATTCACAACGCTGGTAGTAACTCTATTCACAACGCTGGTAGTAACTCTATTCATAACGCTGGTAGTGACTCTATTCACAACGCTGGTAGCGACTCTATTCACAACGCTGTTAGCAACACTATTCACAACGCTGGTAGTAACTCTATTCACAACACAGGTAGTAACTCTATTCACAACGCAGGCAGAATCTCTATTCTCAACGCTGGTTGTAACTCAATTAACAACGCTGGTAGTAACTCTATTCACAAAGCTGGTAGTAACTCTATTCACAACGCTGGTAGTAACTCTATTCACAACACTGGTAGTAACTCTATTCACACTGCTGGTAGTAACTCTATTCACACCGCTGGTAGTAACTCTATTCTCAACGCTGGTAGAAACTCTATCCACAACGCTGGAAGAAACTCTATTCACAACGCTGGAATTAACTCTATTCACAAAGCTGGGAGTAACTCTATTCACAACGCTGGGAGTAACTGTATTCACAACGCTGGTAGTAACTCTATTCACAACGCTGGGAGTAACTCTATTCACAATGCTGGTAGTATCTCTATTCACAATGCTGGTAGTAACTCTATTGACAACGCTAGTAGCAACTCTATTCACATCGCTGGGAGTAACTCTATTCACAACGCTGGTCGTAACTCTATTCAAAACGCTGGTAGTAACTCAATTCACAACGCTGGTAATAACTCTATTCACATCGCTGGTAGTGACTCTGTTCACAACGCTGGGAGTAACTCTATTCACAACGCTGCAAGTAACTCTATTCACAACGCTTGTAGCGACTCTATTCACAACGCTGGTGGTAACTCTATTCACCACGCTGGTCGTGACACTATTCACAACGCTGGTAGTGACTCTATTCAAAACACTGGTAGTAACTCTATTCACAACGCTGGTAGTAACTCTATTCACAACGCTGGTATTAACTCCATTCACAAAGCTGGGAGTAACTCTATTCACAATGCTGGTAGTAACTCTATTCACAACGCTGGTATTAACTCCATTCACAACGCTTGTAGTAACGCTATTCACAACGCTGGTAGTAACTCTATTCACAACGCTGGTAGTAACTCTCTTGACAACGCAGGTCGTAACTCTATTCACAACGCTGGTATTAACTCCATTCACAAACCTGGGAGTAACTCTATTGACAACGCTGGTCGTAACTCTATTTACAACGCTGGTAGCGACTCTATTCACAACGCTGGTAGTAACTCTATTCACAACGCTGGTATTAACTCCATTCACAAAGCTGGGAGTAACTCTATTCACAACGCTGGTAGTAACTCTATGCACAACGCTCGTATTAACTCTATTCACAAAGCTGGTAGTAACTCAATTCACAACGCTGGTAGAAACTCTATTCACAACGCTGGTAGAAACTTTATTCACAACACTGGTATTAACTCTATTCACAACGCTGGCAGTGAATCTATTCACAACGCTGGTAGTAACTCAATTCACAACGCTGGTAGAAACTCTATTCACTACGCTGGTAGAAACTCTATTCACAACGCTGGTATTAACTGTATTCACAACGCTGGTAGTGAGTCTATTCACAACGCTGGTAGTAACTCTATTCACACGCTGGTAGTAACTCTATTCACAAGGCTTGTCGCGACTCTATTCACAACGCTGGTATTAACTCTATTCACAACGCTTGGAGTGACGCTATTCACAACGCTGGTAGTAACTCAATTCACAACGCTTGTAGAAACTCTATTCACAACGCTGGTAGAAACTCTATTCACAACGTTGGGAGTAACTCTATTCACAACGCTGGTAGTAACTCTATTCACAACGCTGATAGTAACTATTTTCACACCGCTGGGAGTAACTCTATTCAAACCGCTGGGAGTAACTCTATTCACAATGCTTGTAGTAACTCTATTCACAATGCTGGTAGTAACTCTATTGACAACGCTGGTAGCGACTCTATTCACAACGCTGGGAGTAACTGTATTCACAACGCTGGTAGTAACTCAATTCACAACGCAGGTAATAACTCTATTCTCAACGCTGTAGAAACTCTATTCACATCGCTGGCAGTGACTCTTTTCACAACGCTGGGAGTAACTCTAATCACAACGCTGCAAGTAACTCTATTCACAACGCTTGTAGCGACTCTATTCACAACGCTGGTGGTAACTCTATTCACCATGCTGGTAGTGACTCTATTCACAATGCTGGTAGTGACTCTATTCAAAACACTGGTGGTAACTCGGTTCACAACGCTGCAAGAAACTCTATTCACAACGCTGCTGGCGACGCTATTCACAACGCTGTTAGCGACTCTATTCACAACGCTGGGAGTAACTCTATTCACAACGCTGGTTGTAACTCTATTCACAACGCTGGTAGTAACTCTATTCACAACGCTGGTAGTAACTCTATTGACAACGCTGGTCGTAACTCTATTCACAACGCTGGTATTAACTCCATTCACAAAGCTGGGAGTAACTCTATTGACAACGCTGGTAGTAACTCTATTCACAACGCTGGTAGTGAATCTATGCACAACGCTGGTAGTAACTCTATTCACACGCTGGTAGTAACTCTATTCACAACGCTTGTCGCGACTCTATTCACAACGCTGGTGGTAACTCTATTCACCACGCTGGTAGTGACTCTATTCACAACGCTGGTAGTGAGTCTCTTCAAAACACTGGTAGTAACTCTATTCACAACCTGTAAGTAACTCTATTCACAACGCTTGTCGCGACTCTATTCACAACGCTGGTAGTGACCCTATTCACAACACTGGTAGTAACTGCATTCACAACGCTGGTAGCAACTCTAGTCACAACGCTGCAAGTAACTCTATTCACAACGCTTGTAGCGACTCTATTCACAACGCTGGTGGTAACTCTATTCACCACGCTGGTAGTGACTCTATTCACAATGCTGGTAGTGACTCTATTCAAAACACTGGTGGTAACTCTATTCAAACGCTGCAAGTAACTCTATTCACAACGCTGCTGGTGACGCTATTCAC
The DNA here is from genome assembly GCA_026770705.1 of Isurus oxyrinchus. NCBI lineage: Eukaryota > Metazoa > Chordata > Chondrichthyes > Lamniformes > Lamnidae > Isurus > Isurus oxyrinchus. The sequence continues at coordinate 440,290 of JANJGN010000236.1, forward strand.
AACGCTGGTTACGACTCTATTCACAACGCTGGGAGTAACTCTATTCACAACGCTGGTAGTAACTCTATTCACAACGCTGGTAGTAACTCTATTCACAACGCTGGTAGTAACTCTATTGACAACGCTGGTCATAACTCTATTCACAACGCTGGTATTAACTCCATTCACAAAGCTGGGAGTAACTCTATTGACAACGCTGGTAGTAACTCTATTCACAACGCTGGTAGTAACTCTATTCACAACGCTGGTAGTAACTCTACTCACAACGCTGGAAGAAACTCTATTCACAACGCTGGTATTAACTCTTTTCACAACGCTGGTAGTAACTCAATTCACAACGCTGGTAGAAACTCTATTCACAACGCTTGTAGAAACTCTATTCACAACGCTGGTATTAACTCTATTCACAACGCTGGTAGTGACTCTATTCACAACGCTGGTAGTAACTCAATTCACAACGCTGGTAGAAACTCTATTCACAACGCTGGTAGAAACTCTATTCACAACGTTGGGAGTAACTCTATTCACAACGCTGGTAGTAACTCTATTCACAACGCTGATAGTAACTGTTTTCACACCGCTGGTAGTAACTCTATTCAAACCGCTGGTAGTAACTCTATTCACAAGGCTGGAAGTAACCCTATTCACAACGCTGGTAGTAACTCTATTCACAACGCTGGTAGTAACTCCATTCACAACGCTGGTAGCAACTCTATTCATAACGCTGGTAGTTACTCTATTCACAACGCTGGTAGTGACTCTATTCACAACGCTGTTAGTGACTCTATTCAAAACACTGGTAGTAACTCTATTCACAACGCTGCAATTAACTCTATTCACAACGCTGGGAGTAACTCTATTCACAACGCTGGTCGTAACTCTATTCAAAATGCTGGTAGTAACTCAATTCACAACGCTGGTAATAACTCTATTCTCAACGCTGTAGAAACTCTATTCACAACGCTGGTAGAAACTCTATTCACAACGCTGGTATTAACTCTATTCACATCGCTGGTAGTGACTCTATTCACAATGCTGGGAGTAACTCTAATCACAACGCTGCAAGTAACTCTATTCACAACGCGTGTAGCGACTCTATTCACAACGCTGGTGGTAACTCTATTCACCACGCTGGTAGTGACACTATTCACAACGCTGGTAGTGACTCTATTCAAAACACTGGTAGTAACTCTATTCACAACGCTGGTAGTCACTCTATTCACAACGCTGTTAGCAACTCTATTCACAACGCTGGTAGTAACTCTATTCACAATGCTGGTAGTAACTCTATTCTCAACGCTGGTAGAAACTCTATTCACAACGCTGGTAGTAATTCTATTCACAACGCTGGTATTAACTCTATTCACAAAGCTGGGAGTAACTCTATTCACAACGCTGGTAGTAACTCTATTCACAACGCTGGTAGTAACTCTATTCACAACGCTGGGAGTAACTCTATTCACAATGCTTGTAGTAACTCTATTCACAATGCTGGTAGTAACTCTATTGACAACGCTGGTAGCGACTCTATTCACAATGCTGGGAGTAACTCAATTCACAACGCTGGTAGTAACTCAATTCACAACGCTGGTAATACCTCTATTCTCAACGCTGTAGAAACTCTATTCACAACGCTGGTAGAAACTCTATTCACAACGCTGGTATTAACTCTATTCACATCGCTGGTAGTGACTCTATTCACAACGCTGGGAGTAACTCTATTCACAACGCTGCAACTAACTCTATTCACAACACTTGTAGCGACTCTATTCACAACGCTGGTGGTAACTCTATTCACCACGCTGGTAGTGACTCTATTCACAATGCTCGTAGTGACTCTATTCAAAACACTGGTGGAAACTCTGTTCACAACGCTGCAAGAAACTCTATTCACAATGCTGCTGGCGACGCTATTCACAACGCTGGTAGTGACTCTATTCACAACGCTGGTAGTAACTCAATTCACAACCCTGGTAGAATCTCTATTCACAACGCTGATATTAACTCTATTCACAACGCTGGTAGTGAATCTATGCACAATGCTGGTAGTAACTCTATTCACACGCTGGTAGTAACTCGATTCACAACGCTTGTCGCGACTCTATTCACAACGCTGGTGGTAACTCTATTTACTACGCTGGTTGTGACTCTATTCACAACGCTTGTAGTGACTCTCTTCAAAAGACTGGTAGTAACTCTATTCACAAACTGTAAGTAACTCTATTCACAACGCTTGTCGCGACTCTATTCACAACGCTGGTGGTAATTCTATTCACCACGTTGGTAGTGACTCTATTCACAACGCTGGTAGTGACTCTATTCAAAACACTGGTAGTAACTCTATTCACAACGCTGCAAGTAACAATATTCACAACGCTGGTAGCGACGATATTCACAAAGCTGGTAGCGACTCTATTCACAACGCTGGTAGTAACTCCATTCACAACGCTGGTAGTAACACTATTCACAACGCTCTTAGCAACACTATTCACAACGCTGGTAGTAACACTATTCACAACGCTGGTAGTAACTCTATTCACAACGCTGGTAGTAAATCTATTCACAACGCTGGTTGTAACTCAATTAACAACGCTGGTAGTAACTCTATTCACAACGCTGGTAGTAACTCTATTCACACTGCTGGTAGTAACTCTATTCACAAAGTTGGGACTAACTCTATTCACAACGCTGGTAGTAACTCTATTCACAACGCTGGTATTAACACGATTCACAACGCTGGGAGTAACTGTTTTCACAACGCTGGTAATAACTCCATTCACAACGCTGGTAGCGACTCTATTCACAACGCTGTTAGCAACTCTATTCACAACGCTGGTAATAACACTATTCACAATGCTGGTAGTAACTGTATTCACAACGCTGGTAGTATCTCTATTCACAACGCTGGTAGTAACTCTATTCACAACGCTGGTAGTAACTCTATTCACAACGCTGGTAGTAACTCTATTCACAACGCTGGTAGTAACTCTATTCACACCGCTGGCAGTAACTCTATTCACAATGCTGGGAGGAACTCTATTCACAACGCTGGTAGTAACTCTATTCACAACGCTGGTAGTAACTCTATTCACAACGCTGGTAGAAACTCTATTCACAACTTTGGGAGTAACTCTATTCACAACGCTGGTAGTAATTCTATTCACAACGCTGGAAGTAACTCTTTTCACACCGCTGGTAGTAACTCTATTCACAACGCTGGTAGTAACTCTATTCACAACGCTTGTGGTAACTCTATTCACAACGCTGGTAGCGACTCTATTCACAACGCTGGTAGTAACTGTATTCACAACGCTATAGTGACTCTATTCACAACGCTGGTAGTAACTCTATTCACAACGCTGGTATTAACTCTATTCACAAAGCAGGGAGTAACTCTATTCACAACGCTGGTAATAACTGTATTCACAACGCTGCAAGTAACTCTATTCACAACGCTGGTAGCGACTCTATTCACAACCCAGTTAGCGACTCTATTCACAACGCAGGTAGCGACTCTATTCACAACGCTGGTAGCGAATCTATTCACAACGCTGCTAGTAACTCCATTCACATCGCTGGTAGTAACTCTATTCACAACGCTAGTAGTGACTCTATTCACAACGCTGGGAGGGACTCGATTCACAACGCTGGTAGTGAATCTATTCACAACGCTGGTAGTAACTCCATTCACATCGCTGTTAGTAACTCTATTCACAACGCTGGTAGTAGTTCAATTCACAATGCTGGTAGCGACTCTATTCACAACGCCGTTAGCAACTCTATTCACAACGCTGGAAGTAACTCTATTCACAATGCTGGTAGTAACTCTATTCTCAACGCTGGTAGAAACTCTATTCACAACGCTGGAAGAAATTCTATTCACAACGCTGGAATTAACTCTATTCACAAAGCTGGGAGTAACTCTATTCACAAAGCTGGTAGTAACTCAATTCACAACGCTGGTAGAAACTCTATTCACAACGCTGGTAGAAACTTTATTCACAACACTGGTATTAACTCTATTCACAACGCTGGTAGTGACTCTATTCACAACGCTGGTAGTAACTCAATTCACAACGCTGGTAGAAACTCTATTCACTACGCTGGGAGAAACTCTATTCACAACGCTGGTATTAACTCTATTCACCACGCTGGTAGTGACTCTATTCACAACGCTGGTAGTAACTCTATTCACACGCTGGTAGTAACTCTATTCACAACGCTTGTCGCGACTCTATTCACAACGCTGGTATTAACTCTATTCACAACGCTGGGAGTGACTCTATTCACAACGCTGGTAGAAACTCTATTCACAACGTTGGGAGTAACTCTATTCACAACGCTGGTAGCAACTCTATTCACAACGCTGATAGTAACTCTTTTCACACCGCTGGGAGTAACTCTATTCAAACCGCTGGTAGTAACTCTATTCACAACGCTGGAAGTAACCCTATTCACAACGCTGGTAGTAACTCTATTCACAACGCTGGTAGTAACTCTATTCACAACGCTTGTGGTAACTCTATTCACAACGCTGGTAGCGACTCTATTCACAACATTGGTATTAACTCGATTCACAACGCTGGTAGTGACTCTATTCACAACGCTGGTAGTGACTCTATTCAAAACACTGGTAGTAACTCTATTCACAACGCTGCAATTAACTCTATTCACAACGCTGCAAGTAACTCAATTCACAACGCTGGTAGTAGCTGTATTCACAATGCTGGTAGTGACTCTATTCACAACGTTGGTAGTAACTCCATTCACATCGCTGGTAGTAACTCTATTCACAACGCTGGTAGTAGCTCTATTCACAACGCTGGTAGCGACTCTATTCACAACGCTGTTAGCAACTCTATTCACAATGCTGGTAGTAACTCTATTCACAATGCTGGTAGTAACTCTATTCTCAACGCTGGTAGAAACTCTATTCACAACGCTGGTAGTAACTCTATTCACAACGCTGGTATTAACTCTATTCACAAAGCTGGGAGTAACTCTATTCACAACGCTGGTAATAACTCTATTCACAACGCTGGTAGTAACTCTATTCACAACGCTGGGAGTAACTCTATTCACAATGCTTGTAGTAACTCTATTCACAATGCTGGTAGTAACTCTATTGACAACGCTGGTAGCGAATCTATTCACAACGCTGGGAGTAACTGTATTCACAACGCTGGTAGTAACTCAATTCACAACGCTGGTAATAACTCTATTCTCAACGCTGTAGAAACTCTATTCACAACGCTGTTATTAACTCTATTCACATCGCTGGTAGTGACTCTTTTCACAACGCTGGGAGTAACTCTAATCACAACGCTGCAAGTAACTCTATTCACAACGCTTGTAGCGACTCTATTCACAACGCTGGTGGTAACTCTATTCACCATGCTGGTAGTGACTCTATTCACAATGCTGGTAGTGACTCTATTCAAAACACTGGTGGTAACTCTGTTCACAACGCTGCAAGAAACTCTATTCACAACGCTGCTGGCGACGCTATTCACAACGCTGGTAGCGACTCTATTCACAACGCTGGGAGTAACTCTATTCACAACGCTGGTTGTAACTCTATTCACAACGCTGGTAGTAACTCTATTCACAACGCTGGTAGTAACTCTATTGACAACGCTGGTCATAACTCTATTCACAACGCTGGTATTAACTCCATTCACAAAGCTGGGAGTAACTCTATTGACAACGCTGGTAGTAACTCTATTCACAACCCTGGTAGTAACTCAATTCAAAACTCTGGTAGTAACTCTATTCACAACGCTGGAAGAAACTCTATTCACAACGCTGGTATTAACTCTTTTCACAACGCTGGTAGTAACTCAATTCACAACGCTGGTAGAAACTCGATTCACAACGCTTGTAGAAACTCTATTCACAATGCTGGTATTAACTCTATTCACAACGCTGGTAGTGACTCTATTCACAACGCTGGTAGTAACTCAATTCACAACGCTGGTTGAAACTCTATTCTCAACGCTGGTAGAAACTCTATTCACAACGCTGGTATTAACTCTATTCACAACGCTGGTACTGAATCTATGCACAACGCTGGTAGTAACTCTATTCACACGCTGGTAGTAACTCTATTCACAACGCTTGTCGCGACTCTATTCACAACGCTGGTATTAACTCTATTCACAACGCTTGGAGTGACTCTATTCACAACGCTGGTAGTAACTCAATTCACAACGCTTGTAGAAACTCTATTCACAACGCTGGTAGAAACTCTATTCACAACGTTGGGAGTAACTCTATTCACAACGCTGGTAGTAACTCTATTCACAACGCTGATAGTAACTATTTTCACGCCGCTGGGAGTAACTCTATTCAAACCGCTGGTAGTAACTCTATTCACAACGCTGGAAGTAACCCTATTCACAACGCTGGTAGTAACTCTATTCACAACGCTGGTAGTAACTCTATTCACAACGCTTGTGGTAACTCTATTCACAACGCTGGTAGCGACTCTATTCACAACACTGGTAGTAACTCGATTCACAACGCTGGTAGTGACTCTATTCAGAACGCTGGTAGTGACTCTATTCAAAACACTGGTAGTAACTCTATTCACAACGCTGCAATTAACTCTATTCACAACGCTGCAAGTAACTCAATTCACAACGCTGGTAGTAGCTGTATTCACAATGCTGGTAGTGACTCTATTCACAACGTTGGTAGTAACTACATTCACATCGCTGGTAGTAACTCTATTCACAACGCTGGTAGTAGCCCTTTTCACAACGCTGGTAGCGACTCTATTCACAACGCTGTTAGCAACTCTATTCACAACGCTGGTAGTAACTCTATTCACAATGCTGGTAGTAACTCTATTCTCAACGCTGGTAGAAACTCTATTCACAACGCTGGTAGTAACTCTATTCACAACGCTGTTATTAACTCTATTCACAAAGCTGGGAGTAACTCTATTCACAACGCTGGTAATAACTCTATTCACAACGCTGGTAGTAACTCTATTCACAATGCTGGGAGTAACTCTATTCACAATGCTTGTAGTAACTCTATTCACAATGCTGGTAGTAACTCTATTGACAACGCTGGTAGCGACTCTATTCACAACGCTGGGAGTAACTGTATTCACAACGCTGGTAGTAACTCAATTCACAACGCTGGTAATAACTCTATTCTCAACGCTGTAGAAACTCTATTCACATCGCTGGCAGTGACTCTTTTCACAACGCTGGGAGTAACTCTAATCACAACGCTGCAAGTAACTCTATTCACAACGCTTGTAGCGACTCTATTCACAACGCTGGTGGTAACTCTATTCACCATGCTGGTAGTGACTCTATTCACAATGCTGGTAGTGACTCTATTCAAAACACTGGTGGTAACTCTGTTCACAACGCTGCAAGAAACTCTATTCACAACGCTGCTGGCGACGCTATTCACAACGCTGGTAGCGACTCTATTCACAACGCTGGGAGTAACTCTATTCACAACGCTGGTTGTAACTCTATTCACAACGCTGGTAGTAACTCTATTCACAACGCTGGTAGTAACTCTATTGACAACGCTGGTCGTAACTCTATTCACAACGCTGGTATTAACTCCATTCACAAAGCTGGGAGTAACTCTATTGACAACGCTGGTAGTAACTCTATTCACAACGCTGGTAGTAACTCAATTCACAACGCTGGTAGTAACTCTATTCACAACGCTGGAAGAAACTCTATTCACAACGCTGGTATTAACTCTTTTCACAACGCTGGTAGTAACTCAATTCACAACGCTGGTAGAAACTCTATTCACAACGCTGGTAGAAACTCTATTCACAATGCTGGTATTAACTCTATTCACAACGCTGGTAGTGACTCTATTCACAACGCTGGTAGTAACTCAATTCACAACGCTGGTTGAAACACTATTCACAACGCTGGTAGAAACTCTATTCACAACGCTGGTATTAACTCTATTCACAACGCTGGTAGTGAATCTATGCACAACGCTGGTAGTAACTCTATTCACACGCTGGTAGTAACTCTATTCACAACGCTTGTCGCGACTCTATTCACAACGCTGGTGGTAACTCTATTCACCACGCTGGTAGTGACTCTATTCACAACGCTGGTAGTGAATCTCTTCAAAACACTGGTAGTAACTCTATTCACAACCTGTAAGTAACTCTATTCACAACGCTTGTCGCGACTCTATTCACAACGCTGGTAGTGACCCTATTCACAACACTGGTAGTAACTCCATTCACAACGCTGGTAGCAACTCTATTCACAACGCTGCAAGTAACTCTATTCACAACGCTTGTAGCGACTCTATTCACAACGCTGGTGGTAACTCTATTCACCACGCTGGTAGTGACTCTATTCACAATGCTGGTAGTGACTCTATTCAAAACACTGGTGGTAACTCTATTCAAACGCTGCAAGTAACTCTATTCACAACGCTGCTGGCGACGCTATTCACAACGCTGGTTACGACTCTATTCACAACGCTGGGAGTAACTCTATTCACAACGCTGGTAGTAACTCTATTCACAACGTTCGTAGTAACTCTATTCACAACGCTGGTAGTAACTCTATTGACAACGCTGCTCATAACTCTATTCACAACGCTGGTATTAACTCCATTCACAAAGCTGGGAGTAACTCTATTGACAACGCTGGTAGTAACTCTATTCACAACTCTGGTAGTAACTCTATTCACAACGCTGGTAGTAACTCTACTCACAACGCTGGAAGAAACTCTATTCACAACGCTGGTATTAACTCTTTTCACAACGCTGGTAGTAACTCAATTCACAACGCTGGTAGAAACTCTATTCACAACGCTTGTAGAAACTCTATTCACAACGCTGGTATTAACTCTATTCACAACGCTGGTAGTGACTCTATTCACAACGCTGGTAGTAACTCAATTCACAACGCTGGTAGAAACTCTATTCACAACGCTGGTAGAAACTCTATTCACAACGTTGTGAGTAACACTATTCACAACGCTGGTAGTAACTCTATTCACAACGCTGATAGTAACTCTTTTCACACCGCTGGTAGTAACTCTATTCAAACCGCTGGTAGTAACTCTATTCACAAGGCTGGAAGTAACCCTATTCACAACGCTGGTAGTAACTCTATTCACAACGCTGGTAGTAACTCTATTCACAACGCTTGTGGTAACTCTATTCACAACGCTGGTAGCGACTCTATTCACAACGCTGGTAGTAACTCTATTCACAACGCTGGTAGTGACTCTATTCACAACGCTGGTAGTGACCCTATTCACAACACTGGTAGTAACTCCATTCACAACGCTGGTAGCAACTCTATTCATAACGCTGGTAGTTATTCTATTCACAACGCTGGTAGTGACTCTATTCACAACGCTGTTAGTGACTCTATTCAAAACACTGGTAGTAACTCTATTCACAACGCTGCAATTAACTCTATTCACAACGCTGGGAGTAACTCTATTCACAACGCTGGTCGTAACTCTATTCAAAATGCTGGTAGTAACTCAATTCACAACGCTGGTAATAACTCTATTCTCAACGCTGTAGAAACTCTATTCACAACGCTGGTAGAAACTCTATTCACAACGCTGGTATTAACTCTATTCACATCGCTGGTAGTGACTCTATTCACAATGCTGGGAGTAACTCTATTCACAACGCTGCAAGTAACTCTATTCACAACGCTTGTAGCGACTCTATTCACAACGCTGGTGGTAACTCTATTCACCACGCTGGTAGTGACACTATTCACAACGCTGGTAGTGACTCTATTCAAATCACTGGTAGTAACTCTATTCACAATGCTGGTAGTCACTCTATTCACAACGCTGGTAGTAGCTCTATTCACAACGCTGGTAGCGACTCTATTCACAACGCTGTTAGCAACTCTATTCACAACGCTGGTAGTAACTCTATTCACAATGCTGGTAGTAACTCTATTCTCAACGCTGGTAGAAACTCTATTCACAACGCTGGTAGTAATTCAATTCACAACGCTGGTATTAACTCTATTCACAAAGCTGGGAGTAACTCTATTCACAACGCTGGTAGTAACTCTATTCACAACGCTGGTAGTAACTCTATTCACAACGCTGGGAGTAACTCTATTCACAATGCTTGTAGTAACTCTATTCACAATGCTGGTAGTAACTCTATTGACAACGCTGCTAGCGACTCTATTCACAATGCTGGGAGTAACTCTATTCACAACGCTGGTAGTAACTCAATTCACAACGCTGGTAATAACTCTATTCTCAACGCTGTAGAAACTCTATTCACAACGCTGGTAGAAACTCTATTCACAACGCTGGTATTAACTCTATTCACATCGCTGGTAGTGACTCTATTCACAACGCTGGGAAAAACTCTATTCACAACGCTGCAACTAACTCTATTCACAACTCTTGTAGCGACTCTATTCACAACGCTGGTGGTAACTCTATTCACCACGCTGGTAGTGACTCTATTCACAATGCTCGTAGAGACTCTATTCAAAACACTGGTGGAAACTCTGTTCACAACGCTGCAAGAAACTCTATTCACAATGCTGCTGGCGACGCTATTCACAACGCTGGTAGTGACTCTATTCACAACGCTGGTAGTAACTCAATTCACAACGCTGGTAGAAACTCTATTCACAACGCTGATATTAACTCTATTCACAACGCTGGTAGTGAATCTATGCACAACGCTGGTAGTAACTCTATTCACACGCTGGTAGTAACTCGATTCACAACGCTTGTCGCGACTCTATTCACAACGCTGGTGGTAACTCTATTCACTACGCTGGTAGTGACTCTATTCACAACGCTTGTAGTGACTCTCTTCAAAAGACTGGTAGTAACTCTATTCACAACCTGTAAGTAACTCTATTCACAACGCTTGTCGCGACTCTATTCACAACGCTGGTGGTAATTCTATTCACCACGTTGGTAGTGACTCTATTCACAACGCTGGTAGTGACTCTATTCAAAACACTGGTAGTAACTCTATTCACAACGCTGCAAGTAACAATATTCACAACGCTGGTAGCGACGCTATTCACAAAGCTGGTAGAGACTCTATTCACAACGCTGGTAGTAACTCCATTCACAACGCTGGTAGTAACTCTATTCACAACGCTGTTAGCAACACTATTCACAACGCTGGTAGTAACACTATTCACAACGCTGGTAGTAACTCTATTCACAACGCTGGTAGTAACTCTATTCACAACACAGGTAGTAACTCTATTCACAACGCAGGCAGTATCTCTATTCCCAAAGCTGGTTGTAACTCAATTAACAACGCTGGTAGTAACTCTATTCACAACGCTGGTAGTAACTCTATTCACACCGCTGGTAGTAACTCTATTCACAACGCTGGTAGTAACTCTATTCACAACGCTGGTATTAACACGATTCACAACGCTGGGAGTAACTGTATTCACAATGCTGGTAGTAACTCCATTCACAACGCTGGTAGCGACTCTATTCACAACGCTGTTAGCAACTCTATTCACAACGCTGGTAATAACACTATTCACAATGCTGGTAGTAACTGTATTCACAACGCTGGTAGTATCTCTATTCACAACGCTGGTAGTAACTCTATTCACAACGCTGGTAGTAACTCTATTCACAACGCTGGTAGTAACTCTATTCACAACGCTGGTAGTAACTCTATTCACACCGCTGGCAGTAACTCTATTCACAATGCTGGGAGGAACTCTATTCACAACGCTGGTAGTAACTCTATTCACAACGCTGGTAGTAACTCTATTCACAACGCTGGTAGAAACTCTATTCACAACTTTGGGAGTAACTCTATTCACAACGCTGGTAGTAATTCTATTCACAACGCTGGAAGTAACTCTTTTCACACCGCTGGTAGTAACTCTATTCACAACGCTGGTAGTAACTCTATTCACAACGCTTGTGGTAACTCTATTCACAACGCTGGTAGCGACTCTATTCACAACGCTGGTAGTAACTCTATTCACAACGCTATAGTGACTCTATTCACAACGCTGGGAGTGACCCTATTCACAACACTGGTAGTAACTCTATTCACAACGCTGGTATTAACTCTATTCACAAAGCTGGGAGTAACTCTATTCACAACGCTGGTAATAACTGTATTCACAACGCTGCAAGTAACTCTATTCACAACGCTGGTAGCGACTCTATTCACAACGCAGTTAGCGACTCTATTCACAACGCAGGTAGCGACTCTATTCACAACGCTGGTAGCGAATCTATTCACAACGCTGCTAGTAACTCCATTCACATCGCTGGTAGTAACTCTATTCACAACGCTAGTAGTGACTCTATTCACAACGCTGGGAGGGACTCTATTCACAACGCTGGTAGTGAATCTATTCACAACGCTGGTAGTAACTCCATTCACATCGCTGTTAGTAACTCAATTCACAACGCTGGTAGAAACTCTGTTCACAACGCTTGTAGAAACTCTATTCACAACGCTGGTATTAACTCTATTCACAACGCTGGTAGTGACTCTATTCACAACGCTGGTAGTAACTCAATTCACAACGCTGGTAGAAACTCTATTCACAACGCTGGTAGAAACTCTATTCACAACGTTGTGAGTAACACTATTCACAACGCTGGTAGTAACTCTATTCACAACGCTGATAGTAACTCTTTTCACACCGCTGGTAGTAACTCTATTCAAACCGCTGGTAGTAACTCTATTCACAAGGCTGGAAGTAACCCTATTCACAACGCTGGTAGTAACTCTATTAACAACGCTGGTAGTAACTCTATTCACAACGCTTGTGGTAACTCTATTCACAACGCTGGTAGCGACTCTATTCACAACGCTGGTAGTGACTCTATTCACAACGCTGGTAGTGACCCTATTCACAACACTGGTAGTAACTCCATTCACAACGCTGGTAGCAACTCTATTCATAACGCTGGTAGTTATTCTATTCACAACGCTGGTAGTGACTCTATTCACAACGCTGTTAGTGACTCTATTCAAAACACTGGTAGTAACTCTATTCACAACGCTGCAATTAACTCTATTCACAACGCTGGGAGTAACTCTATTCACAACGCTGGTCGTAACTCTATTCAAAATGCTGGTAGTAACTCAATTCACAACGCTGGTAATAACTCTATTCTCAACGCTGTAGAAACTCTATTCACAACGCTGGTAGAAACTCTATTCACAACGCTGGTATTAACTCTATTCACATCGCTGGTAGTGACTCTATTCACAATGCTGGGAGTAACTCTATTCACAACGCTGCAAGTAACTCTATTCACAACGCTTGTAGCGACTCTATTCACAACGCTGGTGGTAACTCTATTCACCACGCTGGTAGTGACACTATTCACAACGCTGGTAGTGACTCTATTCAAAACACTGGTAGTAACTCTATTCACAATGCTGGTAGTCACTCTTTTCACAACGCTGGTAGTAGCTCTATTCACAACGCTGGTAGCGACTCTATTCACAACGCTGTTAGCAACTCTATTCACAACGCTGGTAGTAACTCTATTCACAATGCTGGTAGTAACTCTATTCTCAACGCTGGTAGAAACTCTATTCACAACGCTGGTAGTAATTCAATTCACAACGCTGGTATTAACTCTATTCACAAAGCTGGGAGTAACTCTATTCACAACGCTGGTAGTAACTCTATTCACAACGCTGGTAGTAACTCTATTCACAACGCTGGGAGTAACTCTATTCACAATGCTTGTAGTAACTCTATTCACAATGCTGGTAGTAACTCTATTGACAACGCTGCTAGCGACTCTATTCACAATGCTGGGAGTAACTCTATTCACAACGCTGGTAGTAACTCAATTCACAACGCTGGTAATAACTCTATTCTCAACGCTGTAGAAACTCTATTCACAACGCTGGTAGAAACTCTATTCACAACGCTGGTATTAACTCTATTCACATCGCTGGTAGTGACTCTATTCACAACGCTGGGAAAAACTCTATTCACAACGCTGCAACTAACTCTATTCACAACTCTTGTAGCGACTCTATTCACAACGCTGGTGGTAACTCTATTCACCACGCTGGTAGTGACTCTATTCACAATGCTCGTAGAGACTCTATTCAAAACACTGGTGGAAACTCTGTTCACAACGCTGCAAGAAACTCTATTCACAATGCTGCTGGCGACGCTATTCACAACGCTGGTAGTGACTCTATTCACAACGCTGGTAGTAACTCAATTCACAACGCTGGTAGAAACTCTATTCACAACGCTGATATTAACTCTATTCACAACGCTGGTAGTGAATCTATGCACAACGCTGGTAGTAACTCTATTCACACGCTGGTAGTAACTCGATTCACAACGCTTGTCGCGACTCTATTCACAACGCTGGTGGTAACTCTATTCACTACGCTGGTAGTGACTCTATTCACAACGCTTGTAGTGACTCTCTTCAAAAGACTGGTAGTAACTCTATTCACAACCTGTAAGTAACTCTATTCACAACGCTTGTCGCGACTCTATTCACAACGCTGGTGGTAATTCTATTCACCACGTTGGTAGTGACTCTATTCACAACGCTGGTAGTGACTCTATTCAAAACACTGGTAGTAACTCTATTCACAACGCTGCAAGTAACAATATTCACAACGCTGGTAGCGACGCTATTCACAAAGCTGGTAGAGACTCTATTCACAACGCTGGTAGTAACTCCATTCACAACGCTGGTAGTAACTCTATTCACAACGCTGTTAGCAACACTATTCACAACGCTGGTAGTAACACTATTCACAACGCTGGTAGTAACTCTATTCACAACGCTGGTAGTAACTCTATTCACAACACAGGTAGTAACTCTATTCACAACGCAGGCAGTATCTCTATTCCCAAAGCTGGTTGTAACTCAATTAACAACGCTGGTAGTAACTCTATTCACAACGCTGGTAGTAACTCTATTCACACCGCTGGTAGTAACTCTATTCACAACGCTGGTAGTAACTCTATTCACAACGCTGGTATTAACACGATTCACAACGCTGGGAGTAACTGTATTCACAATGCTGGTAGTAACTCCATTCACAACGCTGGTAGCGACTCTATTCACAACGCTGTTAGCAACTCTATTCACAACGCTGGTAATAACACTATTCACAATGCTGGTAGTAACTGTATTCACAACGCTGGTAGTATCTCTATTCACAACGCTGGTAGTAACTCTATTCACAACGCTGGTAGTAACTCTATTCACAACGCTGGTAGTAACTCTATTCACAACGCTGGTAGTAACTCTATTCACACCGCTGGCAGTAACTCTATTCACAATGCTGGGAGGAACTCTATTCACAACGCTGGTAGTAACTCTATTCACAATGCTGGTAGTAACTCTATTCACAACGCTGGTAGAAACTCTATTCACAACTTTGGGAGTAACTCTATTCACAACGCTGGTAGTAATTCTATTCACAACGCTGGAAGTAACTCTTTTCACACCGCTGGTAGTAACTCTATTCACAACGCTGGTAGTAACTCTATTCACAACGCTTGTGGTAACTCTATTCACAACGCTGGTAGCGACTCTATTCACAACGCTGGTAGTAACTCTATTCACAACGCTATAGTGACTCTATTCACAACGCTGGGAGTGACCCTATTCACAACACTGGTAGTAACTCTATTCACAACGCTGGTATTAACTCTATTCACAAAGCTGGGAGTAACTCTATTCACAACGCTGGTAATAACTGTATTCACAACGCTGCAAGTAACTCTATTCACAACGCTGGTAGCGACTCTATTCACAACGCAGTTAGCGACTCTATTCACAACGCAGGTAGCGACTCTATTCACAACGCTGGTAGCGAATCTATTCACAACGCTGCTAGTAACTCCATTCACATCGCTGGTAGTAACTCTATTCACAACGCTAGTAGTGACTCTATTCACAACGCTGGGAGGGACTCTATTCACAACGCTGGTAGTGAATCTATTCACAACGCTGGTAGTAACTCCATTCACATCGCTGTTAGTAACTCTATTCACAACGCTGGTAGTAGTTCAATTCACAACCCTGGTAGCGACTCTATTCACAACGCTGTTAGCAACTCTATTCACAACGCTGGAAGTAACTCTATTCACAATGCTGGTAGTAACTCTATTCTCAACGCTGGTAGAAACTCTATTCACAACGCTGGAAGAAACTCTATTCACAACGCTGGAATTAACTCTATTCACAAAGCTGGGAGTAACTCTATTCACAACGCTGGGAGTAACTCTATTCACAACGCTGGTAGTAACTCTATTCACAACGCTGGGAGTAACTCTATTCACAATGCTGGTAGTATCTCTATTCACAACGCTGGTAGTAACTCTATTGACAACGCTAGTAGCAACTCTATTCACATCGCTGGGAGTAACTCTATTCACAACGCTGGTCGTAACTCTATTCAAAACGCTGGTAGTAACTCAATTCACAACGCTGGTAATAACTCTATTCACATCGCTTGTAGTGACTCTATTCACAACGCTGGGAGTAACTCTATTCACAACGCTGCAAGTAACTCTATTCACAACGCTTGTAGCGACTCTATTCACAACGCTGGTGGTAAATCTATTCACCACGCTGGTAGTGACACTATTCACAATGCTGGTAGTGACTCTATTCAAAACACTGGTAGTAACTCTATTCACAACGCTGGTAGTAACTCTATTCACAATGCTGGTATTAACTCCATTCACAAAGATGGGAGTAACTCTATTCACAATGCTGGTAGTAACTCTATTCACAACGCTGGTATTAACTCCATTCACAACGCTTGTAGTAACGCTATTCACAACGCTGGTAGTAACTCTATTCACAACGCTGGTAGTAACTCTCTTGACAACGCAGGTCGTAACTCTATTCACAACGCTGGTATTAACTCCATTCACAAACCTGGGAGTAACTCTATTGACAACGCTGGTCGTAACTCTATTTACAACGCTGGTAGCGACTCTATTCACAACGCTGGTAGTAACTCTATTCACAACGCTGGTATTAACTCCATTCACAAAGCTGGGAGTAACTCTATTGACAACGCTGGTAGTAACTCTATTCACAACGGCGGGTAGTAACTCTATTCACAACGCTCGTATTAACTCTATTCACAAAGCTGGTAGTAACTCAATTCACAACGCTGGTAGAAACTCTATTCACAACGCTGGTAGAAACTTTATTCACAACACTGGTATTAACTCTATTCACAACGCTGGTAGTGACTCTATTCACAACGCTGGTAGTAACTCAATTCACAACGCTGGTAGAAACTCTATTCACTACGCTGGGAGAAACTCTATTCACAACGCTGGTATTAACTCTATTCACAACGCTGGTAGTGACTCTATTCACAACGCTGGTAGTAACTCTATTCACACGCTGGTAGTAACTCTATTCACAACGCTTGTCGCGACTCTATTCACAACGCTGGTATTAACTCTATTCACAACGCTGGGAGTGACTCTATTCACAACGCTGGTAGAAACTCTATTCACAACGTTGGGAGTAACTCTATTCACAACGCTGGTAGCAACTCTATTCACAATGCTGATAGTAACTCTTTTCACACCGCTGGGAGTAACTCTATTCAAACCGCTGGTAGTAACTCTATTCACAACGCTGGAAGTAACCCTATTCACAACGCTGGGAGTAACTCTATTCACAACGCTGGTAGTAACTCTATTCACAACGCTTGTGGTAACTCTATTCACAACGCTGGTAGCGACTCTATTCACAACACTGGTAGTAACTCGATTCACAATGCTGGTAGTGACTCTATTCACAACGCTGGTAGTGACTCTATTCAAAACACTGGTAGTAACTCTATTCACAACGCTGCAATTAACTCTATTCACAACGCTGCAAGTAACTCAATTCACAACGCTGGTAGTAGCTGTATTCACAATGCTGGTAGTGACTCTATTCACAACGTTGTTAGTAACTCCATTCACATCGCTGGTAGTAACTCTATTCACAACGCTGGTAGTTGCTCTATTCACAACGCTGGTAGCGACTCTATTCACAACGCTGTTAGCAACTCTATTCACAACGCTGGTAGTAACTCTATTCACAATGCTGGTAGTAACTCTATTCTCAACGCTGGTAGAAACTCTATTCACAACGCTGGTAGTAACTCTATTCACAACGCTGGTATTAACTCTATTCACAAAGCTGGGAGTAACTCTATTCACAACGCTGGTAATAACTCTATTCACAACGCTGGTAGTAACTCTATTCACAACGCTGGGAGTAACTCTATTCACAATGCTTGTAGTAACTCTATTCACAATGCTGGTAGTAACTCTATTGACAACGCTGGTAGCGACTCTATTCACAACGCTGGGAGTAACTGTATTCACAACGCTGGTAGTAACTCAATTCACAACGCTGGTAATAACTCTATTCTCAACGCTGTAGAATCTCTATTCACAACGCTGTTATTAACTCTATTCACATCGCTGGTAGTGACTCTTTTCACAACGCTGGGAGTAACTCTAATCACAACGCTGCAAGTAACTCTATTCACAACGCTTGTAGCGACACTATTCACAACGCTGGTGGTAACTCTATTCACCATGCTGGTAGTGACTCTATTCACAATGCTGGTAGTGACTCTATTCAAAACACTGGTGGTAACTCTGTTCACAACGCTGCAAGAAACTCTATTCACAACGCTGCTGGCGACGCTATTCACAACGCTGGTAGCGACTCTATTCACAACGCTGGGAGTAACTCTATTCACAACGCTGGTTGTAACTCTATTCACAACGCTGGTAGTAACTCTATTCACAACGCTGGTAGTAACTCTATTGACAACGCTGGTCATTACTCTATTCACAACGCTGGTATTAACTCCATTCACAAAGCTGGGAGTAACTCTATTGACAACGCTGGTAGTAACTCTATTCACAACCCTGGTAGTAACTCAATTCACAACTCTGGTAGTAACTCTATTCACAACGCTGGAAGAAACTCTATTCACAACGCTGGTATTAACTCTTTTCACAACGCTGGAAGTAACTCAATTCACAACGCTGGTAGAAACTCGATTCACAACGCTGGTAGAAACTCTATTCACAATGCTGGTATTAACTCTATTCACAACGCTGGTAGTGACTCTATTCACAACGCTGTTAGTGACTCTATTCAAAACACTGGTAGTAACTCTATTCACAACGCTGCAATTAACTCTATTCACAACGCTGGGAGTAACTCTATTCACAACGCTGGTCGTAACTCTATTCAAAATGCTGGTAGTAACTCAATTCACAACGCTGGTAATAACTCTATTCTCAACGCTGTAGAAACTCTATTCACAACGCTGGTAGAAACTCTATTCACAACGCTGGTATTAACTCTATTCACATCGCTGGTAGTGACTCTATTCACAATGCTGGGAGTAACTCTATTCACAACGCTGCAAGTAACTCTATTCACAACGCTTGTAGCGACTCTATTCACAACGCTGGTGGTAACTCTATTCACCACGCTGGTAGTGACACTATTCACAACGCTGGTAGTGACTCTATTCAAAACACTGGTAGTAACTCTATTCACAATGCTGGTAGTCACTCTATTCACAACGCTGGTAGTAGCTCTATTCACAACGCTGGTAGCGACTCTATTCACAACGCTGTTAGCAACTCTATTCACAACGCTGGTAGTAACTCTATTCACAATGCTGGTAGTAACTCTATTCTCAACGCTGGTAGAAACTCTATTCACAACGCTGGTAGTAATTCAATTCACAACGCTGGTATTAACTCTATTCACAAAGCTGGGAGTAACTCTATTCACAACGCTGGTAGTAACTCTATTCACAACGCTGGTAGTAACTCTATTCACAACGCTGGGAGTAACTCTATTCACAATGCTTGTAGTAACTCTATTCACAATGCTGGTAGTAACTCTATTGACAACGCTGCTAGCGACTCTATTCACAATGCTGGGAGTAACTCTATTCACAACGCTGGTAGTAACTCAATTCACAACGCTGGTAATAACTCTATTCTCAACGCTGTAGAAACTCTATTCACAACGCTGGTAGAAACTCTATTCACAACGCTGGTATTAACTCTATTCACATCGCTGGTAGTGACTCTATTCACAACGCTGGGAAAAACTCTATTCACAACGCTGCAACTAACTCTATTCACAACTCTTGTAGCGACTCTATTCACAACGCTGGTGGTAACTCTATTCACCACGCTGGTAGTGACTCTATTCACAATGCTCGTAGAGACTCTATTCAAAACACTGGTGGAAACTCTGTTCACAACGCTGCAAGAAACTCTATTCACAATGCTGCTGGCGACGCTATTCACAACGCTGGTAGTGACTCTATTCACAACGCTGGTAGTAACTCAATTCACAACGCTGGTAGAAACTCTATTCACAACGCTGATATTAACTCTATTCACAACGCTGGTAGTGAATCTATGCACAACGCTGGTAGTAACTCTATTCACACGCTGGTAGTAACTCGATTCACAACGCTTGTCGCGACTCTATTCACAACGCTGGTGGTAACTCTATTCACTACGCTGGTAGTGACTCTATTCACAACGCTTGTAGTGACTCTCTTCAAAAGACTGGTAGTAACTCTATTCACAACCTGTAAGTAACTCTATTCACAACGCTTGTCGCGACTCTATTCACAACGCTGGTGGTAATTCTATTCACCACGTTGGTAGTGACTCTATTCACAACGCTGGTAGTGACTCTATTCAAAACACTGGTAGTAACTCTATTCACAACGCTGCAAGTAACAATATTCACAACGCTGGTAGCGACGCTATTCACAAAGCTGGTAGAGACTCTATTCACAACGCTGGTAGTAACTCCATTCACAACGCTGGTAGTAACTCTATTCACAACGCTGTTAGCAACACTATTCACAACGCTGGTAGTAACACTATTCACAACGCTGGTAGTAACTCTATTCACAACGCTGGTAGTAACTCTATTCACAACACAGGTAGTAACTCTATTCACAACGCAGGCAGTATCTCTATTCCCAAAGCTGGTTGTAACTCAATTAACAACGCTGGTAGTAACTCTATTCACAACGCTGGTAGTAACTCTATTCACACCGCTGGTAGTAACTCTATTCACAACGCTGGTAGTAACTCTATTCACAACGCTGGTATTAACACGATTCACAACGCTGGGAGTAACTGTATTCACAATGCTGGTAGTAACTCCATTCACAACGCTGGTAGCGACTCTATTCACAACGCTGTTAGCAACTCTATTCACAACGCTGGTAATAACACTATTCACAATGCTGGTAGTAACTGTATTCACAACGCTGGTAGTATCTCTATTCACAACGCTGGTAGTAACTCTATTCACAACGCTGGTAGTAACTCTATTCACAACGCTGGTAGTAACTCTATTCACAACGCTGGTAGTAACTCTATTCACACCGCTGGCAGTAACTCTATTCACAATGCTGGGAGGAACTCTATTCACAACGCTGGTAGTAACTCTATTCACAACGCTGGTAGTAACTCTATTCACAACGCTGGTAGAAACTCTATTCACAACTTTGGGAGTAACTCTATTCACAACGCTGGTAGTAATTCTATTCACAACGCTGGAAGTAACTCTTTTCACACCGCTGGTAGTAACTCTATTCACAACGCTGGTAGTAACTCTATTCACAACGCTTGTGGTAACTCTATTCACAACGCTGGTAGCGACTCTATTCACAACGCTGGTAGTAACTCTATTCACAACGCTATAGTGACTCTATTCACAACGCTGGGAGTGACCCTATTCACAACACTGGTAGTAACTCTATTCACAACGCTGGTATTAACTCTATTCACAAAGCTGGGAGTAACTCTATTCACAACGCTGGTAATAACTGTATTCACAACGCTGCAAGTAACTCTATTCACAACGCTGGTAGCGACTCTATTCACAACGCAGTTAGCGACTCTATTCACAACGCAGGTAGCGACTCTATTCACAACGCTGGTAGCGAATCTATTCACAACGCTGCTAGTAACTCCATTCACATCGCTGGTAGTAACTCTATTCACAACGCTAGTAGTGACTCTATTCACAACGCTGGGAGGGACTCTATTCACAACGCTGGTAGTGAATCTATTCACAACGCTGGTAGTAACTCCATTCACATCGCTGTTAGTAACTCTATTCACAACGCTGGTAGTAGTTCAATTCACAACCCTGGTAGCGACTCTATTCACAACGCTGTTAGCAACTCTATTCACAACGCTGGAAGTAACTCTATTCACAATGCTGGTAGTAACTCTATTCTCAACGCTGGTAGAAACTCTATTCACAACGCTGGAAGAAACTCTATTCACAACGCTGGAATTAACTCTATTCACAAAGCTGGGAGTAACTCTATTCACAACGCTGGGAGTAACTCTATTCACAACGCTGGTAGTAACTCTATTCACAACGCTGGGAGTAACTCTATTCACAATGCTGGTAGTATCTCTATTCACAACGCTGGTAGTAACTCTATTGACAACGCTAGTAGCAACTCTATTCACATCGCTGGGAGTAACTCTATTCACAACGCTGGTCGTAACTCTATTCAAAACGCTGGTAGTAACTCAATTCACAACGCTGGTAATAACTCTATTCACATCGCTTGTAGTGACTCTATTCACAACGCTGGGAGTAACTCTATTCACAACGCTGCAAGTAACTCTATTCACAACGCTTGTAGCGACTCTATTCACAACGCTGGTGGTAAATCTATTCACCACGCTGGTAGTGACACTATTCACAATGCTGGTAGTGACTCTATTCAAAACACTGGTAGTAACTCTATTCACAACGCTGGTAGTAACTCTATTCACAATGCTGGTATTAACTCCATTCACAAAGATGGGAGTAACTCTATTCACAATGCTGGTAGTAACTCTATTCACAACGCTGGTATTAACTCCATTCACAACGCTTGTAGTAACGCTATTCACAACGCTGGTAGTAACTCTATTCACAACGCTGGTAGTAACTCTCTTGACAACGCAGGTCGTAACTCTATTCACAACGCTGGTATTAACTCCATTCACAAACCTGGGAGTAACTCTATTGACAACGCTGGTCGTAACTCTATTTACAACGCTGGTAGCGACTCTATTCACAACGCTGGTAGTA
This sequence comes from Isurus oxyrinchus, assembly GCA_026770705.1. Classification (NCBI taxonomy): domain Eukaryota; kingdom Metazoa; phylum Chordata; class Chondrichthyes; order Lamniformes; family Lamnidae; genus Isurus; species Isurus oxyrinchus. The sequence goes on from JANJGN010000236.1 coordinate 463,435, forward strand.
ACTCTATTCACAACGCTGGTATTAACTCCATTCACAAAGCTGGGAGTAACTCTATTGACAACGCTGGTAGTAACTCTATTCACAACGGCGGGTAGTAACTCTATTCACAACGCTCGTATTAACTCTATTCACAAAGCTGGTAGTAACTCAATTCACAACGCTGGTAGAAACTCTATTCACAACGCTGGTAGAAACTTTATTCACAACACTGGTATTAACTCTATTCACAACGCTGGTAGTGACTCTATTCACAACGCTGGTAGTAACTCAATTCACAACGCTGGTAGAAACTCTATTCACTACGCTGGGAGAAACTCTATTCACAACGCTGGTATTAACTCTATTCACAACGCTGGTAGTGACTCTATTCACAACGCTGGTAGTAACTCTATTCACACGCTGGTAGTAACTCTATTCACAACGCTTGTCGCGACTCTATTCACAACGCTGGTATTAACTCTATTCACAACGCTGGGAGTGACTCTATTCACAACGCTGGTAGAAACTCTATTCACAACGTTGGGAGTAACTCTATTCACAACGCTGGTAGCAACTCTATTCACAACGCTGATAGTAACTCTTTTCACACCGCTGGGAGTAACTCTATTCAAACCGCTGGTAGTAACTCTATTCACAACGCTGGAAGTAACCCTATTCACAACGCTGGGAGTAACTCTATTCACAACGCTGGTAGTAACTCTATTCACAACGCTTGTGGTAACTCTATTCACAACGCTGGTAGCGACTCTATTCACAACACTGGTAGTAACTCGATTCACAATGCTGGTAGTGACTCTATTCACAACGCTGGTAGTGACTCTATTCAAAACACTGGTAGTAACTCTATTCACAACGCTGCAATTAACTCTATTCACAACGCTGCAAGTAACTCAATTCACAACGCTGGTAGTAGCTGTATTCACAATGCTGGTAGTGACTCTATTCACAACGTTGTTAGTAACTCCATTCACATCGCTGGTAGTAACTCTATTCACAACGCTGGTAGTTGCTCTATTCACAACGCTGGTAGCGACTCTATTCACAACGCTGTTAGCAACTCTATTCACAACGCTGGTAGTAACTCTATTCACAATGCTGGTAGTAACTCTATTCTCAACGCTGGTAGAAACTCTATTCACAACGCTGGTAGTAACTCTATTCACAACGCTGGTATTAACTCTATTCACAAAGCTGGGAGTAACTCTATTCACAACGCTGGTAATAACTCTATTCACAACGCTGGTAGTAACTCTATTCACAACGCTGGGAGTAACTCTATTCACAATGCTTGTAGTAACTCTATTCACAATGCTGGTAGTAACTCTATTGACAACGCTGGTAGCGACTCTATTCACAACGCTGGGAGTAACTGTATTCACAACGCTGGTAGTAACTCAATTCACAACGCTGGTAATAACTCTATTCTCAACGCTGTAGAATCTCTATTCACAACGCTGTTATTAACTCTATTCACATCGCTGGTAGTGACTCTTTTCACAACGCTGGGAGTAACTCTAATCACAACGCTGCAAGTAACTCTATTCACAACGCTTGTAGCGACTCTATTCACAACGCTGGTGGTAACTCTATTCACCATGCTGGTAGTGACTCTATTCACAATGCTGGTAGTGACTCTATTCAAAACACTGGTGGTAACTCTGTTCACAACGCTGCAAGAAACTCTATTCACAACGCTGCTGGCGACGCTATTCACAACGCTGGTAGCGACTCTATTCACAACGCTGGGAGTAACTCTATTCACAACGCTGGTTGTAACTCTATTCACAACGCTGGTAGTAACTCTATTCACAACGCTGGTAGTAACTCTATTGACAACGCTGGTCATAACTCTATTCACAACGCTGGTATTAACTCCATTCACAAAGCTGGGAGTAACTCTATTGACAACGCTGGTAGTAACTCTATTCACAACCCTGGTAGTAACTCAATTCACAACTCTGGTAGTAACTCTATTCACAACGCTGGAAGAAACTCTATTCACAACGCTGGTATTAACTCTTTTCACAACGCTGGAAGTAACTCAATTCACAACGCTGGTAGAAACTCGATTCACAACGCTGGTAGAAACTCTATTCACAATGCTGGTATTAACTCTATTCACAACGCTGGTAGTGACTCTATTCACAACGCTGGTAGTAACTCAATTCACAACGCTGGTTGAAACTCTATTCACAACGCTGGTAGAAACTCTATTCACAACGCTGGTATTAACTCTATTCACAACGCTGGTAGTGAATCTATGCACAACGCTGGTAGTAACTCTATTCACACGCTGGTAGTAACTCTATTCACAACGCTTGTCGCGACTCTATTCACAACGCTGGTGGTAACTCTATTCACCACGTTGGTAGTGACTCTATTCACAACGCTGGTAGTGACTCTCGTCAAAACACTGGTAGTAACTCTATTCACAACCTGTAAGTAACTCTATTCACAACGCTTGTCGCGACTCTATTCACAACGCTGGTAGTGACTCTATTCAGAACACTGGTAGTAACTCTATTCACAACGCTGCAAGTAACAATATTCACAACGCTGGTAGCGACGCTATTCACAACGCTGGTAGTAACTCTATTCACCACGCTGTTAGTGACTCTATTCTCCATGCTAGTAGTGACTCTATTCAAAACACTGGTAGTAACTCTATTCACAACGCTGCAAGTAACTCTATTCACAACGCTGATTGGGGCTCTATTCACAAAGCTGGTAGCGACTCTATTCACAACGCTGGTAGAAACTCCATTCACAACGCTGGTAGTAACTCTATTCACAACGCTGGTAGTAACTCTATTCATAACGCTGGTAGTGACTCTATTCACAACGCTGGTAGCGACTCTATTCACAACGCTGTTAGCAACACTATTCACAACGCTGGTAGTAACACTATTCACAACGCTGGTAGTAACTCTATTCACAACGCTGGTAGTAACTCTATTCACAACACTGGTAGTAACTCTATTCACAACGCAGTCAGTATCTCTATTCCCAACGCTGGTTGTAACTCAATTCACAACGCTGGTAGTAATTCTATTCACAACGCTGGAAGTAACTCTATTCACACCGCTGGGAGTAACTCTATTCACAACGCTGGTAGTAACTCTATTCACAACGCTGGTAGTAACTCTATTCACACTGCTGGTAGTAACTCTATTCACACCGCTGGTAGTAACTCTATTCACAACGCTCGTAGTAACTCTATTCACAACGCTGGTATTAACACGATTCACAACGCTGGGAGTAACTCTATTCACAACGCTGGTAGTAACTCCATTCACAACGCTGGGAGTAACTCTATTCACAACGCTGGTAGTAACTCTATTCACAACGCTGGTAGTAACTCTATTCACAACGCTGGTAGTAATTCTATTCACAACGTTGGGAGTAACTCTATTCACAACGCTGGTAGTAATTCTATTCACATCGCTGGAAGTAACTCTTTTCACAACGCTGGTAGTAACTCTATTCACAACGCTGGTAGTAAATCTATTCACAACGCTTGTGGTAACTCTATTCACAACGCTGGTAGCAACTCTATTCACAACGCTGGTAGTAACTCTATTCACAACGCTGTAGTGACTCTATTCACAACGCTGGTAGTGACACTATTCACAACACTGGTAGTAACTCTATTCACAACGCTGGTAGCAACTCTATTCATAACGCTGGTAGTTACTCTGTTCACAACGCTGGTAGTGACTCTATTCACAACGCTGTCAGTGACTCTATTCAAAACACTGGTAGTAACTCTATTCACAACGCTGCAATTAACTGTATTCACAACGCTGCAAGTAACTCTATTCACAACGCTGGTAGTGACTCTATTCACAACGCTGGTAGCGACTCTATTCACAACGCAGGTAGCGACTCTATTCACAACGCTGGTAGCGAATCTATTCACAACGCTGGTAGTAACTCCATTCACATCGCTGGTAGTAACTCTATTCACAACGCTGGTAGTGACTCTATTCACAACGCTGGTAGCGACTCTATTCACAACGCTGGTAGTGAATCTATTCACAACGCTGGTCGTAACTCCATTCACATCGCTGATAGTAACTCTATTCACAACACTGGTAGTAGCACTATTCACAACGCTGGTAGCGACTCTATTCACAACGCTGTTAGCAACTCTATTCACAACGCTGGAAGTAACTCTATTCACAATGCTGGTAGTAACTCTTTTCTCAACGCTGGTAGAAACTCTATTCACAACGCTGGTAGTAACTCTATTCACAACGCTGGTATTAACTCTATTCACAAAGCTGGGAGTAACTCTATTCACAACGCTGGTAGTAACTCTATTCACAACGCTGGTAGTACCTCTATTCACAACGCTGGGAGTAACTCTATTCACAATGCTGGTAGTAACTCTATTCACAACGCTGGTAGTAACTCTATTGACAACGCTGGTAGCAACTCTATTCACAACGCTGGGAGTAACTCTATTCACAACGCTGGTCGTAACTCTATTCAAAACGCTGGTAGTAACTCAATTCACAACGCTGGTAATAACTCTATTCTCAACGCTGTAGAAACTCTATTCACAACGCTGGTAGAAACTCTATTCACAACGCTGGTATTAACACTATTCACATCGCTGGTAGTGACTCTATTCACAACGCTGGGAGTAACTCTATTCACAACGCTGCAAGTAACTCTCTTCACAACGCTTGTAGCGACTCTATTCACAACGCTGGTGGTAACTCTATTCACCACGCTGGTAGTGACACTATTCACAACGCTGGTAGTGACTCTATTCAAAACACTGGTAGTAACTCTATTCACAACGCTGCAAGTAACTCTATTCACAACGCAGCTGGCGACGCTATTCAAAACGCTGGTAGCGACTCTGTTCACAACGCTGGTAGTAACTCTATTCACAACGCTTGTGGTAACTCGATTCACAACGCTGGTAGTGACTCTATTCACAACACTGGTAGTAACTCCATTCACAACGCTGGTAGCAACTCTATTCATAACGCTGGTAGTTACTCGATTCACAACGCTGGTAGTGACTCTATTCACAACGCTGGTAGTGACTCTATTCAAAACACTGGTAGTAACTCTATTCACAACGCTGCAATTAACTCAATTCACAACGCTGGTAGCAGCTGTATTCACAACGCTGGTAGTGACTCTATTCACAACGTTGGTAGTAACTCCATTCACATCGCTGGTAGTAACTCTATTCACAACGCTGGTAGTAACTCTATTCACAATGCTGGTAGTAACTCTATTCACAACGCTGGTATTAACTCTATTCACAAAGCTGGGAGTAACTCTTTTCACAACGCTGGTAGTAACTCTATTCACAACACTGGTAGTAACTCTATTCACAACGCTGGGAGTAACTCTATTCACAATGCTTGTAGTAACTCTATTCACAATGCTGGTAGTAACTCTATTGACAACGCTGGTAGCGACTCTATTCACAACGCTGGGAGTAACTGTATTCACAACGCTGGTAGTAACTCAATTCACAACGCTGGTAATAACTCTATTCTCAACGCTGTAGAAACTCTATTCACAACGCTGTTATTAACTCTATTCGCATCGCTGGTAGTGACTCTTTTCACAACGCTGGGAGTAACTCTAATCACAACGCTGCAAGTAACTCTATTCACAACGCTTGTAGCGACTCTATTCACAACGCTGGTGGTAACTCTATTCACCATGCTGGTAGTGACTCAATTCACAATGCTGGTAGTGACTCTATCCAAAACACTGGTGGTAACTCTATTGACAACGCTGGTCATAACTCTATTCACAACGCTGGTATTAACTCCATTCACAAAGCTGGGAGTAACTGTATTGACAACGCTGGTAGTAACTCTATTCACAACCCTGGTAGTAACTCAATTCACAACGCTGGTAGTAACTCTATTCACAACGCTGGAAGAAACTCTATTCACAACGCTGGTATTAACTCTTTTCACAACGCTGGTAGTAACTCAATTCACAACGCTGGTAGAAACTCGATTCACAACGCTGGTAGAAACTCTATTCACAATGCTGGTATTAACTCTATTCACAACGCTGGTAGTGACTCTATTCACAACGCTGGTAGTAACTCAATTCACAACGCTGGTTGAAACTCTATTCACAACGCTGGTAGAAACTCTATTCACAACGCTGGTATTAACTCTATTCACAACGCTGGTAGTGAATCTATGCACAACGCTGATAGTAACTCTATTCACACGCTGGTAGTAACTCTATTCACAACGCTTGTCGCGACTCTATTCACAACGCTGGTGGTAACTCTATTCACCACGTTGGTAGTGACTCTATTCACAACGCTGGTAGTGACTCTCTTCAAAACACTGGGAGTAACTCTATTCACAACCTGTAAGTAATTCTATTCACAACGCTTGTCGCGACTCTATTCACAACGCTGGTAGTGACTCTATTCAGAACACTGGTAATAACTCTATTCACAACGCTGCAAGTAACAATATTCACAATGCTGGTAGCGACGCTATTCACAACGCTGCAAGTAACTCTATTCACAACGCTGCTAGCGACTCTATTCACAACGCTGGTAGTAACTCTATTCACCACGCTGTTAGTGACTCTATTCTCCATGCTAGTAGTGACTCTATTCAAAACACTGGTAGTAACTCTATTCACAACGCTGCAAGTAACTCTATTCACAACGCTGATTGGGGCTCTATTCACAAAGCTGGTAGCGACTCTATTCACAACGCTGGTAATAACTCCATTCACAACGCTGGTAGTAACTCTATTCACAACGCTGGTAGTAACTCTATTCATAACGCTGATAGTGACTCTATTCACAACGCTGGTAGCGACTCTATTCACAACGCTGTTAGCAACACTATTCACAACGCTGGTAGTAACACTATTCACAATGCTGGTAGTAACTCTATTCACAACGCTGGTAGTAACTCTATTCACAACACTGGTAGTAACTCTATTCACAACGCAGGCAGTATCTCTATTCCCAACGCTGGTTGTAACTCAATTCACAACGCTGGTAGTAACTCTATTCACATCGCTGGTAGTAACTCTATTCACACCGCTGGTAGTAACTCTATTCACACTGCTGGTAGTAACTCTATTCACACCGCTGGTAGTAACTCTATTCACAACGCTGGTAGTAACTGTATTCACAATGCTGGTAGTATCTCTATTCACAACGCTGGTAGTAACTCTATTCACAACGCTGGTAGTAACTCTATTCACAACGCTGGTATTAACACGATTCACAACGCTGGGAGTAACTCTATTCACAACGCTGGTAGTAACTCCATTCACAACGCTGGGAGTAACTCTATTCACAACGCTGGTAGTAACTCTATTCACAACACTGGTAGTAACTCTATTCACAACGCTGGTAGTAATTCTATTCACAACGTTGGGTGTAACTCTATTCACAACGCTGGTAGTAATTCTATTCACATCGCTGGAAGTAACTCTTTTCACAACGCTGGTAGTAACTCTATTCACAACGCTGGTAGTAACTCTATTCACAACGCTTGTGGTAACTCTATTCACAACGCTGGTGGCAACTCTATTCACAACGCTGGTAGTAACTCTATTCACAACGCTGTAGTGACTCTATTCACAACGCTGGTAGTGACCCTATTCACAACACTGGTAGTAACTCTTTTCACAACGCTGGTAGCAACTCTATTCATAACGCTGGTAGTTACTCTGTTCACAACGCTGGTAGTGACTCTATTCACAACGCTGGCAGTGACTCTATTCAAAACACTGGTAGTAACTCTATTCACAACGCTGCAATTAACTGTATTCACAACGCTGCAAGTAACTCTATTCACAACGCTGGTAGTGACTCTATTCACAACGCTGGTAGTAACTCCATTCACATCGCTGGTAGTAACTCTATTCACAACGCTGGTAGTGACTCTATTCACAACGCTGGTAGCGACTCTATTCACAACGCTGGTAGTGAATCTATTCACAACGCTGGTCGTAACTCCATTCACATCGCTGATAGTAACTCTATTCACAACACTGGTAGTAGCTCTATTCACAACGCTGGTAGCGACTCTATTCACAACGCTGTTAGCAACTCTATTCACAACGCTGGAAGTAACTCTATTCACAATGCTGGTAGTAACTCTATTCTCAACGCTGGTAGAAACTCTATTCACAACGCTGGTAGTAACTCTATTCACCACGCTGGTATAAACTCTATTCACAAAGCTGGGAGTAACTCTATTCACAACGCTGGTAGTAACTCTATTCACAACGCTGGTAGTAACTCTATTCACAACGCTGGGAGTAACTCTATTCACAATGCTGGTAGTAACTCTATTCACAACGCTGGTAGTTACTCTATTGACAACGCTGGTAGCAACTCTATTCACAACGCCAGGAGTAACTCTATTCACAACGCTGGTCGTAACTATTCAAAACGCTGGTAGTAACTCAATTCACAACGCTGGTAATAACTCTATTCTCAACGCTGTAGAAACTCTATTCACAACGCTGGTAGAAACTCTATTCACAACGCTGGTATTAACACTATTCGCATCGCTGGTAGCGACTCTATTCACAACGCTGGTAGCAACTCTATTCACCACGCTGGTAGTGACACTATTCACAAAGCTGGTAGTGACTCTATTCAAAACACTGGTAGTAACTCTATTCACAACGCTGCAAGTAACTCTATTCACAACGCTGCTGGCGACGCTATTCAAAACGCTGGTAGCGACTCTGTTCACAACGCTGGTAGTAACTCTATTCACAACGCTTGTGGTAACTCTATTCACAATGCTGGTAGCGACTCTATTCACAACACTGGTAGTGACTCTATTCACAACGCTGGTAGTGATTCTATTCAAAACACTGGTAGTAACTCTATTCACAACGCTGCAATTAACTCAATTCACAATGCTGGTAGTAGCTGTATTCACAACGCTGGTAGTGACTCTATTCACACGTTGGTAGTAACTCCATTCACATCGCTGGTAGTAACTCTATTCACAACGCTGGTAGTAGCTCTATTCACAACGCTGGTAGCGACTCTATTCACAACGCTGTTAGCAACTCTATTCACAACGCTGGTAGTAACTCTACTCACAATGCTGGTAGTAACTCTATTCTCAACGCTGTTAGAAACTCTATTCACAACGCTGGTAGTAACTCTATTCACAACGCTGGTATTAACTCTATTCACAACGCTGGGAGTAACTCTATTCACAATGCTTGTAGTAACTCTATTCACAACGCTGGGAGTAACTCTAATCACAACGCTGCAAGTAACTCTATTCACAACGCTTGTAGCGACTCTATTCACAACGCTGGTGGTAACTCTATTCACCATGCTGGTAGTGACTCTATTCACAATGCTGGTAGTGACTCTATTCAAAACACTGGTGGTAACTCTGTTCACAACGCTGCAAGAAACTCTATTCACAACGCTGCTGGCGACGCTATTCACAACGCTGGTAGCGACTCTATTCACAACGCTGGGAGTAACTCTATTCACAACGCTGGTTGTAACTCTATTCACAACGCTGGTAGTAACTCTATTCACAACGCTGGTAGTAACTCTATTGACAACGCTGGTCGTAACTCTATTCACAACGCAGGTATTAACTCCATTCACAAAGCTGGGAGTAACTCTATTGACAACGCTGGTAGTAACTCAATTCACAACGCTGGTAGTAACTCTATTCACAACGCTGGAAGAAACTCTATTCACAACGCTGGTATTAACTCTTTTCACAACGCTGGTAGTAACTCAATTCACAACGCTGGTAGAAACTCTATTCACAACGCTGGTAGAAACTCTATTCACAACGCTGGTATTAACTCTATTCACAACGCTGGTAGTGAATCTATGCACAACGCTGGTAGTAACTCAATTCACAACGCTGGTAATAACTCTATTCTCAACGCTGTAGAAACTCTATTCACAACGCTGGTATTAACTCTATTCACATCGCTGGTAGTGACTCTATTCACAACGCTGGGAGTAACTTTAATCACAACGCTGCAAGTAACTCTATTCACAACGCTTGTAGCGACTCTATCCACAACGCTGGTGGTAACACTATTCACCATGCTGGTAGTGACTCTATTCACAATGCTGGTAGTGACTCTATTCAAAACACTGGTGGTAACTCTGTTCACAACGCTGCAAGAAACTCTATTCACAACGCTGCTGGCGACGCTATTCACAACGCTGGTAGCGACTCTATTCACAACGCTGGGAGTAACTCTATTCACAACGCTGGTTGTAACTCTATTCACAACGCTGGTAGTAACTCTATTCACAACGCTGGTAGTAACTCTATTGACAACGCTGGTCGTAACTCTATTCACAACGCTGGTATTAACTCCATTCACAAAGCTGGGAGTAACTCTATTGACAACGCTGGTAGTAACTCAACTCACAACGCTGGAAGTAACTCTATTCACAACGCTGGAAGAAACTCTATTCACAACGCTGGTATTAACTCTTTTCACAACGCTGGTAGTGACTCTATTCACAACGCTGGTAGTAACTCAATTCACAACGCTGGTTGAAACTCTATTCACAACGCTGGTAGTGACTCTATTCAAAACACTGGTAGTAACTCTATTCACAACGCTGCAAGTAACAATATTCACAACGCTGGTAGCGACGCTATTCACAACGCTGCAAGTAACTCTATTCACAATGCTGCTAGCGACTCTATTCACACCGCTGGTAGTAACTCTATTCACCACGCTGGTAGTGACTCTATTCTCCATGCTAGTAGTGACTCTATTCAAAACACTGGTAGTAACTCTATTCACAACGCTGCAAGTAACTCTATTCACAACGCTGATTGGGGCTCTATTCACAAAGTTGGTAGCGACTCTATTCACAACGCTGGTAGTAACTCCATTCACAACGCTGGTAGTAACTCTATTCACAACGCTGGTAGTAACTCTATTCATAACGCTGGTAGTGACTCTATTCACAACGCTGGTAGTGACTCTATTCACAACGCTGTTAGCAACTCTATTCACAACGCTGGTAGTAACTCTATTCACAATGCTGGTAGTCACTCTATTCTCAACGCTGGTAGAAACTCTATTCACAACGCTGGTAGTAACTCTATTCACAACGCTGGTATTAAGTCTATTCACAAAGCTGGGAGTAACTCTATTCACAACGCTGGTAGTAACTCTATTCACAACGCTGGTAGTAACTCTATTCACAACGCTGGGAGTAACTCTATTCACAATGCTTGTAGTAACTCTATTCACAATGCTGGTAGTAAATCTATTGACAACGCTCGTAGTGACTCTATTCACAACGCTGGGAGTAACTGTATTCACAACGCTGGTAGTAACTCAATTCACAACGCTGGTAATAACTCTATTCTCAACGCTGTAGAAACTCTATTCACAACGCTGGTATTAACTCTATTCACATCGCTGGTAGTGACTCTATTCACAACGGTGGGAGTAATTCTAATCACAACGCTGCAAGTAACTCTATTCACAACGCTTGTAGCGACTCTATTCACAACGCTGGTGGTAACTCTATTCACCATGCTGGTAGTGAGTCTATTCACAATGCTGGTAGTGACTCTATTCAAAACACTGGTGGTAACTCTGTTCACAACGCTGCAAGAAACTCTATTCACAACGCTGCTGGCGACGCTATTCACAACGCTGGTAGCGACTCTATTCACAACGCTGGGAGTAACTCTATTCACAACGCTGGTTGTAACTCTATTCACAACTCTGGTAGTAACTCTATTCACAACGCTGGTAGTAACTCTATTGACAACGCTGGTCGTAACTCTATTCACAACGCTGGTATTAACTCCATTCACAAAGCTGGGAGTAACTCTGTTGACAACGCTGGTAGTAAATCTATTCACAACGCTGGTAGTAACTCAATTCACAACGCTGGTAGTAACTCTATTCACAACGCTTGAAGAAACTCTATTCACAACGCTGGTATTAACTCTTTTCACAACGCTGGTAGTAACTCAATTCACAACGCTGGTAGAAACTCTATTCACAACGCTGGTAGAAACTCTATTCACAATGCTGGTATTAACTCTATTCACAACGCTGGTAGTGACTCTATTCACAACGCTGGTAGTAACTCAATTCACAATGCTGGTTGAAACTCTATTCACAACGCTGGTAGAAACTCTATTCACAACGCTGGTATTAACTCTATTCACAACGCTGGTAGTGAATCTATGCACAACGCTGGTATTAACTCTATTCACACGCTGGTAGTAACTCTATTCACAACGCTTGTCGCGACTCTATTCACAACGCTGGTGGTAACTCTATTCACCACGCTGGAAGTGACTCTATTCACAACGCTGGTAGTGACTCTCTTCAAAACACTGGTAGTAACTCTATTCACAACCTGTAAGTAACTCTATTCACAACGCTTGTCGCGACTCTATTCACAACGCTGGTAGTGACTCTATTCAAACCACTGGTAGTAACTCTATTCACAACGCTGCAAGTAACAATATTCACAACGCTGGTAGCGACGCTATTCACAACGCTGCAAGTAACTCTATTCACAACGCTGCTAGCGACTCTATTCACAACGCTGGTAGTAACTCTATTCACCACGCTGGTAGTGACTCTATTCTCCATGCTAGTAGTGACTCTATTCAAAACACTGGTAGTAACTCTATTCACAACACTGCAAGTAACTCTATTCACAACGCTGATTGGGGCTCTATTCACAAAGCTGGTAGCGACTCTATTCACAACGCTGGTAGTAACTCCATTCACAACGCTGGAAGTAACTCTATTCACAACGCTGGTAGTAACTCTATTCATAACGCTGGTAGTGACTCTATTCACAACGCTGGTAGCGACTCTATTCACAACGCTGTTAGCAACACTATTCACAACGCTGGTAGTAACACTATTCACAACGCTGGTAGTAACTCTATTCACAACGCTGGTAGTAACTCTATTCACAACACTGGTAGTAACTCTATTCACAACGCAGGCAGTATCTCTATTCCCTACGCTGGTTGTAACACAATTCACAACGCTGGTAGTAACTCTATTCTCCATGCTAGTAGTGACTCTATTCAAAACACTGGTAGTAACTCTATTCACAACGCTGCAAGTAACTCTATTCACAACGCTGCTAGCGACTCTATTCACAACGCTGGTCGTAACTCTATTCACCACGCTGGTAGTGACTCTATTCTCCATGCTAGTAGTGACTCTATTCAAAACACTGGTAGTAACTCTATTCACAACACTGCAAGTAACTCTATTCACAACGCTGATTGGGGCTCTATTCACAAAGCTGGTAGCGACTCTATTCACAACGCTGGTAGTAACTCCATTCACAACGCTGGTAGTAACTCCATTCACAACGCTGGTAGTAACTCTATTCACAACGCTGGTAGTAACTCTATTCATAACGCTGGTAGTGACTCTATTCACAACGCTGGTAGCGACTCTATTCACAATGCTGTTAGCAACACTATTCACAACGCTGGTAGTAACACCATTCACAACGCTGGTAGTAACTCTATTCACAACGCTGGTAGTAACTCTATTCACAACACTGGAAGTAACTCTATTCACAACGCAGGCAGTATCTCTATTCCCAACGCTGGTTGTAACTCAATTCACAACGCTGGTAGTAACTCTATTCACAACGCTGGTTGTAACTCTATTCACACCGCTGGTAGTAACTCTATTCACAACGCTGGTAGTAACTCTATTCACAACGCTGGTAGTAACTCTATTCACACTGCTGGTAGTAACTCTATTCACACCGCTGGTAGTAACTCTATTCACAACGCTGGTAGTAACTGTATTCACAATGCTGGTAGTATCTCTATTCACAACGCTGGTAGTAACTCTATTCACAACGCTGGTATTAACACGTTTCACAACGCTGGGAGTAACTCTATTCACAACGCTGGTAGTAACTCCATTCACAACGCTGGGAGTAACTCTATTCACAACGCTGGTAGTAACTCTATTCACAACGCTGGTAGTAACTCTATTCACAACGCTGGTAGAAACTCTATTCACAACGTTGGGAGCAACTCTATTCACAACGCTGGTAGTAATTCTATTCACATCGCTGGAAGTAACTCTTTTCACAACGCTGGTAGTAACTCTATTCACAACGCTGGTAGTAACTCTATTCACAACGCTTGTGGTAACTCTATTCACAACGCTGGTAGCAACTATATTCACAACGCTGGTAGTAACTCTATTCACAACGCTGTAGTGACTCTATTCACAACGCTGGTAGTGACCCTATTCACAACACTGGTAGTAACTCTATTCACACCGCTGGTAGCAACTCTATTCATAACGCTGGTAGTTACTCTGTTCACAACGCTGGTAGTGACTCTATTCACAACGCTGGCAGTGACTCTATTCAAAACACTGGTAGTAACTCTATTCACAACGCTGCAATTAACTGTATTCACAACGCTGCAAGTAACTCTATTCACAACGCTGGTAGTGACTCTATTCACAACGCTGGTAGCGACTCTATTCACAACACAGGTAGCGACTCTATTCACAACGCTGGTAGCGAATCTATTCGCAACGCTGGTAGTAACTCCATTCACATCGCTGGTAGTAACTCTATTCACAACGCTGGTAGTGACTCTATTCACAACGCTGGTAGCGACTCTATTCACAACGCTGGTAGTGAATCTATTCACAACACTGGTCGTAACTCCATTCACATCGCTGATAGTAACTCTATTCACAACACTGGTAGTAGCTCTATTCACAACGCTGGTAGCGACTCTATTCACAACGCTGTTAGCAGCTCTGTTCACAACGCTGGAAGTAACTCTATTCACAATGCTGGTAGTAACTCTATTCTCAACGCTGGTAGAAACTCTATTCACAACGCTGGTAGTAACTCTATTCACAACGCTGGTATTAACTCTATTCACAAAGCTGGGAGTAACTCTATTCACAACGCTGGTAGTAACTCTATTCACAACGCTGGTAGTAACTCTATTCACAACGCTGGGAGTAACTCTATTCACAATGCTGGTAGTAACTCTATTCAGAACGCTGGCAGTAACTCTATTGACAACGCTGGTAGCAACTCTATTCACAACGCTGGGAGTAACTCTATTCACAACGCTGGTCGTAACTCTATTCAAAACGCTGGTAGTAACTCAATTCACACGATGGTAATAACTCTATTCTCAACGCTGTAGAAACTCTATTCACAACGCTGGTAGAAACTCTATTCACAACGCTGGTATTAACACTATTCACATCGCTGGTAGTGACTCTATTCACAACGCTGGTAGTAACTCAATTCACAACGCTGGAAGAAACTCTATTCACAACGCTGGTAGAAACTCTATTCACAATGCTGGTATTAACTCTATTCACAACGCTGGTAGTGACTCTATTCACAACGCTGGTAGTAACTCAATTCACAACGCTGGTTGAAACTCTATTCACAACGCTGGTAGAAACTCTATTCACAACGCTGGTATTAACTCTATTCACAACGCTGGTAGTGAATCTATGCACAACGCTGGTAGTAACTCTATTCACACGCTGGTAGTAACTCTATTCACAACGCTTGTCGCGACTCTATTCACAACGCTGGTGGTAACTCTATTCACCACGCTGGTAGTGACTCTATTCACAACGCTGGTAGTGACTCTCTTCAAAACACTGGTAGTAACTCTATTCACAACCTGTAAGTAACTCTATTCACAACGCTTGTCGCGACTCTATTCACAACGCTGGTAGTGACTCTATTCAAAACACTGGTAGTAACTCTATTCACAACGCTGCAAGTAACAATATTCACAACGCTGGTAGCGACGCTATTCACAACGCTGCAAGTAACTCTATTCACAACGCTGCTAGCGACTCTATTCACAACGCTGGTAGTAACTCTATTCACAACGCTGGTAGTGACTCTATTCACAACGCTGGTAGCGACTCTATTCACAACGCTGGTAGTGAATCTATTCACAACACTGGTCGTAACTCCATTCACATCGCTGATAGTAACTCTATTCACAACACAGGTAGTAGCTCTATTCACAACGCTGGTAGCGACTCTATTCACAACGCTGTTAGCAACTCTATTCACAACGCTGGAAGTAACTCTATTCACAATGCTGGTAGTAACTCTATTCTCAACGCTGGTAGAAACTCTATTCACAACGCTGGTAGTAACTCTATTCACAACGCTGGTATTAACTCTATTCACAAAGCTGGGAGTAACTCTATTCACAACGCTGGTAGTAACTCTATTCACAACGCTGGTAGTAACTCTATTCACAACGCTGGGAGTAACTCTATTCACAATGCTGGTAGTAACTCTATTCACAACGCTGGCAGTAACTCTATTGACAACGCTGGTAGCAACTCTATTCACAACGCTGGGAGTAACTCTATTCACAACGCTGGTCGTAACTCTATTCAAAACGCTGGTAGTAACTCAATTCACACGCTGGTAATAACTCTATTCTCAACGCTGTAGAAACTCTATTCACAACGCTGGTAGAAACTCTATTCACAACGCTGGTATTAACACTATTCACATCGCTGGTAGTGACTCTATTCACAACGCTGGTAGTAACTCAATTCACAACGCTGGTAGAAACTCTATTCACAACGCTGGTAGAAACTCTATTCACAATGCTGGTATTAACTCTATTCACAACGCTGGTAGTGACTCTATTCACAACGCTGGTAGTAACTCAATTCACAACGCTGGTTGAAACTCTATTCACAACGCTGGTAGAAACTCTATTCACAACGCTGGTATTAACTCTATTCACAACGCTGGTAGTGAATCTATGCACAACGCTGGTAGTAACTCTATTCACACGCTGGTAGTAACTCTATTCACAACGCTTGTCGCGACTCTATTCACAACGCTGGTGGTAACTCTATTCACCACGCTGGTAGTGACTCTATTCACAACGCTGGTAGTGACTCTCTTCAAAACACTGGTAGTAACTCTATTCACAACCTGTAAGTAACTCTATTCACAACGCTTGTCGCGACTCTATTCACAACGCTGGTAGTGACTCTATTCAAAACACTGGTAGTAACTCTATTCACAACGCTGCAAGTAACAATATTCACAACGCTGGTAGCGACGCTATTCACAACGCTGCAAGTAACTCTATTCACAACGCTGCTAGCGACTCTATTCACAACGCTGGTAGTAACTCTATTCACCACGCTGGTAGTGACTCTATTCTCCATGCTAGTAGTGACTCTATTCAAAACACTGGTAGTAACTCTATTCACAACGCTGCAAGTAACTCTATTCACAACGCTGATTGGGGCTCTATTCACAAAGCTGGTAGCGACTATATTCACATCGCTGGTAGTAACTCCATTCACAACGCTGGTAGTAACTCTATTCACAACGCTGGTAGTAACTCTATTCATAATGCTGCTAGTGACTCTATTCACTACGCTGGTAGCGACTCTATTCACAACGCTGTTAGCAACTCTATTCACAACGCTGGTAGTAACTCTATTCACAATGCTGGTAGTAACTCTATTCTCAACGCTGGTAGAAACTCTATTCACAACGCTGTTAGTAACTCTATTCACAACGCTGGTATTAACTCTATTCACAAAGCTGGGAGTAACTCTATTCACAACGCTGGTAGTAACTCCATTCACAACGCTGGTAGTAACTCTATTCACAACGCTGGGAGTAACTCTATTCACAATGCTTGTAGAAACTCTATTCTCAATGCTGGTAGTAAATCTATTGACAACGCTGGTAGCGACTCTATTCACAACGCTGGGAGTAACTGTATTCACAACGCTGGTAGTAACTCAATTCACAATGCTGGTAATAACTCTATTCTCAACGCTGTAGAAACTCTATTCACAACGCTGGTATTAACTCTATTCACATCGCTGGTAGTGACTCTATTCACAACGCTGGGAGTAATTCTAATCACAACGCTGCAAGTAACTCTATTCACAACGCTTGTAGCGACTCTATTCACAACGCTGGTGGTAACTCTATTCACCATGCTGGTAGTGACTCTATTCACAATGCTGGTAGTGACTCTATTCAAAACACTGGTGGTAACTCTGTTCACAACGCTGCAAGAAACTCTATTCACAACGCTGCTGGCGACGCTATTCACAACGCTGGTAGCGACTCTATTCACAACGCTGGGAGTAACTCTATTCACAACGCTGGTTGTAACTCTATTCACAACGCTGGTAGTAACTCTATTCACAACGCAGGTAGTAACTCTATTGACAACGCTGGTCGTAACTCTATTCACAACGCTGGTATTAACTCCATTCACAAAGCTGGGAGTAACTCTATTGACAACACTCGTAGTAACTCTATTCACAACGCAGGCAGTATCTCTATTCCCAACGCTGGTTGTAATTAAATTCACAACGCTGGTAGTAACTCTATTCACAACGCTGGTATTAACACTATTCACATCGCTGGTAGTGACTCTATTCACAACGCTGGTAGTAACTCAATTCACAACGCTGGTAGAAACTCTATTCACAACGCTGGTAGAAACTCTATTCACAATGCTGGTATTAACTCTATTCACAACGCTGGTAGTGACTCTATTCACAACGCTGGTAGTAACTCAATTCACAACGCTGGTTGAAACTGTATTCACAATGCTGGTAGAAACTCTATTCACAACGCTGGTATTAACACTATTCACAACGCTGGTAGTGAATCTATGCACAACACTGGTAGTAACTCTATTCACACGCTGGTAGTAACTCTATTCACAACGCTTGTCGCGACTCTATTCACAACGCTGGTGGTAACTCTATTCACCACGCTGGTAGTGACTCTATTCACAACGCTGGTAGTGACTCTCTTCAAAACACTGGTAGTAACTCTATTCACAACCTGTAAGTAACTCTATTCACAACGCTTGTCGCGACTCTATTCACAACGCTGCAAGTAACTCTATTCACAACGCTGCTAGCGACTCTATTCACAACGCTGGGAGTAACTCTATTCACAATGCTTGTAGAAACTCTATTCTCAATGCTGGTAGTAAATCTATTGACAACGCTGGTAGCGACTCTATTCACAACGCTGGGAGTAACTGTATTCACAACGCTGGTAGTAACTCAATTCACAATGCTGGTAATAACTCTATTCTCAACGCTGTAGAAACTCTATTCACAACGCTGGTATTAACTCTATTCACATCGCTGGTAGTGACTCTATTCACAACGCTGGGAGTAATTCTAATCACAACGCTGCAAGTAACTCCATTCACAACGCTTGTAGCGACTCTATTCACAACGCTGGTGGTAACTCTATTCACCATGCTGGTAGTGACTCTATTCACAATGCTGGTAGTGACTCTATTCAAAACACTGGTGGTAACTCTGTTCACAACGCTGCAAGAAACTCTATTCACAACGCTGCTGGCGACGCTATTCACAACGCTGGTAGCGACTCTATTCACAACGCTGGGAGTAACTCTATTCACAACGTTGGTTGTAACTCTATTCACAACGCTGGTAGTAACTCTATTCACAACGCAGGTAGTAACTCTATTGACAACGCTGGTCGTAACTCTATTCACAACACTGGTATTAACTCCATTCACAAAGCTGGGAGTAACTCTATTGACAACACTCGTAGTAACTCTATTCACAACGCAGGCAGTATCTCTATTCCCAACGCTGGTTGTAATTAAATTCACAACGCTGGTAGTAACTCTATTCACAACGCTGGTATTAACACTATTCACATCGCTGGTAGTGACTCTATTCACAACGCTGGTAGTAACTCAATTCACAACGCTGGTAGAAACTCTATTCACAACGCTGGTAGAAACTCTATTCACAATGCTGGTATTAACTCTATTCACAACGCTGGTAGTGACTCTATTCACAACGCTGGTAGTAACTCAATTCACAACGCTGGTTGAAACTGTATTCACAACGCTGGTAGAAACTCTATTCACAACGCTGGTATTAACACTATTCACAACGCTGGTAGTGAATCTATGCACAACGCTGGTAGTAACTCTATTCACACGCTGGTAGTAACTCTATTCACAACGCTTGTCGCGACTCTATTCACAACGCTGGTGGTAACTCTATTCACCACGCTGGTAGTGACTCTATTCACAACGCTGGTAGTGACTCTCTTCAAAACACTGGTAGTAACTCTATTCACAACC
This sequence comes from Isurus oxyrinchus, assembly GCA_026770705.1. NCBI lineage: Eukaryota > Metazoa > Chordata > Chondrichthyes > Lamniformes > Lamnidae > Isurus > Isurus oxyrinchus. Next base: position 483,603 of record JANJGN010000236.1, read on the forward strand.
TGTAAGTAACTCTATTCACAACGCTTGTCGCGACTCTACTCACAACGCTGGTAGTGACTCTATTCAAAACACTGGTAGTAACTCTATTCACAACGCTGCAAGTAACAATATTCACAACGCTGGTAGCGACGCTATTCACAACGCTGCAAGTAACTCTATTCACAACGCTGCTAGCGACTCTATTCACAACGCTGGTAGTAACTCTATTCACCACGCTGGTAGTGACTCTATTCTCCATGCTAGTAGTGACTCTATTCAAAACACTGGTAGTAACTCTATTCACAACGCTGCAAGTAACTCTATTCACAACGCTGATTGGGGCTCTATTCACAAAGCTGGTAGCGACTATATTCACATCGCTGGTAGTAACTCCATTCACAACGCTGGTAGCGACTCTATTCACAACGCTGTTAGCAACACTATTCACAACGCTGGTAGTAACACTATTCACAACGCTGGTAGTAACTCTATTCACAACGCTGGTAGTAACTCTATTCACAACACTGGTAGTAACTCTATTCACAACGCAGGCAGTATCTCTATTCCCAACGCTGGTTATAATTAAATTCACAACGCTGGTAGTAACTCTATTCACAACGCTGGTTGTAACTCTATTCACACCGCTGGTAGTAACTCTATTCACAACGCTGGTAGTAACTCTATTCACAACGCTGGTAGTAACTCTATTCACACTGCTGGAAGTAACTCTATTCACACCGCTGGTAGTAACTCTATTCACAACGCTGGTAGTAACTGTATTCACAATGCTGGTAGTATCTCTATTCACAACGCTGGTAGTAACTGTATTCACAACGCTGGTAGTAACTCTATTCACAACGCTGGTATTAACACGATTCACAACGCTGGGAGTAACTCTATTCAAAACGCTGGTAGTAACTCCATTCACAACGCTGGGAGTAACTCTATTCACAACGCTGGTAGTAACTCTATTCACAACGCTGGTAGTAACTCTATTCACAACGCTGGTAGAAACTCTATTCACAACGTTGGGAGCAACTCTATTCACAACGCTGGTAGTAATTCTATTCACATCGCTGGAAGTAACTCTTTTCACAACGCTGGTAGTAACTCTATTCACAACGCTGGTAGTAACTCTATTCACAACGCTTGTGGTAACTCTATTCACAACGCTGGTAGCAACTCTATTCACAACGCTGGTAGTAACTCTATTCACAACGCTGTAGTGACTCTATTCACAACGCTGGTAGTTACCCTATTCACAACACTGGTAGTAACTCTATTCACACCGCTGGTAGCAACTCTATTCATAATGCTGGTAGTTACTCTGTTCACAACGCTGGTAGTGAATCTATTCACAACGCTGGCAGTGACTCTATTCAAAACACTGGTAGTAACTCTATTCACAACGCTGCAATTAACTGTATTCACAACACTGCAAGTAACTCTATTCACAACGCTGTTAGTGACTCTATTCACAACGCTGGAAGCGACTCTATTCACAACGCAGGTAGCGACTCTATTCACAACGTTGGTAGCGAATCTATTCACAACGCTGGTAGTAACTCCATTCACATCGCTGGTAGTAACTCTATTCACAACGCTGGTAGTGACTCTATTCACAACGCTGGTAGCGACTCTATTCACAACGCTGGTAGTGAATCTATTCACAACGCTGGTCGTAACTCCATTCACATCGCTGATAGTAACTCTATTCACAACACTGGTAGTAACTCTATTCACAACGCTGCAAGTAACTCTATTCACAACGCTGATTGGGGCTCTATTCACAAAGCTGGTAGCGACTATATTCACATCGCTGGTAGTAACTCCATTCACAACGCTGGTAGTAACTCTATTCACAACGCTGGTAGTAACTCTATTCATAATGCTGGTAGTGACTCTATTCACAACGCTGGTAGCGACTCTATTCACAACGCTGTTAGCAACTCTATTCACAACGCTGGTAGTAACTCTATTCACAATGCTGGTAGTAACTCTATTCTCAACGCTGGTAGAAACTCTATTCACAACGCTGGTAGTAACTCTATTCACAACGCTGGTATTAACTCTATTCACAAAGCTGGGAGTAACTCTATTCACAACGCTGGTAGTAACTCTATTCTCAACGCTGGTAGTAACTCTATTCACAACGCTGGGAGTAACTCTATTCACAATGCTTGTAGTAACTCTATTCACAATGCTGGTAGTAAATCTATTGACAACGCTGGTAGCGACTCTATTCACAACGCTGGGAGTAACTGTATTCACAACGCTGGTAGTAACTCAATTCACAATGCTGGTAATAACTCTATTCTCAACGCTGTTGAAACTCTATTCACAACGCTGGTATTAACTCTATTCACATCGCTGGTAGTGACTCTATTCACAACGCTGGGAGTAATTCTAATTACAACGCTGCAAGTAACTCTATTCACAACGCTTGTAGCGACTCTATTCACAACGCTGGTGGTAACTCTATTCACTATGCTGGTAGTGACTCTATTCACAATGCTGGTAGTGACTCTATTCAAAACACTGGTGGTAACTCTGTTCACAACGCTGCAAGAAACTCTATTCACAACGCTTCTGGCGACGCTATTCACAACGCTGGTAGCGACTCTATTCACAACGCTGGGAGTAACTCTATTCACAACGCTGGTTGTAACTCTATTCACAACGCTGGTAGTAACTCTATTCACAACGCTGGTAGTAACTCTATTGACAACGCTGGTCGTAACTCTATTCACAACGCTGGTATAAACTCCATTCACAAAGCTGGGAGTAACTCTATTGACAACGCTGGTAGTAACTCTATTCACAACGCTGGTAGTAACTCAATTCACAACGCTGGCAGTAACTCTATTCACAACGCTGGAAGAAACTCTATTCACAACGCTGGTATTAACTCTTTTCACAACGCTGGTAGTAACTCAATTCACAACGCTGGTAGAAACTCTATTCACAACGCTGGTAGAAACTCTATTCACAATGCTGGTATTAACTCTATTCACAACGCTGGTAGTGACTCTATTCACAACGCTGGTAGTAACTCAATTCACAACGCTGGTTGAAACTTTATTCACAACGCTGGTAGAAACTCTATTCACAACGCTGGTATTAACTCTATTCACAACGCTGGTAGTGAATCTATGCACAACGCTGGTAGTAACTCTATTCACACGCTGGTAGTAACTCTATTCACAACGCTTGTCGCGAGTCTATTCACAACGCTGGTGGTAACTCTATTCACCACGGTGGTAGTGACTCTATTCACAACGCTGGTAGTGACTCTCTTCAAAACACTGGTAGTAACTCTATTCACAACCTGTAGTAACTCTATTCACAACGCTTGTCGCGACTCTATTCACAACGCTGGTAGTGACTCTATTCAAAACACTGGTAGTAACTCTATTCACAACGCTGCAAGTAACAATATTCACAACGCTGGTAGCGACGCTATTCACAACGCTGCAAGTAACTCTATTCACAACGCTGCTAGCGACTCTATTCACAACGCTGGTAGTAACTCTATTCACCACGCTGGTAGTGACTCTATTCTCCATGCTAGTAGTGACTCTATTCAAAACACTGGTAGTAACTCTATTCACAACACTGCAAGTAACTCTATTCACAACGCTGATTGGGGCTCTATTCACAAAGCTGGTAGCGACTCTATTCACAACGCTGGTAGTAACTCCATTCACAACGCTGGTAGTAACTCTATTCACAACGCTGGTAGTAACTCTATTCATAACGCTGGTAGTGACTCTATTCACAACGCTGGTAGCGACTCTATTCACAACGCTGTAAGCAACACTATTCACAACGCTGGTAGAAACACTATTCACAACGCTGGTAGTAACTCTATTCACAACGCTGTAGTAACTCTATTCACAACACTGGTAGTAACTCTATTCACAACGCAGGCAGTATCTCTATTCCCAACGCTGGATGTAAGTCAATTCACAACGCTGGTAGTAACTCTATTCTCCATGCTAGTAGTGACTCTATTCAAAACACTGGTAGTAACTCTATTCACAACGCTGCAAGTAACTCTATTCACAGCGCTGTTTGGGGCTCTATTCACAAAGCTGGTAGCGACTCTATTCACAACGCTGGTTATAACTCCATTCACAACGCTGGTAGTAACTCTATTCACAACGCTGGTAGTAACTCTATTCATAACGCTGGTAGTGACTCTATTCACAACGCTGGTAGCGACTCTATTCACAACGCTGTTAGCAACACTATTCACAACGCTGGTAGTAACACTATTCACAACGCTGGTAGTAACTCTATTCACAACGCTGGTAGTAACTCTATTCACAACACTGGTAGTAACTCTATTCACAACGCAGGCAGTATCTCTATTCCCAACGCTGGTTGTAATTAAATTCACAACGCTGGTAGTAACTCTATTCACAACGCTGGTTGTAACTCTATTCTCACCGCTGGTAGTAACTCTATTCACAACGCTGGTAGTAACACTATTCACAACGCTGGTAGTAACTCTATTCACACTGCTGGTAGTAACTCTATTCACACCGCTGGTAGTAACTCTATTCACAACGCTGGTAGTAACTGTATTCACAATGCTGGTAGTATCTCTATTCACAACGCTGGTAGTAACTCTATTCACAACGCTGGTAGTAACTCTATTCACAACGCTGGTATTAACACGATTCACAACGCTGGGAGTAACTCTATTCAAAACGCTGGTAGTAACTCCATTCACAACGCTGGGAGTAACTCTATTCACAACGCTGGTAGTAACTCTATTCACAACGCTGGTAGTAACTCTATTCACAACGCTGGTAGAAACTCTATTCACCAAGTTGGGAGCAACTCTATTCACAACGCTGGTAGTAATTCTATTCACATCGCTGGAAGTAACTCTTTTCACAACGCTGGTAGTAACTCTATTCACAACGCTGGTAGTAACTCTATTCACAACGCTTGTGGTAACTCTATTCACAACGCTGGTAGCAACTCTATTCACAACGCTGGTAGTAACTCTATTCACAACGCTGTAGTGACTCTATTCACAACGCTGGTAGTGACCCTATTCACAACACTGGTAGTAACTCTATTCACACCGCTGGTAGCAACTCTATTCATAACGCTGGTAGTTACTCTGTTCACAACGCTGGTAGTGACTCTATTCACAACGCTGGCAGTGACTCTATTCAAAACACTGGTAGTAACTCTATTCACAACGCTGCAATTAACTGTATTCACAACACTGCAAGTAACTCTATTCACAACGCTGGTAGTGACTCTATTCACAACGCTGGTAGCGACTCTATTCACAACGCAGGTAGCGACTCTATTCACAACGTTGGTAGCGAATCTATTCACAACGCTGGTAGTAACTCCATTCACATCGCTGGTAGTAACTCTATTCACAACGCTGGTAGTGACTCTATTCACAACGCTGGTAGCGACTCTATTCACAACGCTGGTAGTGAATCTATTCACAACGCTTTTCGTAACTCCATTCACATCGCTGATAGTAACTCTGTTCACAACACTGGTAGTAGCTCTATTCACAACGCTGGTAGCGACTCTATTCACAACGCTGTTAGCAACTCTATTCACAACGCTGGAAGTAACTCTATTCACAATGCTGGTAGTAACTCTATTCTCAACGCTGGTAGAAACTCTATTCACAACGCTGGTAGTAACTCTATTCACAACGCTGGTATTAACTCTATTCACAAAGCTGGGAGTAACTCTATTCACAACGCTGGTAGTAACTCTATTCACAACGCTGGTAGTAACTCTATTCACAACGCTGGGAGTAACTCTATTCACAATGCTGGTAGTAACTCTATTCACAACGCTGGTAGTAACTCTATTGACAACGCTGGTAGCAACTCTATTCACAACGCTGGGAGTAACTTTATTCACAACGCTGGTCGTAACTCTATTCAAAACGCTGGTAGTAACTCAATTCACAACGCTGGTAATAACTCTATTCTCAACGCTGTAGAAACTCTATTCACAACGCTGGTAGAAACTCTATTCACAACGCTGGTATTAACACTATTCACATCGCTGGTAGGGACTCTATTCACAACGCTGGTAGGAACTCAATTCACAACGCTGGTAGAAACTCTATTCACAACGCTGGTAGAAACTCTATTCACAATGCTGGTATTAACTCTATTCACAACGCTGGTAGTGACTCTATTCACAACGCTGGTAGTAACTCAATTCGCAACGCTGGTTGAAACTGTATTCACAACGCTGGTAGAAACTCTATTCACAACGCTGGTATTAACTCTATTCACAACGCTGGTAGTGAATCTATGCACAACGCTGGTGGTAACTCTATTCACCACGCTGGTAGTGACTCTATTCACAACGCTGGTAGTGACTCTCTTCAAAACACTGGTAGTAACTCTATTCACAACCTGTAAGTAACTCTATTCACAACGCTTGTCGCGACTCTATTCACAACGCTGGTAGTGACTCTATTCAAAACACTGGTAGTAACTCTATTCACATCGCTGCAAGTAACAATATTCACAACGCTGGTAGCGACGCTATTCACAACGCTGCAAGTAACTCTATTCACAACGCTGCTAGCGACTCTATTCACAACGCTGGTAGTAACTCTATTCTCCATGCTAGTAGTGACTCTATTCAAAACACTGGTAGTAACTCTATTCACAATGCTGCAAGTAACTCTATTCACAACGCTGATTGGGGCTCTATTCACAAAGCTGGTAGCGACTATATTCACATCACTGGTAGTAACTCCATTCACAACGCTGGTAGCGACTCTATTCACAACGCTGTTAGCAACACTATTCACAACGCTGGTAGTAACACTATTCACAACGCTGGTAGTAACTCTATTCACAACGCTGGTAGTAACTCTATTCACAACACTGGTAGTAACTCTATTCACAACGCAGGCAGTATCTCTATTCCCAACGCTGGTTGTAATTAAATTCACAACGCTGGTAGTAACTCTATTCACAACGCTGGTTGTAACTCTATTCACACCGCTGGTAGTAACTCTATTCACAACGCTGGTAGTAACTCTATTCACAACGCTGGTAGTAACTCTATTCACACTGCTGGTAGTAACTCTATTCACACCGCTGGTAGTAACTCTATTCACAACGCTGGTAGTAACTGTATTCACAATGCTGGTAGTATCTCTATTCACAAAGCTGGGAGTAACTCTATTCAAAACGCTGGTAGTAACTCCATTCACAACGCTGGGAGTAACTCTATTCACAACGCTGGTAGTAACTCTATTCACAACGCTGGTAGTAACTCTATTCACAACGCTGGTAGAAACTCTATTCACAACGTTGGGAGCAACTCTATTCACAACGCTGGTAGTAATTCTATTCACATCGCTGGAAGTAACTCTGTTCACAACGCTGGTAGTAACTCTATTCACAACGCTGGTAGTAACTCTATTCACAACGCTTGTGGTAACTCTATTCACAACGCTGGTAGCAACTCTATTCACAACGCTGGTAGTAACTCTATTCACAACGCTGTAGTGACTCTATTCACAACGCTGGTAGTGACCCTATTCACAACACTGGTAGTAACTCTATTCACACCGCTGGTAGCAACTCTATTCATAACGCTGGTAGTTACTCTGTTCACAACGCTGGTAGTGACTCTATTCAAAACGCTGGCAGTGACTCTATTCAAAACACTGGTAGTAACTCTATTCACAACGCTGCAATTAACTGTATTCACAACACTGCAAGTAACTCTATTCACAACGCTGGTAGTGACTCTATTCACAACGCAGGTAGCGACTCTATTCACAACGTTGGTAGCGAATCTATTCACAACGCTGGTAGTAACTCCATTCACATCGCTGGTAGTAACTCTATTCACAACGCTGGTAGTGACTCTATTCACAACGCTGGTAGCGACTCTATTCACAACGCTGGTAGTGAATCTATTCACAACGCTGGTCGTAACTCCATTCACATCGCTGATAGTAACTCTATTCACAACACTGGTAGTAGCTCTATTCACAACGCTGGTAGCGACTCTATTCACAACGCTGTTAGCAACTCTATTCACAACGCTGGAAGTAACTCTATTCACAATGCTGGTAGTAACTCTATTCTCAACGCTGGTAGAAACTCTATTCACAACGCTGGTAGTAACTCTATTCACAACGCTGGTATTAACTCTATTCACAAAGCTGGGAGTAACTCTATTCACAACGCTGGTAGTAACTCTATTCACAACGCTGGTAGTAACTCCATTCACAACGCTGGGAGTAACTCTATTCACAATGCTGGTAGTAACTCTATTCACAACGCTGGTAGTAACTCTATTGACAACGCTGGTAGCAACTCTATTCACAACGCTGGGAGTAACTCTATTCACAACGCTGGTCGTAACTCTATTCAAAACGCTGGTAGTAACTCAATTCACAACGCTGGTAATAACTCTATTCTCAACGCTGTAGAAACTCTATTCACAACGCTGGTAGAAACTCTATTCACAACGCTGGTATTAACACTATTCACATCGCTGGTAGTGACTCTATTCACAACGCTGGTAGTAACTCAATTCACAACGCTGGTAGAAACTCTATTCACAACGCTGGTAGAAACTCTATTCACAATGCTGGTATTAACTCTATTCACAACGCTGGTAGTGACTCTATTCACAACGCTGGTAGTAACTCAATTCACAACGCTGGTTGAAATTGTATTCACAACGCTGGTAGAAACTCTATTCACAACGCTGGTATTAACTCTATTCACAACGCTGGTAGTGAATCTATGCACAACGCTGGTGGTAACTCTATTCACACGCTGGTAGTAACTCTATTCACAACGCTTGTCGCGACTCTATTCACAACGCTGGTGGTAACTCTATTCACCACGCTGGTAGTGACTCTATTCACAACGCTGGTAGTGACTCTCTTCAAAACACTGGTAGTAACTCTATTCACAACGCTTGTCGCGACTCTATTCACAACGCTGGTAGTGACTCTATTCAAAACACTGGTAGTAACTCTATTCACAACGCTGCAAGTAACAATATTCACAACGCTGGTAGCGACGCTATTCACAACGCTGCAAGTAACTCTATTCACAACGCTGCTAGCGACTCTATTCACAACGCTGGTAGTAACTCTATTCACCACGCTTGTAGTGACTCTATTCTCCATGCTAGTAGTGACTCTATTCAAAACACTGGTAGTAACTCTATTCACAACGCTGTAAGTAACTCTATTCACAACGCTGATTGGGGCTCTATTCACAAAGCTGGTAGCGACTATATTCACATCGCTGGTAGTAACTCCATTCACAACGCTGGTAGTAACTCTATTCACAACGCTGGTAGTAACTCTATTCATAATGCTGGTAGTGACACTATTCACAACGCTGGTAGCGACTCTATTCACAACGTTGTTAGCAACTCTATTCACAACGCTGGTAGTAACTCTATTCACAATGCTGGTAGTAACTCTATTCTCAACGCTGGTAGAAACTCTATTCACAACGCTGGTAGTAACTCTATTCACAACGCTGGTATTAACTCTATTCACAAAGCTGGGAGTAACTCTATTCACAACGCTGGTTGTAACTCTATTCACAACGCTGGTAGTAACTCTATTCACAACGCTGGGAGTAACTCTATTCACAATGCTTGTAGTAACTCTATTCACAATGCTGGTAGTAAATCTATTGACAACGCTGGTAGCGACTCTATTCACAACGCTGGGAGTAACTGTATTCACAACGCTGGTAGTAACTCAATTCACAATGCTGGTAATAACTCTATTCTCAACGCTGTAGAAACTCTATTCACAACGCTGGTATTAAATCTATTCACATCGCTGGAAGTGACTCTATTCACAACGCTGGGAGTAATTCTAATCACAACGCTGCAAGTAACTCTATTCACAACGCTTGTAGCGACTCTATTCACAACGCTGGTGGAAACTCTATTCACCATGCTGGTAGTGACTCTATTCACAATGCTGGTAGTGACTCTATTCAAAACACTGGTGGTAACTCTGTTCACAACGCTGCAAGAAACTCTATTCACAACGCTGCTGGCGACGCTATTCACAACGCTGGTAGCGACTCTATTGACAACGCTGGTCGTAACTCTATTCACAACGCTGGTATAAACTCCATTCACAAAGCTGGGAGTAACTCTATTGACAACGCTGGTAGTAACTCTATTCACAACGCTGGTAGTAACTCAATTCACAACGCTGGCAGTAACTCTATTCACAACGCTGGAAGAAACTCTATTCACAACGCTGGTATTAACTCTTTTCACAACGCTGGTAGTAACTCAAATCACAACGCTGGTAGAAACTCTATTCACAACGCTGGTAGAAACTCTATTCACAATGCTGGTATTAACTCTATTCACAACGCTGGTAGTGACTCTATTCACAACGCTGGTAGTAACTCAATTCACAACGCTGGTTGAAACTTTATTCACAACGCTGGTAGAAACTCTATTCACAACGCTGGTATTAACTCTATTCACAACGCTGGTAGTGAATCTATGCACAACGCTGGTAGTTACTCTATTCACACGCTGGTAAAAACTCTATTCACAACGCTTGTCGCGAGTCTATTCACAACGCTGGTGGTAACTCTATTCACCACGGTGGTAGTGACTCTATTCACAACGCTGGTAGTGACTCTCTTCAAAACACTGGTAGTAACTCTATTCACAACCTGTAGTAACTCTATTCACAACGCTTGTCGCGACTCTATTCACAACGCTGGTAGTGACTCTATTCAAAACACTGGTAGTAACTCTATTCACAACGCTGCAAGTAACAATATTCACAACGCTGGTAGCGACGCTATTCACAACGCTGCAAGTAACTCTATTCACAACGCTGCTAGCGACCCTATTCACAACGCTGGTAGTTACTCTATTCACCACGCTGGTAGTGACTCTATTCTCCATGCTAGTAGTGACTCTATTCAAAACACTGGTAGTAACTCTATTCACAACACTGCAAGTAACTCTATTCACAACGCTGATTGGGGCTCTATTCACAAAGCTGGTAGCGACTCTATTCACAACGCTGGTAGTAACTCCATTCACAACGCTGGTAGTAACTCTATTCACAACGCTGGTAGTAACTCTATTCATAACGCTGGTAGTGACTCTATTCACAACGCTGGTAGCGACTCTATTCACAACGCTGTAAGCAACACTATTCACAACGCTGGTAGAAACACTATTCACAACGCTGGTAGTAACTCTATTCACAACGCTGTAGTAACTCTATTCACAACACTGGTAGTAACTCTATTCACAACGCAGGCAGTATCTCTATTCCCAACGCTGGATGTAAGTCAATTCACAACGCTGGTAGTAACTCTATTCTCCATGCTAGTAGTGACTCTATTCAAAACACTGGTAGTAACTCTATTCACAACGCTGCAAGTAACTCTATTCACAGCGCTGATTGGGGCTCTATTCACAAAGCTGGTAGCGACTCTATTCACAACGCTGGTTATAACTCCATTCACAACGCTGGTAGTAACTCTATTCACAACGCTGGTAGTAACTCTATTCATAACGCTGGTAGTGACTCTATTCACAACGCTGGTAGCGACTCTATTCACAACGCTGTTAGCAACACTATTCACAACGCTGGTAGTAACACTATTCACAACGCTGGTAGTAACTCTATTCACAACGCTGGTAGTAACTCTATTCACAACACTGGTAGTAACTCTATTCACAACGCAGGCAGTATCTCTATTCCCAACGCTGGTTGTAATTAAATTCACAACGCTGGTAGTAACTCTATTCACAACGCTGGTTGTAACTCTATTCTCACCGCTGGTAGTAACTCTATTCACAACGCTGGTAGTAACACTATTCACAACGCTGGTAGTAACTCTATTCACACTGCTGGTAGTAACTCTATTCACACCGCTGGTAGTAACTCTATTCACAACGCTGGTAGTAACTGTATTCACAATGCTGGTAGTATCTCTATTCACAACGCTGGTAGTAACTCTATTCACAACGCTGGTAGTAACTCTATTCACAACGCTGGTATTAACACGATTCACAACGCTGGGAGTAACTCTATTCAAAACGCTGGTAGTAACTCCATTCACAACGCTGGGAGTAACTCTATTCACAACGCTGGTAGTAACTCTATTCACAACGCTGGTAGTAACTCTATTCACAACGCTGGTAGAAACTCTATTCACAACGTTGGGAGCAACTCTATTCACAACGCTGGTAGTAATTCTATTCACATCGCTGGAAGTAACTCTTTTCACAACGCTGGTAGTAACTCTATTCACAACGCTGGTAGTAACTCTATTCACAACGCTTGTGGTAACTCTATTCACAACGCTGGTAGCAACTCTATTCACAACGCTGGTAGTAACTCTATTCACAACGCTGTAGTGACTCTATTCACAACGCTGGTAGTGACCCTATTCACAACACTGGTAGTAACTCTATTCACACCGCTGGTAGCAACTCTATTCATAACGCTGGTAGTTACTCTGTTCACAACGCTGGTAGTGACTCTATTCACAACGCTGGCAGTGACTCTATTCAAAACACTGGTAGTAACTCTATTCACAACGCTGCAATTAACTGTATTCACAACACTGCAAGTAACTCTATTCACAACGCTGGTAGTGACTCTATTCACAACGCTGGTAGCGACTCTATTCACAACGCAGGTAGCGACTCTATTCACAACGTTGGTAGCGAATCTATTCACAACGCTGGTAGTAACTCCATTCACATCGCTGGTAGTAACTCTATTCACAACGCTGGTAGTGACTCTATTCACAACGCTGGTAGCGACTCTATTCACAACGCTGGTAGTGAATCTATTCACAACGCTGGTCGTAACTCCATTCACATCGCTGGTAGAAACTCTATTCACAACGCTGGTAGTAACTCTATTCACAACGCTGGTATTAACTCTATTCACAAAGCTGGGAGTAACTCTATTCACAACGCTGGTAGTAACTCTATTCACAACGCTGGTAGTAACTCTATTCACAACGCTGGGAGTAACTCTATTCACAATGCTGGTAGTAACTCTATTCACAACGCTGGTAGTAACTCTATTGACAACGCTGGTAGCAACTCTATTCACAACGCTGGGAGTAACTCTATTCACAACGCTGGTCGTAACTCTATTCAAAACGCTGGTAGTATCTCAATTCACAACGCTGGTAATAACTCTATTCTCAACGCTGTAGAAACTCTATTCACAACGCTGGTAGAAACTCTATTCACAACGCTGGTATTAACACTATTCACATCGCTGGTAGGGACTCTATTCACAACGCTGGTAGTAACTCAATTCACAACGCTGGTAGAAACTCTATTCACAACGCTGGTAGAAACTCTATTCACAATGCTGGTATTAACTCTATTCACAACACTGGTAGTGACTCTATTCACAACGCTGGTAGAAACTCTATTCACAACGCTGGTAGAAACTCTATTCACAACGCTGGTATTAACTCTATTCACAACGCTGGTAGTGAATCTATGCACAACGCTGGTACTAACTCTATTCACACGCTGGTAGTAACTCTATTCACAACGCTTGTCGCGACTCTATTCACAACGCTGGTGGTAACTCTATTCACCACGCTGGTAGTGACTCTATTCACAACGCTGGTAGTGACTCTCTTCAAAACACTGGTAGTTACTCTATTCACAACCTGTAAGTAACTCTATTCACAACGCTTGTCGCGACTCTATTCACAACGCTGGTAGTGACTCTATTCAAAACACTGGTAGTAACTCTATTCACAACGCTGCAAGTAACAATATTCACAACGCTGGTAGCGACGCTATTCACAACGCTGCAAGTAACTCTATTCACAACGCTGCTAGCGACTCTATTCACAACGCTGGTAGTAACTCTATTCTCCATGCTAGTAGTGACTCTATTCAAAACACTGGTAGTAACTCTATTCACAATGCTGCAAGTAACTCTATTCACAACGCTGTTAGCAACACTATTCACAACGCTGGTAGTAACACTATTCACAACGCTGGTAGTAACTCTATTCACAACGCTGGTAGTAACTCTATTCACAACACTGGTAGTAACTCTATTCACAACGCAGGCAGTATCTCTATTCCCAACGCTGGTTGTAATTAAATTCACAACGCTGGTAGTAACTCTATTCACAACGCTGGTTGTAACTCTATTCACACCGCTGGTAGTAACTCTATTCACAACGCTGGTAGTAACTCTATTCACAACGCTGGTAGTAACTCTATTCACACTGCTGGTAGTAACTCTATTCACACCGCTGGTAGTAACTCTATTCACAACGCTGGTAGTAACTGTATTCACAATGCTGGTAGTATCTCTAATCACAAAGCTGGGAGTAACTCTATTCAAAACGCTGGTAGTAACTCCATTCACAACGCTGGGAGTAACTCTATTCACAACGCTGGTAGTAACTCTATTCACAACGCTGGTAGTAACTCTATTCACAACGCTGGTAGAAACTCTATTCACAACGTTGGGAGCAACTCTATTCACAACGCTGGTAGTAATTCTATTCACATCGCTGGAAGTAACTCTTTTCACAACGCTGGTAGTAACTCTATTCACAACGCTGGTAGTAACTCTATTCACAACGCTTGTGGTAACTCTATTCACAACGCTGGTAGCAACTCTATTCACAACGCTGGTAGTAACTCTATTCACAACGCTGTAGTGACTCTATTCACAACGCTGGTAGTGACCCTATTCACAACACTGGTAGTAACTCTATTCACACCGCTGGTAGCAACTCTATTCATAACGCTGGTAGTTACTCTGTTCACAACGCTGGTAGTGACTCTATTCACAACGCTGGCAGTGACTCTATTCAAAACACTGGTAGTAACTCTATTCACAACGCTGCAATTAACTGTATTCACAACACTGCAAGTAACTCTATTCACAACGCTGGTAGTGACTCTATTCACAACGCAGGTAGCGACTCTATTCACAACGTTGGTAGCGAATCTATTCACAACGCTGGTAGTAACTCCATTCACATCGCTGGTAGTAACTCTATTCACAACGCTGGTAGTGACTCTATTCACAACGCTGGTAGCGACTCTATTCACAACGCTGGTAGTGAATCTATTCACAACGCTGGTCGTAACTCCATTCACATCGCTGATAGTAACTCTATTCACAACACTGGTAGTAGCTCTATTCACAACGCTGGTAGCGACTCTATTCACAACGCTGTTAGCAACTCTATTCACAACGCTGGAAGTAACTCTATTCACAATGCTGGTAGTAACTCTATTCTCAACGCTGGTAGAAACTCTATTCACAACGCTGGTAGTAACTCTATTCACAACGCTGGTATTAACTCTATTCACAAAGCTGGGAGTAACTCTATTCACAACGCTGGTAGTAACTCTATTCACAACGCTGGTAGTAACTCTATTCACAACGCTGGGAGTAACTCTATTCACAATGCTGGTAGTAACTCTATTCACAACGCTGGTAGTAACTCTATTGACAACGCTGGTAGCAACTCTATTCACAACGCTGGGAGTAACTCTATTCACAACGCTGGTCGTAACTCTATTCAAAACGCTGGTAGTAACTCAATTCACAACGCTGGTAATAACTCTATTCTCAACGCTGTAGAAACTCTATTCACAACGCTGGTAGAAACTCTATTCACAACGCTGGTATTAACACTATTCACATCGCTGGTAGTGACTCTATTCACAACGCTGGTACTAACTCAATTCACAACGCTGGTAGAAACTCTATTCACAACGCTGGTAGAAACTCTATTCACAATGCTGGTATTAACTCTATTCACAACGCTGGTAGTGACTCTATTCACAACGCTGGTAGTAACTCAATTCACAACGCTGGTTGAAATTGTATTCACAACGCTGGTAGAAACTCTATTCACAACGCTGGTATTAACTCTATTCACAACGCTGGTAGTGAATCTATGCACAACGCTGGTAGTAACTCTATTCACACGCTGGTAGTAACTCTATTCACAACGCTTGTCGCGACTCTATTCACAACGCTGGTGGTAACTCTATTCACCACGCTGGTAGTGACTCTATTCACAACGCTGGTAGTGACTCTCTTCAAAACACTGGTAGTAACTCTATTCACAACCTGTAAGTAACTCTATTCACAACGCTTGTCGCGACTCTATTCACAACGCTGGTAGTGACTCTATTCAAAACACTGGTAGTAACTCTATTCACAACGCTGCAAGTAACAATATTCACAACGCTGGTAGCGACGCTATTCACAACGCTGCAAGTAACTCTATTCACAACGCTGCTAGCGACTCTATTCACAACGCTGGTAGTAACTCTATTCACCACGCTGGTAGTGACTCTATTCTCCATGCTAGTAGTGACTCTATTCAAAACAGTGGTAGTAACTCTATTCACAACGCTGCAAGTAACTCTATTCACAACGCTGATTGGGGCTCTATTCACAAAGCTGGTAGCGACTATATTCACATCGCTGGTAGTAACTCCATTCACAACGCTGGTAGTAACTCTATTCACAACGCTGGTAGTAACTCTATTCATAATGCTGGTAGTGACACTATTCACAACGCTGGTAGCGACTCTATTCACAACGTTGTTAGCAACTCTATTCACAACGCTGGTAGTAACTCTATTCACAATGCTGGTAGTAACTCTATTCTCAACGCTGGTAGAAACTCTATTCACAACGCTGGTAGTAACTCTATTCACAACGCTGGTATTAACTCTATTCACAAAGCTGGGAGTAACTCTATTCACAACGCTGGTTGTAACTCTATTCACAACGCTGGTAGTAACTCTATTCACAACGCTGGGAGTAACTCTATTCACAATGCTTGTAGTAACTCTATTCACAATGCTGGTAGTAAATCTATTGACAACGCTGGTAGCGACTCTATTCACAACGCTGGGAGTAACTGTATTCACAACGCTGGTAGTAACTCAATTCACAATGCTGGTAATAACTCTATTCTCAACGCTGTAGAAACTCTATTCACAACGCTGGTATTAAATCTATTCACATCGCTGGTAGTGACTCTATTCACAACGCTGGGAGTAATTCTAATCACAACGCTGCAAGTAACTCTATTCACAACGCTTGTAGCGACTCTATTCACAACGCTGGTGGAAACTCTATTCACCATGCTGGTAGTGACTCTATTCACAATGCTGGTAGTGACTCTATTCAAAACACTGGTGGTAACTCTGTTCACAACGCTGCAAGAAACTCTATTCACAACGCTGCTGGCGACGCTATTCACAACGCTGGTAGCGACTCTATTGACAACGCTGGTCGTAACTCTATTCACAACGCTGGTATAAACTCCATTCACAAAGCTGGGAGTAACTCTATTGACAACGCTGGTAGTAACTCTATTCACAACGCTGGTAGTAACTCAATTCACAACGCTGGCAGTAACTCTATTCACAACGCTGGAAGAAACTCTATTCACAACGCTGGTATTAACTCTTTTCACAACGCTGGTAGTAACTCAAATCACAACGCTGGTAGAAACTCTATTCACAACGCTGGTAGAAACTCTATTCACAATGCTGGTATTAACTCTATTCACAACGCTGGTAGTGACTCTATTCACAACGCTGGTAGTAACTCAATTCACAACGCTGGTTGAAACTTTATTCACAACGCTGGTAGAAACTCTATTCACAACGCTGGTATTAACTCTATTCACAACGCTGGTAGTGAATCTATGCACAACGCTGGTAGTTACTCTATTCACACGCTGGTAAAAACTCTATTCACAACGCTTGTCGCGAGTCTATTCACAACGCTGGTGGTAACTCTATTCACCACGGTGGTAGTGACTCTATTCACAACGCTGGTAGTGACTCTCTTCAAAACACTGGTAGTAACTCTATTCACAACCTGTAGTAACTCTATTCACAACGCTTGTCGCGACTCTATTCACAACGCTGGTAGTGACTCTATTCAAAACACTGGTAGTAACTCTATTCACAACGCTGCAAGTAACAATATTCACAACGCTGGTAGCGACGCTATTCACAACGCTGCAAGTAACTCTATTCACAACGCTGCTAGCGACTCTATTCACAACGCTGGTAGTTACTCTATTCACCACGCTGGTAGTGACTCTATTCTCCATGCTAGTAGTGACTCTATTCAAAACACTGGTAGTAACTCTATTCACAACACTGCAAGTAACTCTATTCACAACGCTGATTGGGGCTCTATTCACAAAGCTGGTAGCGACTCTATTCACAACGCTGGTAGTAACTCCATTCACAACGCTGGTAGTAACTCTATTCACAACGCTGGTAGTAACTCTATTCATAACGCTGGTAGTGACTCTATTCACAACGCTGGTAGCGACTCTATTCACAACGCTGTAAGCAACACTATTCACAACGCTGGTAGAAACACTATTCACAACGCTGGTAGTAACTCTATTCACAACGCTGTAGTAACTCTATTCACAACACTGGTAGTAACTCTATTCACAACGCAGGCAGTATCTCTATTCCCAACGCTGGATGTAAGTCAATTCACAACGCTGGTAGTAACTCTATTCTCCATGCTAGTAGTGACTCTATTCAAAACACTGGTAGTAACTCTATTCACAACGCTGCAAGTAACTCTATTCACAGCGCTGATTGGGGCTCTATTCACAAAGCTGGTAGCGACTCTATTCACAACGCTGGTTATAACTCCATTCACAACGCTGGTAGTAACTCTATTCACAACGCTGGTAGTAACTCTATTCATAACGCTGGTAGTGACTCTATTCACAACGCTGGTAGCGACTCTATTCACAACGCTGTTAGCAACACTATTCACAACGCTGGTAGTAACACTATTCACAACGCTGGTAGTAACTCTATTCACAACGCTGGTAGTAACTCTATTCACAACACTGGTAGTAACTCTATTCACAACGCAGGCAGTATCTCTATTCCCAACGCTGGTTGTAATTAAATTCACAACGCTGGTAGTAACTCTATTCACAACGCTGGTTGTAACTCTATTCTCACCGCTGGTAGTAACTCTATTCACAACGCTGGTAGTAACACTATTCACAACGCTGGTAGTAACTCTATTCACACTGCTGGTAGTAACTCTATTCACACCGCTGGTAGTAACTCTATTCACAACGCTGGTAGTAACTGTATTCACAATGCTGGTAGTATCTCTATTCACAACGCTGGTAGTAACTCTATTCACAACGCTGGTAGTAACTCTATTCACAACGCTGGTATTAACACGATTCACAACGCTGGGAGTAACTCTATTCAAAACGCTGGTAGTAACTCCATTCACAACGCTGGGAGTAACTCTATTCACAACGCTGGTAGTAACTCTATTCACAACGCTGGTAGTAACTCTATTCACAACGCTGGTAGAAACTCTATTCACAACGTTGGGAGCAACTCTATTCACAACGCTGGTAGTAATTCTATTCACATCGCTGGAAGTAACTCTTTTCACAACGCTGGTAGTAACTCTATTCACAACGCTGGTAGTAACTCTATTCACAACGCTTGTGGTAACTCTATTCACAACGCTGGTAGCAACTCTATTCACAACGCTGGTAGTAACTCTATTCACAACGCTGTAGTGACTCTATTCACAACGCTGGTAGTGACCCTATTCACAACACTGGTAGTAACTCTATTCACACCGCTGGTAGCAACTCTATTCATAACGCTGGTAGTTACTCTGTTCACAACGCTGGTAGTGACTCTATTCACAACGCTGGCAGTGACTCTATTCAAAACACTGGTAGTAACTCTATTCACAACGCTGCAATTAACTGTATTCACAACACTGCAAGTAACTCTATTCACAACGCTGGTAGTGACTCTATTCACAACGCTGGTAGCGACTCTATTCACAACGCAGGTAGCGACTCTATTCACAACGTTGGTAGCGAATCTATTCACAACGCTGGTAGTAACTCCATTCACATCGCTGGTAGTAACTCTATTCACAACGCTGGTAGTGACTCTATTCACAACGCTGGTAGCGACTCTATTCACAACGCTGGTAGTGAATCTATTCACAACGCTGGTCGTAACTCCATTCACATCGCTGATAGTAACTCTGTTCACAACACTGGTAGTAGCTCTATTCACAACGCTGGTAGCGACTCTATTCACAACGCTGTTAGCAACTCTATTCACAACGCTGGAAGTAACTCTATTCACAATGCTGGTAGTAACTCTATTCTCAACGCTGGTAGAAACTCTATTCACAACGCTGGTAGTAACTCTATTCACAACGCTGGTATTAACTCTATTCACAAAGCTGGGAGTAACTCTATTCACAACGCTGGTAGTAACTCTATTCACAACGCTGGTAGTAACTCTATTCACAACGCTGGGAGTAACTCTATTCACAATGCTGGTAGTAACTCTATTCACAACGCTGGTAGTAACTCTATTGACAACGCTGGTAGCAACTCTATTCACAACGCTGGGAGTAACTCTATTCACAACGCTGGTCGTAACTCTATTCAAAACGCTGGTAGTAACTCAATTCACAACGCTGGTAATAACTCTATTCTCAACGCTGTAGAAACTCTATTCACAACGCTGGTAGAAACTCTATTCACAACGCTGGTATTAACACTATTCACATCGCTGGTAGGGACTCTATTCACAACGCTGGTAGTAACTCAATTCACAACGCTGGTAGAAACTCTATTCACAACGCTGGTAGAAACTCTATTCACAATGCTGGTATTAACTCTATTCACAACGCTGGTAGTGACTCTATTCACAACGCTGGTAGTAACTCAATTCACAACGCTGGTTGAAACTGTATTCACAACGCTGGTAGAAACTCTATTCACAACGCTGGTATTAACTCTATTCACAACGCTGGTAGTGAATCTATGCACAACGCTGGTACTAACTCTATTCACACGCTGGTAGTAACTCTATTCACAACGCTTGTCGCGACTCTATTCACAACGCTGGTGGTAACTCTATTCACCACGCTGGTAGTGACTCTATTCACAACGCTGGTAGTGACTCTCTTCAAAACACTGGTAGTAACTCTATTCACAACCTGTAAGTAACTCTATTCACAACGCTTGTCGCGACTCTATTCACAACGCTGGTAGTGACTCTATTCAAAACACTGGTAGTAACTCTATTCACAACGCTGCAAGTAACAATATTCACAACGCTGGTAGCGACGCTATTCACAACGCTGCAATAACTCTATTCACAACGCTGCTAGCGACTCTATTCACAACGCTGGTAGTAACTCTATTCTCCATGCTAGTAGTGACTCTATTCAAAACACTGGTAGTAACTCTATTCACAATGCTGCAAGTAACTCTATTCACAACGCTGATTGGGGCTCTATTCACAAAGCTGGTAGCGACTATATTCACATCACTGGTAGTAACTCCATTCACAACGCTGGTAGCGACTCTATTCACAACGCTGTTAGCAACACTATTCACAACGCTGGTAGTAACACTATTCACAACGCTGGTAGTAACTCTATTCACAACGCTGGTAGTAACTCTATTCACAACACTGGTAGTAACTCTATTCACAACGCAGGCAGTATCTCTATTCCCAACGCTGGTTGTAATTAAATTCACAACGCTGGTAGTAACTCTATTCACAACGCTGGTTGTAACTCTATTCACACCGCTGGTAGTAACTCTATTCACAACGCTGGTAGTAACTCTATTCACAACGCTGGTAGTAACTCTATTCACACTGCTGGTAGTAACTCTATTCACACCGCTGGTAGTAACTCTATTCACAACGCTGGTAGTAACTGTATTCACAATGCTGGTAGTATCTCTATTCACAAAGCTGGGAGTAACTCTATTCAAAACGCTGGTAGTAACTCCATTCACAACGCTGGGAGTAACTCTATTCACAACGCTGGTAGTAACTCTATTCACAACGCTGGTAGTAACTCTATTCACAACGCTGGTAGAAACTCTATTCACAACGTTGGGAGCAACTCTATTCACAACGCTGGTAGTAATTCTATTCACATCGCTGGAAGTAACTCTTTTCACAACGCTGGTAGTAACTCTATTCACAACGCTGGTAGTAACTCTATTCACAACGCTTGTGGTAACTCTATTCACAACGCTGGTAGCAACTCTATTCACAACGCTGGTAGTAACTCTATTGACAACGCTGTAGTGACTCTTTTCACAACGCTGGTAGTGACCCTATTCACAACACTGGTAGTAACTCTATTCACACCGCTGGTAGCAACTCTATTCATAACGCTGGTAGTTACTCTGTTCACAACGCTGGTAGTGACTCTATTCACAACGCTGGCAGTGACTCTATTCAAAACACTGGTAGTAACTCTATTCACAACGCTGCAATTAACTGTATTCACAACACTGCAAGTAACTCTATTCACAACGCTGGTAGTGACTCTATTCACAACGCAGGTAGCGACTCTATTCACAACGTTGGTAGCGAATCTATTCACAACGCTGGTAGTAACTCCATTCACATCGCTGGTAGTAACTCTATTCACAACGCTGGTAGTGACTCTATTCACAACGCTGGTAGCGACTCTATTCACAACGCTGGTAGTGAATCTATTCACAACGCTGGTCGTAACTCCATTCACATCGCTGATAGTAACTCTATTCACAACACTGGTAGTAGCTCTATTCACAACGCTGGTAGCGACTCTATTCACAACGCTGTTAGCAACTCTATTCACAACGCTGGAAGTAACTCTATTCACAATGCTGGTAGTAACTCTATTCTCAACGCTGGTAGAAACTCTATTCACAACGCTGGGAGTAACTCTATTCACAATGCTGGTAGTAACTCTATTCACAACGCTGGTAGTAACTCTATTGACAACGCTGGTAGCAACTCTATTCACAACGCTGGTAGTAACTCTATTCACAACGCTGGTATTAACTCTATTCACAAAGCTGGGAGTAACTCTATTCACAACGCTGGTAGTAACTCTATTCACAACGCTGGTAGTAACTCTATTCACAACGCTGGGAGTAACTCTATTCACAATGCTGGTAGTAACTCTATTCACAACGCTGGTAGTAACTCTATTGACAACGCTGGTAGCAACTCTATTCACAACGCTGGGAGTAACTCTATTCACAACGCTGGTCGTAACTCTATTCAAAACGCTGGTAGTAACTCAATTCACAACGCTGGTAATAACTCTATTCTCAACGCTGTAGAAACTCTATTCACAACGCTGGTAGAAACTCTATTCACAACGCTGGTATTAACACTATTCACATCGCTGGTAGTGACTCTATTCACAACGCTGGTAGTAACTCAATTCACAACACTGGTGGTAACTCTGTTCACAACGCTGCAAGAAACTCTATTCACAACGCTGCTGGCGACGCTATTCACAACGCTGGTAGCGACTCTATTCACAACGCTGGGAGTAACTCTATTCACAACGCTGGTTGTAACTCTATTCACAACGCTGGTAGTAACTCTATTCACAACGCTGGTAGTAACTCTATTGACAACGCTGGTCGTAACTCTATTCACAACGCTGGTATAAACTCCATTCACAAAGCTGGGAGTAACTCTATTGACAACGCTGGTAGTAACTCTATTCACAACGCTGGTAGTAACTCAATTCACAACGCTGGTAGTAACTCTATTCACAACGCTGGAAGAAACTCTATTCACAAAGCTGGTATTAACTCTTTTCACAACGCTGGTAGTAACTCAATTCACAACGCTGGTAGAAACTCTATTCACAACGCTGGTAGAAACTCTATTCACAATGCTGGTATTAACTCTATTCACAACGCTGGTAGTGACTCTATTCACAACGCTGGTAGTAACCCAATTCACAACGCTGGTTGAAACTCTATTCACAACGCTGGTAGAAACTCTATTCACAACGCTGGTATTAACTCTATTCACAACGCTGGTAGTGAATCTATGCACAACGCTGGTAGTAACTCTATTCACACGCTGGTAGTAACTCTATTCACAACGCTTGTCGCGACTCTATTCACAACGCTGGTGGTAACTCTATTCACCACGCTGGTAGTGACTCTATTCACAACGCTGGTAGTGACTCTCTTCAAAACACTGGTAGCAACTCTATTCACAACCTGTAAGTAACTCTATTCACAATGCTTGTCGCGACTCTATTCACAACGCTGGTAGTGACTCTATTCAAAACACTGGTAGTAACTCTATTCACAACGCTGCAAGTAACAATATTCACAACGCTGGTAGCGACGCTATTCACAACGCTGCAAGTAACTCTATTCACAACGCTGCTAGCGACTCTATTCACAACGCTGGTAGTAACTCTATTCACCACGCTGGTAGTGACTCTATTCTCCATGCTAGTAGTGACTCTATTCAAAACACTGGTAGTAACTCTATTCACAACGCTGCAAGTAACTCTATTCACAACGCTGATTGGGGCTCTATTCACAAAGCTGGTAGCGACTATATTCACATCGCTGGTAGTAACTCCATTCACAACGCTGGTAGTAACTCTATTCACAACGCTGGTAGTAACTCTATTCATAATGCTGGTTGTGACTCTATTCACAACGCTGGTAGCGACTCTATTCACAACGCTGTTAGCAACTCTATTCACAACGCTGGTAGTAACTCTATTCACAATGCTGGTAGTAACTCTATTCTCAACGCTGGTAGAAACTCTATTCACAACGCTGGTAGTAACTCTATTCACAACGCTGGTATTAACTCTATTCACAAAGCTGGGAGTAACTCTATTCACAACGCTGGTAGTAACTCTATTCTCAACGCTGGTAGTAACTCTATTCACAACGCTGGGAGTAACTCTATTCACAATGCTTGTAGTAACTCTATTCACAATGCTGGTAGTAAATCTATTGACAACGCTGGTAGCGACTCTATTCACAACGCTGGGAGTAACTGTATTCACAACGCTGGTAGTAACTCAATTCACAATGCTGGTAATAACTCTATTCTCAACGCTGTTGAAACTCTATTCACAACGCTGGTATTAACTCTATTCACATCGCTGGTAGTGACTCTATTCACAACGCTGGGAGTAATTCTAATCACAACGCTGCAAGTAACTCTATTCACAACGCTTGTAGCGACTCTATTCACAACGCTGGTGGTAACTCTATTCACCATGCTGGTAGTGACTCTATTCACAATGCTGGTAGTGACTCTATTCAAAACACTGGTGGTAACTCTGTTCACAACGCTGCAAGAAACTCTATTCACAACGCTGCTGGCGACGCTATTCACAACGCTGGGAGCGACTCTATTCACAACGCTGGGAGTAACTCTATTCACAACGCTGGTTGTAACTCTATTCACAACGCTGGTAGTAACTCTATTCACAACGCTGGTAGTAACTCTATTGACAACGCTGGTCGTAACTCTATTCACAACGCTGGTATAAACTCCATTCACAAAGCTGGGAGTAACTCTATTGACAACGCTGGTAGTAACTCTATTCACAACGCTGGTAGTAACTCAATTCACAACGCTGGTAGTAACTCTATTCACAACGCTGGAAGAAACTCTATTCACAACGCTGGTATTAACTCTTTTCACAACGCTGGTAGTAACTCAATTCACAACGCTGGTAGAAACTCTATTCACAACGCTGGTAGAAACTCTATTCACAATGCTGGTATTAACTCTATTCACAACGCTGGTAGTGACTCTATTCACAACGCTGGTAGTAACTCAATTCACAACGCTGGTTGAAACTTTATTCACAACGCTGGTAGAAACTCTATTCACAACGCTGGTATTAACTCTATTCACAACGCTGGTAGTAACTCTATTCACAACGCTTGTCGCGAGTCTATTCACAACGCTGGTGGTAACTCTATTCACCACGCTGGTAGTGACTCTATTCACAACGCTGGTAGTGACTCTCTTCAAAACACTGGTAGTAACTCTATTCACAACCTGTAAGTAACTCTATTCACAACGCTTGTCGCGACTCTATTCACAACGCTGGTAGTGACTCTATTCAAAACACTGGTAGTAACTCTATTCACAACGCTGCAAGTAACAATATTCACAACGCTGGTAGCGACGCTATTCACAACGCTGCAAGTAACTCTATTCACAACGCTGCTAGCGACTCTATTCACAACGCTGGTAGTAACTCTAATCACCACGCTGGTAGTGACTCTATTCTCCATGCTAGTAGTGACTCTATTCAAAACACTGGTAGTAACTCTATTCACAACGCTGCAAGTAACTCTATTCACAACGCTGATTGGGGCTCTATTCACAAAGCTGGTAGCGACTATATTCACATCGCTGGTAGTAACTCCATTCACAACGCTGGTAGTAACTCTATTCACAACGCTGGTAGTAACTCTAATCACCATGCTGGTAGTGACTCTATTCACAATGCTGGTAGTGACTCTATTCAAAACACTGGTGGTAACTCTGTTCACAACGCTGCAAGAAACTCTATTCACAACGCTGCTGGCGACGCTATTCACAACGCTGGGAGCGACTCTATTCACAACGCTGGGAGTAACTCTATTCACAACGCTGGTTGTAACTCTATTCACAACGCTGGTAGTAACTCTATTCACAACGCTGGTAGTAACTCTATTGACAACGCTGGTCGTAACTCTATTCACAACGCTGGTATAAACTCCATTCACAAAGCTGGGAGTAACTCTATTGACAACGCTGGTAGTAACTCTATTCACAACGCTGGTAGTAACTCAATTCACAACGCTGGTAGTAACTCTATTCACAACGCTGGAAGAAACTCTATTCACAACGCTGGTATTAACTCTTTTCACAACGCTGGTAGTAACTCAATTCACAACGCTGGTAGAAACTCTATTCACAACGCTGGTAGAAACTCTATTCACAATGCTGGTATTAACTCTATTCACAACGCTGGTAGTGACTCTATTCACAACGCTGGTAGTAACTCAATTCACAACGCTGGTTGAAACTTTATTCACAACGCTGGTAGAAACTCTATTCACAACGCTGGTATTAACTCTATTAACAACGCTGGTAGCGAATCTATGCACAACGCTGGTAGTAACTCTATTCACACGCTGGTAGTAACTCTATTCACAACGCTTGTCGCGAGTCTATTCACAACGCTGGTGGTAACTCTATTCACCACGCTGGTAGTGACTCTATTCACAACGCTGGTAGTGACTCTCTTCAAAACACTGGTAGTAACTCTATTCACAACCTGTAAGTAACTCTATTCACAACGCTTGTCGCGACTCTATTCACAACGCTGGTAGTGACTCTATTCAAAACACTGGTAGTAACTCTATTCACAACGCTGCAAGTAACAATATTCACAACGCTGGTAGCGACGCTATTCACAACGCTGCAAGTAACTCTATTCACAACGCTGCTAGCGACTCTATTCACAACGCTGGTAGTAACTCTAATCACCACGCTGGTAGTGACTCTATTCTCCATGCTAGTAGTGACTCTATTCAAAACACTGGTAGTAACTCTATTCACAACGCTGCAAGTAACTCTATTCACAACGCTGATTGGGGCTCTATTCACAAAGCTGGTAGCGACTATATTCACATCGCTGGTAGTAACTCCATTCACAACGCTGGTAGTAACTCTATTCACAACGCTGGTAGTAACTCTATTCATAATGCTGGTAGTGACACTATTCACAACGCTGGTAGCGACTCTATTCACAACGTTGTTAGCAACTCTATTCACAACGCTGGTAGTAACTCTATTCACAATGCTGGTAGTAACTCTATTCTCAACGCTGGTAGAAACTCTATTCACAACGCTGGTAGTAACTCTATTCACAACGCTGGTATTAACTCTATTCACAAAGCTGGGAGTAACTCTATTCACAACGCTGGTTGTAACTCTATTCACAACGCTGGTAGTAACTCTATTCACAACGCTGGGAGTAACTCTATTCACAATGCTTGTAGTAACTCTATTCACAATGCTGGTAGTAAATCTATTGACAACGCTGGTAGCGACTCTATTCACAACGCTGGGAGTAACTGTATTCACAACGCTGGTAGTAACTCAATTCACAATGCTGGTAATAACTCTATTCTCAACGCTGTAGAAACTCTATTCACAACGCTGGTATTAAATCTATTCACATCGCTGGTAGTGACTCTATTCACAACGCTGGGAGTAATTCTAATCACAACGCTGCAAGTAACTCTATTCACAACGCTTGTAGCGACTCTATTCACAACGCTGGTGGAAACTCTATTCACCATGCTGGTAGTGACTCTATTCACAATGCTGGTAGTGACTCTATTCAAAACACTGGTGGTAACTCTGTTCACAACGCTGCAAGAAACTCTATTCACAACGCTGCTGGCGACGCTATTCACAACGCTGGTAGCGACTCTATTCACAACGCTGGGAGTAACTCTATTCACAACGCTGGTTGTAACTCTATTCACAACGCTGGTAGTAACTCTATTCACAACGCTGGTAGTAACTCTATTGACAACGCTGGTCGTAACTCTATTCACAACGCTGGTATAAACTCCATTCACAAAGCTGGGAGTAACTCTATTGACAACGCTGGTAGTAACTCTATTCACAACGCTGGTAGTAACTCAATTCACAACGCTGGTAGTAACTCTATTCACAACGCTGGAAGAAACTCTATTCACAAAGCTGGTATTAACTCTTTTCACAACGCTGGTAGTAACTCAATTCACAACGCTGGTAGAAACTCTATTCACAACGCTGGTAGAAACTCTATTCACAATGCTGGTATTAACTCTATTCACAACGCTGGTAGTGACTCTATTCACAACGCTGGTAGTAACCCAATTCACAACGCTGGTTGAAACTCTATTCACAACGCTGGTAGAAACTCTATTCACAACGCTGGTATTAACTCTATTCACAACGCTGGTAGTGAATCTATGCACAACGCTGGTAGCGAATCTATTCACAACGCTGTTAGCAACACTATTCACAACGCTGGTAGAAACACTATTCACAACGCTGGTAGTAACTCTATTCACAACGCTGTAGTAACTCTATTCACAACACTGGTAGTAACTCTATTCACAACGCAGGCAGTATCTCTATTCCCAACGCTGGATGTAAGTCAATTCACAACGCTGGTAGTGACTCTATTCACAACGCTGGCAGTGACTCTATTCAAAACACTGGTAGTAACTCTATTCACAACGCTGCAATTAACTGTATTCACAACACTGCAAGTAACTCTATTCACAACGCTGGTAGTGACTCTATTCACAACGCAGGTAGCGACTCTATTCACAACGTTGGTAGCGAATCTATTCACAACGCTGGTAGTAACTCCATTCACATCGCTGGTAGTAACTCTATTCACAACGCTGGTAGTGACTCTATTCACAACGCTGGTAGCGACTCTATTCACAACGCTGGTAGTGAATCTATTCACAACGCTGGTCGTAACTCCATTCACATCGCTGATAGTAACTCTATTCACAACACTGGTAGTAGCTCTATTCACAACGCTGGTAGCGACTCTATTCACAACGCTGTTAGCAACTCTATTCACAACGCTGGAAGTAACTCTATTCACAATGCTGGTAGTAACTCTATTCTCAACGCTGGTAGAAACTCTATTCACAACGCTGGGAGTAACTCTATTCACAATGCTGGTAGTAACTCTATTCACAACGCTGGTAGTAACTCTATTGACAACGCTGGTAGCAACTCTATTCACAACGCTGGTAGTAACTCTATTCACAACGCTGGTATTAACTCTATTCACAAAGCTGGGAGTAACTCTATTCACAACGCTGGTAGTAACTCTATTCACAACGCTGGTAGTAACTCTATTCACAACGCTGGGAGTAACTCTATTCACAATGCTGGTAGTAACTCTATTCACAACGCTGGTAGTAACTCTATTGACAACGCTGGTAGCAACTCTATTCACAACGCTGGGAGTAACTCTATTCACAACGCTGGTCGTAACTCTATTCAAAACGCTGGTAGTAACTCAATTCACAACGCTGGTAATAACTCTATTCTCAACGCTGTAGAAACTCTATTCACAACGCTGGTAGAAACTCTATTCACAACGCTGGTATTAACACTATTCACATCGCTGGTAGTGACTCTATTCACAACGCTGGTAGTAACTCAATTCACAACACTGGTGGTAACTCTGTTCACAACGCTGCAAGAAACTCTATTCACAACGCTGCTGGCGACGCTATTCACAACGCTGGTAGCGACTCTATTCACAACGCTGGGAGTAACTCTATTCACAACGCTGGTTGTAACTCTATTCACAACGCTGGTAGTAACTCTATTCACAACGCTGGTAGTAACTCTATTGACAACGCTGGTCGTAACTCTATTCACAACGCTGGTATAAACTCCATTCACAAAGCTGGGAGTAACTCTATTGACAACGCTGGTAGTAACTCTATTCACAACGCTGGTAGTAACTCAATTCACAACGCTGGTAGTAACTCTATTCACAACGCTGGAAGAAACTCTATTCACAAAGCTGGTATTAACTCTTTTCACAACGCTGGTAGTAACTCAATTCACAACGCTGGTAGAAACTCTATTCACAACGCTGGTAGAAACTCTATTCACAATGCTGGTATTAACTCTATTCACAACGCTGGTAGTGACTCTATTCACAACGCTGGTAGTAACCCAATTCACAACGCTGGTTGAAACTCTATTCACAACGCTGGTAGAAACTCTATTCACAACGCTGGTATTAACTCTATTCACAACGCTGGTAGTGAATCTATGCACAACGCTGGTAGTAACTCTATTCACACGCTGGTAGTAACTCTATTCACAACGCTTGTCGCGACTCTATTCACAACGCTGGTGGTAACTCTATTCACCACGCTGGTAGTGACTCTATTCACAACGCTGGTAGTGACTCTCTTCAAAACACTGGTAGCAACTCTATTCACAACCTGTAAGTAACTCTATTCACAATGCTTGTCGCGACTCTATTCACAACGCTGGTAGTGACTCTATTCAAAACACTGGTAGTAACTCTATTCACAACGCTGCAAGTAACAATATTCACAACGCTGGTAGCGACGCTATTCACAACGCTGCAAGTAACTCTATTCACAACGCTGCTAGCGACTCTATTCACAACGCTGGTAGTAACTCTATTCACCACGCTGGTAGTGACTCTATTCTCCATGCTAGTAGTGACTCTATTCAAAACACTGGTAGTAACTCTATTCACAACGCTGCAAGTAACTCTATTCACAACGCTGATTGGGGCTCTATTCACAAAGCTGGTAGCGACTATATTCACATCGCTGGTAGTAACTCCATTCACAACGCTGGTAGTAACTCTATTCACAACGCTGGTAGTAACTCTATTCATAATGCTGGTTGTGACTCTATTCACAACGCTGGTAGCGACTCTATTCACAACGCTGTTAGCAACTCTATTCACAACGCTGGTAGTAACTCTATTCACAATGCTGGTAGTAACTCTATTCTCAACGCTGGTAGAAACTCTATTCACAACGCTGGTAGTAACTCTATTCACAACGCTGGTATTAACTCTATTCACAAAGCTGGGAGTAACTCTATTCACAACGCTGGTAGTAACTCTATTCTCAACGCTGGTAGTAACTCTATTCACAACGCTGGGAGTAACTCTATTCACAATGCTTGTAGTAACTCTATTCACAATGCTGGTAGTAAATCTATTGACAACGCTGGTAGTAACTCAATTCACAATGCTGGTAATAACTCTATTCTCAACGCTGTTGAAACTCTATTCACAACGCTGGTATTAACTCTATTCACATCGCTTGTAGTGACTCTATTCACAACGCTGGGAGTAATTCTAATCACAACGCTGCAAGTAACTCTATTCACAACGCTTGTAGCGACTCTATTCACAACGCTGGTGGTAGCTCTATTCACCATGCTGGTAGTGACTCTATTCACAATGCTGGTAGTGACTCTATTCAAAACACTGGTGGTAACTCTGTTCACAACGCTGCAAGAAACTCTATTCACAACGCTGCTGGCGACGCTATTCACAACGCTGGGAGCGACTCTATTCACAACGCTGGGAGTAACTCTATTCACAACGCTGGTTGTAACTCTATTCACAACGCTGGTAGTAACTCTATTCACAACGCTGGTAGTAACTCTATTGACAACGCTGGTCGTAACTCTATTCACAACGCTGGTATAAACTCCATTCACAAAGCTGGGAGTAACTCTTGACAACGCTGGTAGTAACTCTATTCACAACGCTGGTAGTAACTCAATTCACAACGCTGGTAGTAACTCTATTCACAACGCTGGAAGAAACTCTATTCACAACGCTGGTATTAACTCTTTTCACAACGCTGGTAGTAACTCAATTCACAACGCTGGTAGAAACTCTATTCACAACGCTGGTAGAAACTCTATTCACAATGCTGGTATTAACTCTATTCACAACGCTGGTAGTGACTCTATTCACAACGCTGGTAGTAACTCAATTCACAACGCTGGTTGAAACTTTATTCACAACGCTGGTAGAAACTCTATTCACAACGCTGGTATTAACTCTATTCACAACGCTGGTAGTGAATCTATGCACAACGCTGGTAGTAACTCTATTCACACGCTGGTAGTAACTCTATTCACAACGCTTGTCGCGAGTCTATTCACAACGCTGGTGGTAACTCTATTCACCACGCTGGTAGTGACTCTATTCACAACGCTGGTAGTGACTCTCTTCAAAACACTGGTAGTAACTCTATTCACAACCTGTAAGTAACTCTATTCACAACGCTTGTCGCGACTCTATTCACAACGCTGGTAGTGACTCTATT
The DNA here is from genome assembly GCA_026770705.1 of Isurus oxyrinchus. Lineage (NCBI taxonomy): Eukaryota > Metazoa > Chordata > Chondrichthyes > Lamniformes > Lamnidae > Isurus > Isurus oxyrinchus. The sequence continues at coordinate 516,398 of JANJGN010000236.1, forward strand.
CAAAACACTGGTAGTAACTCTATTCACAACGCTGCAAGTAACAATATTCACAACGCTGGTAGCGACGCTATTCACAACGCTGCAAGTAACTCTATTCACAACGCTGCTAGCGACTCTATTCACAACGCTGGTAGTAACTCTATTCACCACGCTGGTAGTGACTCTATTCTCCATGCTAGTAGTGACTCTATTCAAAACACTGGTAGTAACTCTATTCACAACACTGCAAGTAACTCTATTCACAACGCTGATTGGGGCTCTATTCACAAAGCTGGTAGCGACTCTATTCACAACGCTGGTAGTAACTCCATTCACAACGCTGGTAGTAACTCTATTCACAACGCTGGTAGTAACTCTATTCATAACGCTGGTAGTGACTCTATTCACAACGCTGGTAGCGACTCTATTCACAACGCTGTTAGCAACACTATTCACAACGCTGGTAGAAACACTATTCACAACGCTGGTAGTAACTCTATTCACAACGCTGTAGTAACTCTATTCACAACACTGGTAGTAACTCTATTCACAACGCAGGCAGTATCTCTATTCCCAACGCTGGATGTAAGTCAATTCACAACGCTGGTAGTAACTCTATTCTCCATGCTAGTAGTGACTCTATTCAAAACACTGGTAGGAACTCTATTCACAACGCTGCAAGTAACTCTATTCACAGCGCTGATTGGGGCTCTATTCACAAAGCTGGTAGCGACTCTATTCACAACGCTGGTAGCGACTCTATTCACAACGCTGTTAGCAACACTATTCACAACGCTGGTAGTAACACTATTCACAACGCTGGTAGTAACTCTATTCACAACGCTGCAAGTAACTCTATTCACAACGCTGATTGGGGCTCTATTCACAAAGCTGGTAGCGACTCTATTCACAACGCTGGTAGTAACTCCATTCACAACGCTGGAAGTAACTCTATTCACAACGCTGGTAGTAACTCTATTCATAACGCTGGTAGTGACTCTATTCACAACGCTGGTAGCGACTCTATTCACAACGCTGTTAGCAACACTATTCACAACGCTGGTAGTAACACTATTCACAACGCTGGGAGTAACTCTATTCACAACGCTGGTAGTAACTCTATTCACAACACTGGTAGTAACTCTATTCACAACGCAGGCAGTATCTCTATTCCCAACGCTGGTTGTAACTCAGTTCACAACGCTGGTAGTAACTCTATTCACAACGCTGGTAGTAACTCTATTCACACCGCTGGTAGTAACTCTATTCACAACGCTGGTAGTAACTCTATTCACAACGCTGGTAGTAACTCTATTCACACTGCTGGTAGTAACTCTATTCACACCGCTGGTAGTAACTCTATTCACAACGCTGGTAGTAACTGTATTCACAATGCTGGTAGTATCTCTATTCACAACGCTGGTAGTAACTCTATTCACAACGCTGGTAGTAACTCTATTCACAATGCTGGTATTAACACGATTCACAACGCTGGGAGTAACTCTATTCATAACGCTGGTAGTAACTCCATTCACAACGCTGGGAGTAACTCTATTCACAACGCTGGTAGTAACTCTATTCACAACGCTGGTAGAAACTCTATTCACAACGTTGGGAGTAACTCTATTCACAACGCTGGTAGTAATTCTATTCACAACGCTGGAAGTAACTCTTTTCACAACGCTGGTAGTAACTCTATTCACAACGCTGGTAGTTACTCTATTCACAACGCTTGTGGTAACTCTATTCACAACGCTGGTAGCAACTCTATTCACAACGCTGGTAGTAACTCTATTCACAACGCTGTAGTGACTCTATTCACAACGCTGGTAGCGAATCTATTCACAAAGCTGGTAGTAACTCCATTCACATCGCTGGTAGTAACTCTATTCACAACGCTGGTAGTGACTCTATTCACAACGCTGGTAGCGACTCTATTCACAACGCTGGTAGTGAATCTATTCACAACGCTGGTCGTAACTCCATTCACATCGCTGATAGTAACTCTATTCACAACGCTGGAAGTAACTCTATTCACAATGCTGGTAGTAACTCTATTCTCAACGCTGGTAGAAACTCTATTCACAACGATGGTAGTAACTCTATTCACAACGCTGGTATTAACTCTATTCACAAAGCTGGGAGTAACTCTATTCACAACGCTGGTAGTAACCCTATTCACAACGCTGGTAGTAACTCTATTCACAACGCTGGGAGTAACTCTATTCACAATGCTGGTAGTAACTCTATTCACAACGCTGGTAGTAACTCTATTGACAACGCTGGTAGCAACTCTATTCACAACGCTGGGAGTAACTCTATTCACAACGCTGGTCGTAACTCTATTCAAAACGCTGGTAGTAACTCAATTCACAACGCTGGTAATAACTCTATTCTCAACGCTGTAGAAACTCTATTCACAACACTGGTAGAAACTCTATTCACAACGCTGGTATTAACACTATTCACATCGCTGGTAGTGACTCTATTCACAACGCTGGGAGTAACTCTATTCACAACGCTGCAAGTAACTCTCTTCACAACGCTTGTAGCGACTCTATTCACAAAGCTGGTGGTAACTCTATTCACCATGCTGGGAGTAACTCTATTCACACCGCTGGTAGTAACTCTATTCACAACGCTGGTAGTAACTCTATTCACAATGCTGGTATTAACTCCATTCACAAAGCTGGGAGTAACTCTATTCACAACGCTGGTAGTAACTCTATTCACAACGCTGGTATTAACTCCATTCACAACGCTGGTAGTAACGCTATTCACAACGCTGGTAGTAACTCTATTCACAACGCTGGTAGTAACTCTCTTGACAACGCTGGTCGTAACTCTATTCACAACGCTGGTATTAACTCCATTCACAAACCTGGGAGTAACTCTATTGACAACGCTGGTCGTAACTCTATTTACAATGCTGGTAGCGACTCTATTCACAACGCTGGTAGTAACTCTATTCACAACGCTGGTATTAACTCCATTCACAAAGCTGGGAGTAACTCTATTGACAACGCTGGTAGTAACTCTATTCACAACGCTGGTAGTAACTCTATTGACAACTCTGGTCGTAACTCTATTCACAACGCTGGTATTAAATCCATTCACAAAGATGTGAGTAACTCTATTGACAATGCTGGTAGTAACTCTGTTCACAACGCTGGTAGTAACTCAATTCACAACGCTGGTAGTAACTCTATTCACAACGCTGGTAGAAACTCTATTCACAACGCTGGTATTAACTCTATTCACAACGCTGGTAGTGACTCTATTCACAACGCTGGTAGTAACTCTATTCACACGCTGGTACTAACTCTATTCACAACGCTGGTAGTGACTCTCTTCAAAACACTGGTAGTAACTCTATTCACAACGCTGCAAGTAACTCTATTAACAACGCTTGTGGCGACTCTATTCACAACGCTGGTGGTAACTCTATTCACCACGCTGGTAGTGACTCTATTCACAACGCTGGTAGTGACTCTATTCAAAACACTGGTAGTAACTCTATTCACAACGCTGCAAGTAACTCTATTAACAACGCTGGTAGTGACGCTATTCACAATGCTGTTAGCGACTCTATTCACAACGCTTGTCGCGACTCTATTCACAACGCTGGTGGTAACTCTATTCACCAGGCTGGTAGTGACTCTATTCACAACGCTGGTAGTGACTGTATTCAAAACACTGGTAGTAACTCGATTCACAACGCTGCAAGTAACTCTATTCACAACGCTGGTAGCGACGCTATTCACAACCCTGGTAGCGACTCTATTCACAACGCTGGTAGTAACTCCATTCACAACGCTGGTAGTAACTCTATTCACAACGCTGGTAGTAATTCGATTCACAACGCTGGTAGTAGTTCTATTCATAACGCTGGAAGTGACTCTATTCACAACGCTGGAAGCGACACTATTCAAAACGCAGTTAGCAACTCTATTCACAACGCTGGTAGGAAATCTATTCACAACGCTGGGAGTAACTTCATTCTCAACGCTGGTAGTAACTCTATTCACAATGCAGGTAGTAACTCTATTCACAACGCTGGTAGTAACTCTATTCACAACGCTGGTAGTAACTCTAATCACACCGCTGGTAGTAACTCTATTCACAACGCTGGTAGTAACTCTATTCACAACGCTGGTAGTAACTCTATTCACAACGCTGCTATTAACTCTATTCACAACGCTGGGAGTAACTCTATTCACAATGCTGGTAGTGACTCAATTCACAACGCTGGTAGCGAATCTATTCACAACGCTTTTAGCAACTCTATTCACAACGCTGGTAGTAACTCTATTCACAACGCTGGTAGTAACTCTATTCACAACGCTGGTAGTAACTCTATTCAAAACGCTGGTAGTATCTCTATTCACAATGCTGGTAGTAACTCTATTCACAACGTTGGTAGTAACTCTATTCACAACGTTGCTAGAAACTCTATTCACACCTCTGGTAGTAACTCTATTCACAACGCTGGTAGTAACTCTATTCACAATGTTGGGAGTAACTCTATTCACAACGCTGGTAGTAACTCTATTCACAACTCTGTAAGTAACTCTTTTCACACCGCTGGTAGTAACAATATTCACAACGCTGGTAGCGACTCTATTCACAACACTGGTAGTAACTCTGTTCACAACGCTGGCAGTGACTCTATTCACAACGCTGGTAGTGACTCTATTCACAACACTGGTAGTGACTCTATTCACAACGCTGGTAGTGACTCTATTCGCAAAACTTCTAGTAACTCTTTTGTCAACGCTGGTAGTAACTCTATTCACAATGCTGGTAGTAACTCTATTCACAACGCTTGTAGTAACTCTATTCACAACGCTGGTAGTAACTCTATTCACAACGCTGGAAGTAACTCTTTTCATACCGCTGGTAGTAACTCTATTCACAACGCTGGTAGTAACACTATTCACAACGCTGGGAGTAACTCTATTCTCAACGCTGGGAGTAACTCTATTCACAAAGCTGGTAGTAACTCTATTCACAACGCTGGTAGCGACTCAATTCACAACGCTGGTATGAATTATATTCACAACACTGGAAGTGACTCTATTCACAACGCTGCTAGCGACTCTATTCACAACGCTGGTAGTAACTCTATTCACCAGGCTGGTAGTGACTCTATTCTCAACGCTACTAGTGACTCTATTTAAAACACTGGTAGTAACTCTATTCACAACGCTGCAAGTAACTCTATTCACAACGCTAGTAGCGACTCTATTCACAACGCTGGTAGTGACTCTATTCACAACGCTGGTAGTAACTCTATTCACAACGCTGATTGGGGCTCTATTCACAAAGCTGGTAGCGACTCTATTCACAACGCTGGTAGTAACTCCATTCACAACGCTGGTAGTAACTCTATTCACAACGCTGGTAGTAACTCTATTCATAACGCTGGTAGTGACTCTATTCACAACGCTGGTAGCGACTCTATTCACAACGCTGTTAGCAACACTATTCACAACGCTGGTAGTAACACTATTCACAACGCTGGTAGTAACTCTATTCACAACGCTGGTAGTAACTCTATTCACAACACTGGTAGTAACTCTATTCACAACGCAGGCTGTATCTCTATTCCCAACGCTGGTTGTAACTCAATTCACAACGCTGGCAGTAACTCTATTCTCCATGCCAGTAGTGACTCTATTCAAAACACTGGTAGTAACTCTATTCACAACGCTGCAAGTAACTCTATTCACAACGCTGATTGGGACTCTATTCACAAAGCTGGTAGCGACTCTATTCACAACGCTGGTAGTAACTCCATTCACAACGCTGGTAGTAACTCTATTCACAACGCTGGTAGTAACTCTATTCATAACGCTGGTAGTGACTCTATTCACAACGCTGGTTGCGACTCTATTCACAACGCTGTTAGCAACACTATTCACAACGCTGGTAGTAACACTATTCACAACGCTGGTAGTAACTCTATTCACAACGCTGGTAGTAACTCTATTCACAACACTGGTAGTAACTCTATTCACAACGCAGGCAGTATCTCTATTCCCAACTCTGTTTGTAACTCAATTCACAACGCTGGTAGTAACTCTATTCACAACGCTGGTAGTAACTCTATTCACACCGCTGATAGTAACTCTATTCACAACGCTGGTAGTAACTCTATTCACAACGCTGGTAGTAATTCTATTCACACTGCTGGTAGTAACTCTGTTCACACCGCTGGTAGTAACTCTATTCACAACGCTGGTAGTAACTGTATTCACAATGCTGGTAGTATCTCTATTCACAACGCTGGTAGTAACTCTATTCACAACGCTGGTATTAACACGATTCACAACGCTGGGAGTAACTCTATTCAGAACGCTGGTAGTAACTCCATTCACAACGCTGGGAGTAACTCTATTCACAACGCTGGTAGTAACTCTAATCACAACGCTGGTAGTAACTCTATTCACAACGCTGGTAGAAACTCTATTCACAACGTTGGGAGTAACTCTATTCACAACGCTGGTAGTAATTCTATTCACATCGCTGGAAGTAACTCTTTTCACAACGCTGGTAGTAACTCTATTCACAACGCTGGTAGTAACTCTATTCACAACGCTTGTGGTAACTCTATTCACAACGCTGGTAGCAACTCTATTCACAACGCTGGTAGTAACTCTATTCACAACGCTGTAGTGACTCTATTCACAACGCTGGTAGTGACCCTATTCACAACACTGGTAGTAACTCTATTCACAACGCTGGTAGCAACTCTATTCATAACGCTGGTAGTTACTCTGTTCACAACGCTGGTAGTGACTCTATTCACAACGCTGGCAGTGACTCTATTCAAAACACTGGTAGTAACTCTATTCACAACGCTGCAATTAACTGTATTCACAACGCTGCAAGTAACTCTATTCACAACGCTGGTAGTGACTCTATTCACAACGCTGGTAGCGACTCTATTCACAACGCAGGTAGCGACTCTATTCACAACGCTGGTAGCAAATCTATTCACAACGCTGGTAGTAACTCCATTCACATCGCTGGTAGTAACTCTATTCACAACGCTGGTAGTGACTCTATTCACAACGCTGGTAGCGACTCTATTCACAACGCTGGTAGTGAATCTATTCACAACGCTGGTCGTAACTCCATTCACATCGCTGATAGTAACTCTATTCACAACACTGGTAGTAGCTCTATTCACAACGCTGGTAGCGACTCTATTCACAACGCTGTTAGCAACTCTATTCACAACGCTGGAAGTAACTCTATTCACAATGCTGGTAGTAACTCTATTCTCAACGCTGGTATTAACTCTATTCACAAAGCTGGGAGTAACTCTATTCACAACGCTGGTAGTAACTCTATTCACAACGCTGGGAGTAACTCTATTCACAATGCTGGTAGTAACTCTATTCACAACGCTGGTAGTAACTCTATTGACAACGCTGGTAGCAACTCTATTCACAACGCTGGGAGTAACTCTATTCACAACGCTGGTCGTAACTCTATTCAAAACGCTGGTAGTAACTCAATTCACAACGCAGGTAATAACTCTATTCTCAACGCTGTAGAAACTCTATTCACAACGCTGGTAGAAACTCTATTCACAACGCTGGTATTAACACTATTCACATCGCTGGTAGTGACTCTACTCACAACGCTGGTAGTAACTCAATTCACAACGCTGGTAGAAACTCTATTCACAACGCTGGTAGAAACTCTATTCACAATGCTGGTATTAACTCTATTCACAACGCTGGTAGTGACTCTATTCACAACGCTGGTAGTAACTCAATTCACAACGCTGGTTGAAACTCTATTCACAACGCTGGTAGAAACTCTATTCACAACGCTGGTATTAACTCTATTCACAACGCTGGTAGTGAATCTATGCACAACGCTGGTAGTAACTCTATTCACACGCTGGTAGTAACTCTATTCACAACGCTTGTCGCGACTCTATTCACAACGCTGGTGGTAACTCTATTCACCACGCTGGTAGTGACTCTATTCACAACGCTGGTAGTGACTCTCTTCAAAACACTGGTAGAAACTCTATTCACAACCTGTAAGTAACTCTATTCACAACGCTTGTCGCGACTCTATTCACAACGCTGGTATTGACTCTATTCAAAACACTGGTAGTAACTCTATTCACAACGCTGCAAGTAACAATATTCACAACGCTGGTAGCGCCGCTATTCACAACGCTGCAAGTTACTCTATTCACAACGCTGCTAGCGACTCTATTCACAACGCTGGTAGTAACTCTATTCACCACGCTGGTAGTGACTCTATTCTCCATGCTAGTAGTGACTCTATTCAAAACACTGGTAGTAACTCTATTCACAACGCTGCAAGTAACTCTATTCACAACGCTGATTGGGGCTCTATTCACAAAGCTGGTAGCGACTCTATTCACAACGCTGGTAGTAACTCCATTCACAACGCTGGTAGTAACTCTATTCACAACGCTGGTAGTAACTCTATTCATAACGCTGGTAGTGACTCTATTCACAACGCTGGTAGCGACTCTATTCACAAAGCTGTTAGCAACTCTATTCACAACGCTGGTAGTAACTCTATTCACAATGCTGGTAGTAACTCTATTCTCAACGCTTGTAGAAACTCAATTCACAACGCTGGTAGTAACTCTATTCACAACGCTGGTATTAACTCTATTCACAAAGCTGGGAGTAACTCTATTTACAACGCTGGTAGTAACTCTATTCACAACGCTGGTAGTAACTCTATTCACAACGCTGGGAGTAACTCTATTCACAATGCTTGTAGTAACTCTATTCACAATGCTGGTAGTAAATCTATTGACAACGCTGGTAGCGACTCTATTCACAACGCTGGGAGTAACTGTATTCACAACGCTGGTAGTAACTCAATTCACAACGCTGGTAATAACTCTATTCTCAACGCTGTAGAAACTCTATTCACAACGCTGGTATTAACTCTATTCACATCGCTGGTAGTGACTCTATTCACAACGCTGAGAGTAATTCTAATCACAACGCTGCAAGTAACTCTATTCACAACGCTTGTAGCGACTCTATTCACAACGCTGGTGGTAACTCTATTCACCATGCTGGTAGTGACTCTATTCACAATGCTGGTAGTGACTCTATTCAAAACACTGGTGGTAACTCTGTTCACAACGCTGCAAGGAACTCTATTCACAACGCTGCTGGCGACGCTATTCACAACGCTGGTAGCGACCCTATTCACAACGCTGGGAGTAACTCTATTCACAACGCTGGTTGTAACTCTATTCACAACGCTGGTAGTAACTCTATTCACAACGCTGGTAGTAACTCTATTGACAACGCTGGTCGTAACTCTATTCACAACGCTGGTATTAACTCCATTCACAAAGCTGGGAGTAACTCTATTGACAACGCTGGTAGTAACTCTATTCACAACGCTGGTAGTAACTCAATTCACAACGCTGGTAGTAACCCTATTCACAACGCTGGAAGAAACTCTATTCACAACGCTGGTATTAACTCTTTTCACAACGCTGGTAGTAACTCAATTCACAACGCTGGAAGAAACTCTATTCACAACGCTGGTAGAAACTCTATTCACAATGCTGGTATTAACTCTATTCACAACGCTGGTAGTGACTCTATTCACAACGCTGGTTGTAACTCAATTCACAACGCTGATTGGGGCTCTATTCACAAAGCTGGTAGCGACTCTATTCACAACGCTGGTAGTAACTCCATTCACAACGCTGGTAGTAACTCTATTCACAACGCTGGTAGTAACTCTATTCATAACGCTGGTAGTGACTCTATTCACAACGCTGGTAGCGACTCTATTCACAACGCTGTTAGCAACACTATTCACAACGCTGGTAGTAACACTATTCACAACGCTGGTAGTAACTCTATTCACAACGCTGGTAGTAACTCCATTCACAACGCTGGGAGTAACTCTATTCACAACGCTGGTAGTAACTCTATTCACAACGCTGGTAGAAACTCTATTCACAAAGGTGGGAGTAACTCTATTCACAACGCTGTTAGTAATTCTATTCACAACGCTGGAAGTAACTCTTTTCACAACGCTGGTAGTAACTCTATTCACAACGCTGGTAGTAACTCTATTCACAACGCATGTGGTAACTCTATTCACAACGCTGGTAGCAACTCTATTCACAACGCTGGTAGTAACTCTATTCACAACGCTGTTGTGACTCTATTCACAACGCTGGTAGTGACCCTATTCACAACACTGGTAGTAACTCTATTCACAACGCTGGTAGCAACTCTATTCATAACGCTGGTAGTTACTCTGTTCAGAACGCTGGTAGTGACTCTATTCACAACGCTGGCAGTGACTCTATTCAAAACACTGGTAGTAACTCTATTCACAACGCTGCAATTAACTGTATTCACAACGCTGCAAGTAACTCTATTCACAACGCTGGTAGAGACTCTATTCACAACGCTGGTAGCGACTCTATTCACAACGCAGGTAGCGACTCTATTCACAACGCTGGTAGCGAATCTATTCACAACGCTGGTAGTAACTCCATTCACATCGCTGGTAGTAACTCAATTCACAACGCTGGTAGTGACTCTATTCACAACGCTGGTAGCGACTCTATTCACAACGCTGGTAGTGAATCTATTCACAACGCAGGTCGTAACTCCATTCACATCGCTGATAGTAACTCTATTCACAACACTGGTAGTAGCTCTATTCACAACGCTGGTAGCGACTCTGTTCACAACGCTGTTAGCAACTCTATTCACAACGCTGGAAGTAACTCTATTCACAATGCTGGTAGTAACTCTATTCTCAACGCTGGTAGAAACTCTATTCACAACGCTGGTATTAACTCTATTCACAAAGCTGGGAGTAACTCTATTCACCACGCTGGTAGTAACTCTATTCACAACGCTGGTAGTAACTCTATTCACAACGCTGGGAGTAACTCTATTCAAAATGCTGGTAGTAACTCTATTCACAACGCTGATAGTAACTCTATTGACAACGCTGGTAGCAACTCTATTCACAACGCTGGGAGTAACTCTATTCACAACGCTGGTCGTAACTCTATTCAAAACGCTGGTAGTAACTCAATTCACAACGCTGGTAATAACTCTATTCTCAACGCTGTAGAAACTCTATTCACAACGCTGGTAGAAAAACTATTCACAACGCTGGTATTAACACTATTCACATCGCTGGTACTGACTCTATTCACAACGCTGGGAGTAACTCTATTCACAACGCTGCAAGTAACTCTCTTCACAACGCGTGTAGCGACTCTATTCACAACGCTGGTGGTAACTCTATTCACCATGCTGGGAGTAACTCTATTCACACCGCTGGTAGTAACTCTATTCACATCGCTGGTAGTAACTCTATTCACAACGCTGGTATTAACTCCATTCACAAAGCTGGGAGTAACTCTATTCACAACGCTGGTAGTAACTCTATTCACAACGCTGGTATTAACTCCATTCACAACGCTGGTAGTAACGCTATTCACAACGCTGGTAGTAACTCTATTCACAACGCTGGTAGTAACTCTCTTGACAACGCTGGTCGTAACTCTATTCACAACGCTGGTATTAACTCCATTCACAAACCTGGGAGTAACTCTATTGACAACGCTGGTCGTAACTCTATTTACAACGCTGGTAGCGACTCTATTCACAACGCCGGTAGTAACTCTATTCACAACGCTGGTATTAACTCCATTCACAAAGCTGGGAGTAACTCTATTGACAACGCTGGTAGTAACTCTATTCACAACGCTGGTAGTAACGCTATTGACAACTCTGGTCGTAACTCTATTCACAACGCTGGTATTAAATCCATTCACAAAGATGGGAGTAACTCTATTGACAATGCTGGCAGTAACTCTGTTCACAACGCTGGTATTAACTCCATTCACAAAGCTGGGAGTAACTCTATTCACAATGCTTGTAGTAACTCTATTCACAATGCTGGTAGTAAATCTATTGACAACGCTGGTAGCGACTCTATTCACAACGCTGGGAGTAACTGTATTCACAACGCTGGTAGTAACTCAATTCACAACGCTGGTAATAACTCTATTCTCAACGCTGTAGAAACTCTATTCACAACGCTGGTATTAACTCTATTCACATCGCTGGTAGTGACTCTATTCACAACGCTGAGAGTAATTCTAATCACAACGCTGCAAGTAACTCTATTCACAACGCTTGTAGCGACTCTATTCACAACGCTGGTGGTAACTCTATTCACCATGCTGGTAGTGACTCTATTCACAATGCTGGTAGTGACTCTATTCAAAACACTGGTGGTAACTCATTTCACAACGCTGCAAGAAACTCTATTCACAACGCTGGTGGTAACTCTATTCACCACGCTGGTAGTGACTCTATTCACAACGCTGGTAGTGACTGTATTCAAAACACTGGTAGTAACTCTATTCACAACGCTGCAAGTAACTCTATTCACAACGCTGCTAGCGACTCTATTCACAACGCTGGTAGTAACTCTATTCACCACGCTGGTAGTGACTCTATTCTCCATGCTAGTAGTGACTCTATTCAAAACACTGGTAGTAACTCTATTCACAACACTGCAAGTAACTCTATTCACAACGCTGATTGGGGCTCTATTCACAAAGCTGGTAGCGCCTCTATTCACAACGCTGGTAGTAACTCCATTCACAACGCTGGTAGTAACTCTATTCACAACGCTGGTAGTAACTCTATTCATAACGCTGGTAGTGACTCTATTCACAACGCTGGTAGCGACTCTATTCACAACGCTGTTAGCAACACTATTCACAACGCTGGTAGAAACACTATTCACAACGCTGGTAGTAACTCTATTCACAACGCTGTAGTAACTCTATTCACAACACTGGTAGTAACTCTATTCACAACGCAGGCAGTATCTCTATTCCCAACGCTGGATGTAAGTCAATTCACAACGCTGGTAGTAACTCTATTCTCCATGCTAGTAGTGACTCTATTCAAAACACTGGTAGTAACTCTATTCACAACGCTGCAAGTAACTCTATTCACAGCGCTGATTGGGGCTCTATTCACAAAGCTGGTAGCGACTCTATTCACAACGCTGGTAGTAACTCCATTCACAACGCTGGTAGTAACTCTACTCACAACGCTGGTAGTAACTCTATTCATAACGCTGGTAGTGACTCTATTCACAACGCTGGTAGCGACTCTATTCACAACGCTGTTAGCAACATTATTCACAACGCTGGTAGTAACACTATTCACAACGCTGGTAGTAACTCTATTCACAACGCTGCAAGTAACTCTATTCACAACGCTGATTGGGGCTCTATTCACAAAGCTGGTAGCGACTCTATTCACAACGCTGGTAGTAACTCCATTCACAACGCTGGAAGTAACTCTATTCACAACGCTGGTAGTAACTCTATTCATAACGCTGGTAGTGACTCTATTCACAACGCTGGTAGCGACTCTATTCACAACGCTGTTAGCAACACTATTCACAACGCTGGTAGTAACACTATTCACAACGCTGGTAGTAACTCTATTCACAACGCTGGTAGTAACTCTATTCACAACACTGGTAGTAACTCTATTCACAACGCAGGCAGTATCTCTATTCCCAACGCTGGTTGTAACTCAGTTCACAACGCTGGTAGTAACTCTATTCACAACGCTGGTAGTAACTCTATTCACACCGCTGGTAGTAACTCTATTCACAACGCTGGTAGTAACTCTATTCACAACGCTGGTAGTAACTCTATTCACACTGCTGGTAGTAACTCTATTCACACCGCTGGTAGTAACTCTATTCACAACGCTGGTAGTAACTGTATTCACAATGCTGGTAGTATCTCTATTCACAACGCTGGTAGTAACTCTATTCACAACGCTGGTAGTAACTCTATTCACAATGCTGGTATTAACACGATTCACAACGCTGGGAGTAACTCTATTCATAACGCTGGTAGTAACTCCATTCACAACGCTGGGAGTAACTCTATTCACAACGCTGGTAGTAACTCTATTCACAACGCTGGTAGAAACTCTATTCACAACGTTGGGAGTAACTCTATTCACAACGCTGGTAGTAATTCTATTCACAACGCTGGAAGTAACTCTTTTCACAACGCTGGTAGTAACTCTATTCACAACGCTGGTAGTAACTCTATTCACAACGCTTGTGGTAACTCTATTCACAACGCTGGTAGCAACTCTATTCACAACGCTGGTAGTAACTCTATTCACAACGCTGTAGTGACTCTATTCACAACGCTGGTAGCGAATCTATTCACAAAGCTGGTAGTAACTCCATTCACATCGCTGGTAGAAACTCTATTCACAACGATGGTAGTAACTCTATTCACAACGCTGGTATTAACTCTATTCACAAAGCTGGGAGTAACTCTATTCACAACGCTGGTAGTAACCCTATTCACAACGCTGGTAGTAACTCTATTCACAACGCTGGGAGTAACTCTATTCACAATGCTGGTAGTAACTCTATTCACAACGCTGGTAGTAACTCTATTGACAACGCTGGTAGCAACTCTATTCACAACGCTGGGAGTAACTCTATTCACAACGCTGGTCGTACCTCTATTCAAAACGCTGGTAGTAACTCAATTCACAACGCTGGTAATAACTCTATTCTCAACGCTGTAGAAACTCTATTCACAACACTGGTAGAAACTCTATTCACAACGCTGGTATTAACACTATTCACATCGCTGGTAGTGACTCTATTCACAACGCTGGGAGTAACTCTATTCACAACGCTGCAAGTAACTCTCTTCACAACGCTTGTAGCGACTCTATTCACAAAGCTGGTGGTAACTCTATTCACCATGCTGGGAGTAACTCTATTCACACCGCTGGTAGTAACTCTATTCACAACGCTGGTAGTAACTCTATTCACAATGCTGGTATTAACTCCATTCACAAAGCTGGGAGTAACTCTATTCACAACGCTGGTAGTAACTCTATTCACAACGCTGGTATTAACTCCATTCACAACGCTGGTAGTAACGCTATTCACAACGCTGGTAGTAACTCTATTCACAACGCTGGTAGTAACTCTCTTGACAACGCTGGTCGTAACTCTATTCACAACGCTGGTATTAACTCCATTCACAAACCTGGGAGTAACTCTATTGACAACGCTGGTCGTAACTCTATTTACAATGCTGGTAGCGACTCTATTCACAACGCTGGTAGTAACTCTATTCACAACGCTGGTATTAACTCCATTCACAAAGCTGGGAGTAACTCTATTGACAACGCTGGTAGTAACTCTATTCACAACGCTGGTAGTAACTCTATTGACAACTCTGGTCGTAACTCTATTCACAACGCTGGTATTAAATCCATTCACAAAGATGTGAGTAACTCTATTGACAATGCTGGTAGTAACTCTGTTCACAACGCTGGTAGTAACTCAATTCACAACGCTGGTAGTAACTCTATTCACAACGCTGGTAGAAACTCTATTCACAACGCTGGTATTAACTCTATTCACAACGCTGGTAGTGACTCTATTCACAACGCTGGTAGTAACTCTATTCACACGCTGGTACTAACTCTATTCACAACGCTGGTAGTGACTCTCTTCAAAACACTGGTAGTAACTCTATTCACAACGCTGCAAGTAACTCTATTAACAACGCTTGTGGCGACTCTATTCACAACGCTGGTGGTAACTCTATTCACCACGCTGGTAGTGACTCTATTCACAACGCTGGTAGTGACTCTATTCAAAACACTGGTAGTAACTCTATTCACAACGCTGCAAGTAACTCTATTAACAACGCTGGTAGTGACGCTATTCACAATGCTGTTAGCGACTCTATTCACAACGCTTGTCGCGACTCTATTCACAACGCTGGTGGTAACTCTATTCACCAGGCTGGTAGTGACTCTATTCACAACGCTGGTAGTGACTGTATTCAAAACACTGGTAGTAACTCGATTCACAACGCTGCAAGTAACTCTATTCACAACGCTGGTAGCGACGCTATTCACAACCCTGGTAGCGACTCTATTCACAACGCTGGTAGCGAATCTATTCACAACGCTGGTAGTAACTCCATTCACAACGCTGGTAGTAACTCTATTCACAACGCTGGTAGTAATTCGATTCACAACGCTGGTAGTAGTTCTATTCATAACGCTGGAAGTGACTCTATTCACAACGCTGGAAGCGACACTATTCAAAACGCAGTTAGCAACTCTATTCACAACGCTGGTAGGAAATCTATTCACAACGCTGGGAGTAACTTCATTCTCAACGCTGGTAGTAACTCTATTCACAATGCAGGTAGTAACTCTATTCACAACGCTGGTAGTAACTCTATTCACAACGCTGGTAGTAACTCTAATCACACCGCTGGTAGTAACTCTATTCACAACGCTGGTAGTAACTCTATTCACAACGCTGGTAGTAACTCTGTTCACAACGCTGCTATTAACTCTATTCACAACGCTGGGAGTAACTCTATTCACAATGCTGGTAGTGACTCAATTCACAACGCTGGTAGCGAATCTATTCACAACGCTTTTAGCAACTCTATTCACAACGCTGGTAGTAACTCTATTCACAACGCTGGTAGTAACTCTATTCACAACGCTGGTAGTAACTCTATTCAAAACGCTGGTAGTATCTCTATTCACAATGCTGGTAGTAACTCTATTCACAACGTTGGTAGTAACTCTATTCACAACGTTGCTAGAAACTCTATTCACACCTCTGGTAGTAACTCTATTCACAACGCTGGTAGTAACTCTATTCACAACGTTGGGAGTAACTCTATTCACAACGCTGGTAGTAACTCTATTCACAACGCTGTAAGTAACTCTTTTCACACCGCTGGTAGTAACTATATTCACAACGCTGGTAGCGACTCTATTCACAACACTGGTAGTAACTCTGTTCACAACGCTGGCAGTGACTCTATTCACAACGCTGGTAGTGACTCTATTCACAACACTGGTAGTGACTCTATTCACAACGCTGGTAGTGACTCTATTCGCAAAACTTCTAGTAACTCTTTTGTCAACGCTGGTAGTAACTCTATTCACAATGCTGGTAGTAACTCTATTCACAACGCTTGTAGTAACTCTATTCACAACGCTGGTAGTAACTCTATTCACAACGCTGGAAGTAACTCTTTTCATACCGCTGGTAGTAACTCTATTCACAACGCTGGTAGTAACACTATTCACAACGCTGGGAGTAACTCTATTCTCAACGCTGGGAGTAACTCTATTCACAAAGCTGGTAGTAACTCTATTCACAACGCTGGTAGCGACTCAATTCACAACGCTGGTATGAATTATATTCACAACACTGGAAGTGACTCTATTCACAACGCTGCTAGCGACTCTATTAACAACGCTGGTAGTAACTCTATTCACCAGGCTGGTAGTGACTCTATTCTCAACGCTACTAGTGACTCTATTTAAAACACTGGTAGTAACTCTATTCACAACGCTGCAAGTAACTCTATTCACAACGCTAGTAGCGACTCTATTCACAACGCTGGTAGCGACTCTATTCACAACGCTGGTAGTAACTCTATTCACAACGCTGATTGGGGCTCTATTCACAAAGCTGGTAGCGACTCTATTCACAACGCTGGTAGTAACTCCATTCACAACGCTGGTAGTAACTCTATTCACAACGCTGGTAGTAACTCTATTCATAACGCTGGTAGTGACTCTATTCACAACGCTGGTAGCGACTCTATTCACAACGCTGTTAGCAACACTATTCACAACGCTGGTAGTAACACTATTCACAACGCTGGTAGTAACTCTATTCACAACGCTGGTAGTAACTCTATTCACAACACTGGTAGTAACTCTATTCACAACGCAGGCTGTATCTCTATTCCCAACGCTGGTTGTAACTCAATTCACAACGCTGGCAGTAACTCTATTCTCCATGCTAGTAGTGACTCTATTCAAAACACTGGTAGTAACTCTATTCACAACGCTGCAAGTAACTCTATTCACAACGCTGATTGGGACTCTATTCTCAAAGCTGGTAGCGACTCTATTCACAACGCTGGTAGTAACTCCATTCACAACGCTGGTAGTAACTCTATTCACAACGCTGGTAGTAACTCTATTCATAACGCTGGTAGTGACTCTATTCACAACGCTGGAAGCGACTCTATTCACAACGCTGTTAGCAACACTATTCACAACGCTGGTAGTAACACTATTCACAACGCTGGTAGTAACTCTATTCACAACGCTGGTAGTAACTCTATTCACAACACTGGTAGTAACTCTATTCACAACGCAGGCAGTATCTCTATTCCCAACTCTGCTTGTAACTCAATTCACAACGCTGGTAGTAACTCTATTCACAACGCTGGTAGTAACTCTATTCACACCGCTGATAGTAACTCTATTCACAACGCTGGTAGTAACTCTATTCACAACGCTGGTAGTAATTCTATTCACACTGCTGGTAGTAACTCTGTTCACACCGCTGGTAGTAACTCTATTCACAACGCTGGTAGTAACTGTATTCACAATGCTGGTAGTATCTCTATTCACAACGCTGGTAGTAACTCTATTCACAACGCTGGTAGTAACTCTATTCACAACGCTGGTATTAACACGATTCACAACGCTGGGAGTATCTCTATTCAGAACGCTGGTAGTAACTCCATTCACAACGCTGGGAGTAACTCTATTCACAACGCTGGTAGTAACTCTAATCACAACGCTGGTAGTAACTCTATTCACAACGCTGGTAGAAACTCTATTCACAACGTTGGGAGTAACTCTATTCACAACGCTGGTAGTAATTCTATTCACATCGCTGGAAGTAACTCTTTTCACAACGCTGGTAGTAACTCTATTCACAACGCTGGTAGTAACTCTATTCACAACGCTTGTGGTAACTCTATTCACAACGCTGGTAGCAACTCTATTCACAACGCTGGTAGTAACTCTATTCACAACGCTGTAGTGACTCTATTCACAACGCTGGTAGTGACCCTATTCACAACACTGGTAGTAACTCTATTCACAACGCTGGTAGCAACTCTATTCATAACGCTGGTAGTTACTCTGTTCACAACGCTGGTAGTGACTCTATTCACAACGCTGGCAGTGACTCTATTCAAAACACTGGTAGTAACTCTATTCACAACGCTGCAATTAACTGTATTCACAACGCTGCAAGTAACTCTATTCACAACGCTGGTAGTGACTCTATTCACAACGCTGGTAGCGACTCTATTCACAACGCAGGTAGCGACTCTATTCACAACGCTGGTAGCAAATCTATTCACAACGCTGGTGGTAACTCCATTCACATCGCTGGTAGTAACTCTATTCACAACGCTAGTAGTGACTCTATTCACAACGCTGGTAGCGACTCTATTCACAACGCTGGTAGTGAATCTATTCACAACGCTGGTCGTAACTCCATTCACATCGCTGATAGTAACTCTATTCACAACACTGGTAGTAGCTCTATTCACAACGCTGGTAGCGACTCTATTCACAACGCTGTTAGCAACTCTATTCACAACGCTGGAAGTAACTCTATTCACAATGCTGGTAGTAACTCTATTCTCAACGCTGGTATTAACTCTATTCACAAAGCTGGGAGTAACTCTATTCACAACGCTGGTAGTAACTCTATTCACAACGCTGGGAGTAACTCTATTCACAATGCTGGTAGTAACTCTATTCACAACGCTGGTAGTAACTCTATTGACAACGCTGGTAGCAACTCTATTCACAACGCTGGGAGTAACTCTATTCACAACGCTGGTCGTAACTCTATTCAAAACGCTGGTAGTAACTCAATTCACAACGCAGGTAATAACTCTATTCTCAACGCTGTAGAAACTCTATTCACAACGCTGGTAGAAACTCTATTCACAACGCTGGTATTAACACTATTCACATCGCTGGTAGTGACTCTATTCACAACGCTGGTAGTAACTCAATTCACAACGCTGGTAGAAACTCTATTCACAACGCTGGTAGAAACTCTATTCACAATGCTGGTATTAACTCTATTCACAACGCTGGTAGTGACACTATTCACAACGCTGGTAGTAACTCAATTCACAACGCTGGTTGAAACTCTATTCACAACGCTGGTAGAAACTCTATTCACAACGCTGGTATTAACTCTATTCACAACGCTGGTAGTGAATCTATGCACAACGCTGGTAGTAACTCTATTCACACGCTGGTAGTAACTCTATTCACAACGCTTGTCGCGACTCTATTCACAACGCTGGTGGTAACTCTATTCACCACGCTTTTAGTGACTCTATTCACAACGCTGGTAGTGACTCTCTTCAAAACACTGGTAGAAACTCTATTCACAACCTGTAAGTAACTCTATTCACAACGCTTGTCGCGAATCTATTCACAACGCTGGTATTGACTCTATTCAAAACACTGGTAGTAACTCTATTCACAACGCTGCAAGTAACAATATTCACAACGCTGGTAGCGCCGCTATTCACAACGCTGCAAGTTACTCTATTCACAACGCTGCTAGCGACTCTATTCACAACGCTGGTAGTAACTCTATTCACCACGCTGGTAGTGACTCTATTCTCCATGCTAGTAGTGACTCTATTCAAAACACTGGTAGTAACTCTATTCACAACGCTGCAAGTAACTCTATTCACAACGCTGATTGGGGCTCTATTCACAAAGCTGGTAGCGACTCTATTCACAACGCTGGTAGTAACTCCATTCACAACGCTGGTAGTAACTCTATTCACAACGCTGGTAGTAACTCTATTCATAACGCTGGTAGTGACTCTATTCACAACGCTGGTAGCGACTCTATTCACAAAGCTGTTAGCAACTCTATTCACAACGCTGGTAGTAACTCTATTCACAATGCTGGTAGTAACTCTATTCTCAACGCTTGTAGAAACTCTATTCACAACGCTGGTAGTAACTCTATTCACAACGCTGGTATTAACTCTATTCACAAAGCTGGGAGTAACTCTATTTACAACGCTGGTAGTAACTCTATTCACAACGCTGGTAGTAACTCTATTCACAACGCTGGGAGTAACTCTATTCACAATGCTTGTAGTAACTCTATTCACAATGCTGGTAGTAAATCTATTGACAACGCTGGTAGCGACTCTATTCACAACGCTGGGAGTAACTGTATTCACAACGCTGGTAGTAACTCAATTCACAACGCTGGTAATAACTCTATTCTCAACGCTGTAGAAACTCTATTCACAACGCTGGTATTAACTCTATTCACATCGCTGGTAGTGACTCTATTCACAACGCTGAGAGTAATTCTAATCACAACGCTGCAAGTAACTCTATTCACAACGCTTGTAGCGACTCTATTCACAACGCTGGTGGTAACTCTATTCACCATGCTGGTAGTGACTCTATTCACAATGCTGGTAGTGACTCTATTCAAAACACTGGTGGTAACTCTGTTCACAACGCTGCAAGGAACTCTATTCACAACGCTGCTGGCGACGCTATTCACAACGCTGGTAGCGACCCTATTCACAACGCTGGGAGTAACTCTATTCACAACGCTGGTTGTAACTCTATTCACAACGCTGGTAGTAACTCTATTCACAACGCTGGTAGTAACTCTATTGACAACGCTGGTCGTAACTCTATTCACAACGCTGGTATTAACTCCATTCACAAAGCTGGGAGTAACTCTATTGACAACGCTGGTAGTAACTCTATTCACAACGCTGGTAGTAACTCAATTCACAACGCTGGTAGTAACCCTATTCACAACGCTGGAAGAAACTCTATTCACAACGCTGGTATTAACTCTTTTCACAACGCTGGTAGTAACTCAATTCACAACGCTGGTAGAAACTCTATTCACAACGCTGGTAGAAACTCTATTCACAATGCTGGTATTAACTCTATTCACAACGCTGGTAGTGACTCTATTCACAACGCTGGTTGTAACTCAATTCACAACGCTGATTGGGGCTCTATTCACAAAGCTGGTAGCGACTCTATTCACAACGCTGGTAGTAACTCCATTCACAACGCTGGTAGTAACTCTATTCACAACGCTGGTAGTAACTCTATTCATAACGCTGGTAGTGACTCTATTCACAACGCTGGTAGCGACTCTATTCACAACGCTGTTAGCAACACTATTCACAACGCTGGTAGTAACACTATTCACAACGCTGGTAGTAACTCTATTCACAACGCTGGTAGTAACTCCATTCACAACGCTGGGAGTAACTCTATTCACAACGCTGGTAGTAACTCTATTCACAACGCTGGTAGAAACTCTATTCACAAAGGTGGGAGTAACTCTATTCACAACGCTGTTAGTAATTCTATTCACAACGCTGGAAGTAACTCTTTTCACAACGCTGGTAGTAACTCTATTCACAACGCTGGTAGTAACTCTATTCACAACGCTTGTGGTAACTCTATTCACAACGCTGGTAGCAAATCTATTCACAACGCTGGTAGTAACTCTATTCACAACGCTGTTGTGACTCTATTCACAACGCTGGTAGTGACCCTATTCACAACACTGGTAGTAACTCTATTCACAACGCTGGTAGCAACTCTATTCATAACGCTGGTAGTTACTCTGTTCAGAACGCTGGTAGTGACTCTATTCACAACGCTGGCAGTGACTCTATTCAAAACACTGGTAGTAACTCTATTCACAACGCTGCAATTAACTGTATTCACAACGCTGCAAGTAACTCTATTCACAACGCTGGTAGAGACTCTATTCACAACGCTGGTAGCGACTCTATTCACAACGCAGGTAGCGACTCTATTCACAACGCTGGTAGCGAATCTATTCACAACGCTGGTAGTAACTCCATTCACATCGCTGGTAGTAACTCAATTCACAACGCTGGTAGTGACTCTATTCACAACGCTGGTAGCGACTCTATTCACAACGCTGGTAGTGAATCTATTCACAACGCAGGTCGTAACTCCATTCACATCGCTGATAGTAACTCTATTCACAACACTGGTAGTAGCTCTATTCACAACGCTGGTAGCGACTCTGTTCACAACGCTGTTAGCAACTCTATTCACAACGCTGGAAGTAACTCTATTCACAATGCTGGTAGTAACTCTATTCTCAACGCTGGTAGAAACTCTATTCACAACGCTGGTATTAACTCTATTCACAAAGCTGGGAGTAACTCTATTCACCACGCTGGTAGTAACTCTATTCACAACGCTGGTAGTAACTCTATTCACAACGCTGGGAGTAACTCTATTCAAAATGCTGGTAGTAACTCTATTCACAACGCTGATAGTAACTCTATTGACAACGCTGGTAGCAACTCTATTCACAACGCTGGGAGTAACTCTATTCACAACGCTGGTCGTAACTCTATTCAAAACGCTGGTAGTAACTCAATTCACAACGCTGGTAATAACTCTATTCTCAACGCTGTAGAAACTCTATTCACAACGCTGGTAGAAAAACTATTCACAACGCTGGTATTAACACTATTCACATCGCTGGTACTGACTCTATTCACAACGCTGGGAGTAACTCTATTCACAACGCTGCAAGTAACTCTCTTCACAACGCGTGTAGCGACTCTATTCACAACGCTGGTGGTAACTCTATTCACCATGCTGGGAGTAACTCTATTCACACCGCTGGTAGTAACTCTATTCACATCGCTGGTAGTAACTCTATTCACAACGCTGGTATTAACTCCATTCACAAAGCTGGGAGTAACTCTATTCACAACGCTGGTAGTAACTCTATTCACAACGCTGGTATTAACTCCATTCACTACGCTGGTAGTAACGCTATTCACAACGCTGGTAGTAACTCTATTCACAACGCTGGTAGTAACTCTCTTGACAACGCTGGTCGTAACTCTATTCACAACGCTGGTATTTACTCCATTCACAAACCTGGGAGTAACTCTATTGACAACGCTGGTCGTAACTCTATTTACAACGCTGGTAGCGACTCTATTCACAACGCCGGTAGTAACTCTATTCACAACGCTGGTATTAACTCCATTCACAAAGCTGGGAGTAACTCTATTGACAACGCTGGTAGTAACTCTATTCACAACGCTGGTAGTAACGCTATTGACAACTCTGGTCGTAACTCTATTCACAACGCTGGTATTAAATCCATTCACAAAGATGGGAGTAACTCTATTGACAATGCTGGTAGTAACTCTGTTCACAACGCTGGTATTAACTCCATTCACAAAGCTGGGAGTAACTCTATTCACAATGCTTGTAGTAACTCTATTCACAATGCTGGTAGTAAATCTATTGACAACGCTGGTGGCGACTCTATTCACAACGCTGGGAGTAACTGTATTCACAACGCTGGTAGTAACTCAATTCACAACGCTGGTAATAACTCTATTCTCAACGCTGTAGAAACTCTATTCACAACGCTGGTATTAACTCTATTCACATCGCTGGTAGTGACTCTATTCACAACGCTGAGAGTAATTCTAATCACAACGCTGCAAGTAACTCTATTCACAACGCTTGTAGCGACTCTATTCACAACGCTGGTGGTAACTCTATTCACCATGCTGGAAGTGACTCTATTCACAATGCTGGTAGTGACTCTATTCAAAACACTGGTGGTAACTCTGTTCACAACGCTGCAAGAAACTCTATTCACAACGCTGGTGGTAACTCTATTCACCACGCTGGTAGTGACTCTATTCACAACGCTGGTAGTGACTGTATTCAAAACACTGGTAGTAACTCTATTCACAACGCTGCAAGTAACTCTATTCACAACGCTTGTGGCGACTCTATTCACAACGCTGGTGGTAACTCTATTCACCACGCTGGTAGTGACTCTATTCACAACGCTGGTAGTGAATCTATTCAAAACACTGGTACTAACTCTATTCACAACGCTGCAAGTAACTCTATTCACAACGCTGGTAGCGACGCTATTCACAATGCTGTTAGCGACTCTATTCACAACGCTTGTCGCGACTCTATTCACAACGCTGGTGGTAACTCTATTCACCAGGCTGGTAGTGACTCTATTCACAACGCTGGTAGTGACTGTATTCAAAACACTGGTAGTAACTCGATTCACAACGCTGCAAGTAACTCTATTCACAACGCTGGTAGCGACGCTATTCACAACGCTGGTAGCGACACTATTCACAACGCTGGTAGCGAATCTATTCACAACACTGGTAGTAACTCCATTCACAACGCTGGTAGTAACTCTATTCACAACGCTGGTAGTAATTCGATTCACAACGCTGGTAGTAGCTCTATTCATAACGCTGGAAGTGATTCTTTTCACAACGCTGGAAGCGACACTATTCAAAACGCAGCTAGCAACTCTATTCACAACGCTGGTAGGAAATCTATTCACAACGCTGGGAATAACTTCATTCTCAACGCTGGTAGTAACTCTATTCACAACGCAGGTAGTAACTCTATTCACAACGCTGGTAGCAACTCTATTCACAACGCTGGTAGTAACTCTATTCACACCGCTGGTAGTAACTCTATTCACAACGCTGGTAGTAGCTCTATTCACAACGCTGGTAGTAACTCTATTCACAACGCTGGTATTAACTCTATTCACAACGCTGGGAGTAACTCTATTCACAACGCTGGTAGTGACTCCATTCAAAACGCTGGTAGCGAATCTATTCACAACGCTTTTAGCAACTCTATTCACAACGCTGGTAGTAACTCTATTCACAACGCTGGTAGTAACTCTATTCACAACGCTGGTAGTAACTCTATTCAAAACGCTGGTAGTATCTCTATTCACAATGCTGGTAGTAACTCTATTCACAACGCTGGTAGTAAATCTATTCACAACGTTGCTAGAAACTCTATTCACACCGCTGGTAGTAACTCTATTCACAACGCTGGTAGTAACTCTATTCACAACGTTGGGAGTAACTCTATTCACAACGCTGGTAGTAACTCTATTCACAACGCTGTAAGTAACTCTTTTCACACCGCTGGTAGTAACTATATTCACAACGCTGGTAGCGACTCTATTCACAACGCTGGTAGTAACTCTGTTCACAACGCTGGCAGTGACTCTATTCACAACGCTGGTAGTGACTCTATTCACAACACTGGTAGTGACTCTATTCACAACGCTGGTAGTGACTCTATTCGCAAAACTTCTAGTAACTCTTTTGTCAACGCTGGTAGTAACTCTATTCACAATGCTGGTAGTAACTCTATTCACAACGCTGGTAGTAACTCTATTCACAACGCTGGTAGTAACTCTATTCACAACGCTGGTGGTAACTCTTTTCATACCGCTGGTAGTAACTCTATTCACAACGCTGGTAGTAACTCTATTCACAACGCTGGGAGTAACTCTATTCTCAACGCTGGGAGTAACTCTATTCACAAAGCTGGTAGTAACTCTATTCACAACGCTGGTAGCGACTCAATTCACAACGCTGGTATGAACTATATTCACAACACTGGAAGTGACTCTATTCACAACGCTGGTAGTGACTCTATTCACAACACTGGTAGTAACTCTATTCACAACGCCGCAAGTAACTCTATACACAACGCTGCTAGCGACTCTATTCACAACGCTGGTAGTAACTCTATTCACCAGGCTGGTAGTGACTCTATTCTCAACGCTACTAGTGACTCTATTTAAAACACTGGTAGTAACTCTATTCACAACGCTGCAAGTAACTCTATTCACAACGCTGGTAGGGACTCTATTCACAACGCTGGTAGCGACTCTATTCACAACGCTGGTAATAAATCCATTCACAACACTGGTAGTAACTCTATTCACAACGCTGGTAGTAACTCTATTCATAACGCTTTTAGTGACTCTATTCACAACGCTGGTAGCGACTCTATTCACAACGCTGTTAGCAACACTATTCACAACGCTGGTAATAACTCTATTCACAACGCTGGTAATAACTCTATTCACAACGCTGGTAGTATCTCTATTCACAACGCTGGTAGTAACTCTATTCACAACGCAGGTAGTATCTCTATTCCCAATGCTGGTAGTAACTCTATTCACAACGCTGGTAGTAACTCTATTCACAACGCTGGTAGCGACTCTATTCACACCGCTGGTAGTAACTCTATTCACAACGCTGGTAGTAACTCTATTCACAACGATGGTAGTAACTCTATTCAAAATGCTGGTAGTAACTCTATTCACAACGTTGGTAGTAACTCTATTCACAACGCTGGGAGTAACTCTATTCACAATGCTGGTAGTAACTCTATTCATAACGCTGGAAGGAACTCTATTGATAACGCTGGTAGCGACTCTATTCACAACGCTGGGAGTAACACTATTCACAACGCTGGTCGTAACTCTATTCACAACGCTGGAAATAACTCTATTCTCAACGCTGTAGAAACTCTATTCACAACGCTGGTAGAAACTCTATTCACAACGCTGGTATTAACTCTATTCACACCGCTGGTAGTAACTCTATTCACAACGCTGGTAGTAACTCTATTCACAACGTTGGGAGTAACTCTATTCACAATGCTGGTAGTAACTCTATTCACAACGCTGTAAGTAACTCTTTTCACACCGCTGGTAGTAACTATATTCACAACGCTGGTAGCGACTCTATTCACAACGCTGGTAGTAACTCTGTTCACAACGCTGGCAGTGACTCTATTCACAACGCTGGTAGTGACTCTATTCACAACACTGGTAGTGACTCTATTCACAACGCTGGTAGTGACTCTATTCGCAAAACTTCTAGTAACTCTTTTGTCAATGCTGGTAGTAACTCTATTCATAATGCTGGTAGTAACTCTATTCACAACGCTGGTAGTAACTCTATTCACAACGCTGGTAGTAACTCTATTCACAACGCTGGTAGTATAATCTTTTCATACCGCTGGTAGTAACTCTATTCACAACGCTGGTAGTAACTCTATTCACAACGCTGGGAGTAACTCTATTCTCAACGCTGGGAGTAACTCTATTCACAAAGCTGGTAGTAACTCTATTCACAACGCTGGTAGCGACTCAATTCACAACGCTGGTATGAACTATATTCACAACACTGGAAGTGACTCTATTCACAACGCTGGTAGTGACTCTATTCACAACACTGGTAGTAACTCTATTCACAACGCCGCAAGTAACTCTATACACAACGCTGCCAGCGACTCTATTCACAACGCTGGTAGTAACTCTATTCACCAGGCTGGTTGTGACTCTATTCTCAACGCTACTAGTGACTCTATTTAAAACACTGGTAGTAACTCTATTCACAACGCTGCAAGTAACTCTATTCACAACGCTGGTAGGGACTCTATTCACAACGCTGGTAGTGACTCTATTCACAACGCTGGTAATAACTCCATTCACAACACTGGTAGTAACTCTATTCACAACGCTGGTAGTAACTCTATTCATAACGCTTTTAGTGACTCTATTCACAACGCTGGTAGCGACTCTATTCACAACGCTGTTAGCAACACTATTCACAACGCTGGTAATAACTCTATTCACAACGCTGGTAATAACTCTATTCACAACGCTGGTAGTATCTCTATTCACAACGCTGGTAGTAACTCTATTCACAACGCAGGTAGTATCTCTATTCCCAATGCTGGTAGTAACTCTATTCACAACGCTGGTAGTAACTCTATTCACAACGCTGGTAGCGACTCTATTCACACCGCTGGTAGTAACTCTATTCACAACGCTGGTAGTAACTCTATTCACAACGATGGTAGTAACTCTATTCAAACTGCTGGTAGTAACTCTATTCACAACGCTGGTAGTAACTCTATTCACAACGCTGGGAGTAACTCTATTCACAATGCTGGTAGTAACTCTATTCACAATGCTGGAAGGAACTCTATTGATAACGCTGGTAGCGACTCTATTCACAACGCTGGGAGTAACTCTATTCACAACGCTGGTCGTAACTCTATTCACAACGCTGGTAGTAACTCAATTCACAACGCTGGAAATAACTCTATTCTCAACGCTGTAGAAACTCTATTCACAACGCTGGTAGAAACTCTATTCACAACGCTGGTATTAACTCTATTCACATCGCTGGTAGTGACTCTATTCACAACGCTGGGAGTAACTCTGTTCACAACGCTGGCAGTGACTCTATTCACAACGCTGGTAGTGACTCTATTCACAACACTGGTAGTGACTCTATTCACAACGCTGGTAGTGACTCTATTCGCAAAACTTCTAGTAACTCTTTTGTCAACGCTGGTAGTAACTCTATTCACAATTCTGGTAGTAACTCTATTCACAACGCTGGTAGTAACTCTATTCACAACGCTGGTAGTAACTATATTCACAACGCTGGTAGTAACTCTTTTCATACCGCTGGTAGTAACTCTATTCACAACGCTGGTAGTAACTCTATTCACAACGCTGGGAGTAACTCTATTCTCAACGCTGGGAGTAACTCTATTCACAAAGCTGGTAGTAACTCTATTCACAACGCTGGTAGCGACTCAATTCACAACGCTGGTATGAACTATATTCACAACACTGGAAGTGACTCTATTCACAACGCTGGTAGTGACTCTATTCACAACACTGGTAGTAACTCTATTCACAACGCCGCAAGTAACTCTATACACAACGCTGCTAGCGACTCTATTCACAACGCTGGTAGTATCTCTATTCACCAGGCTGGTAGTGACTCTATTCTCAACGCTACTAGTGACTCTATTTAAAACACTGGTAGTAACACTATTCACAACGCTGCAAGTAACTCTATTCACAACGCTGGTAGGGACTCTATTCACAATGCTGGTAGCGACTCTATTCACAACGCTGGTAGTAACTCCATTCACAACGCTGGTAGTAACTCTATTCACAACGCTGGTAGTAACTCTATTCATAACGCTTTTAGTGACTCTATTCACAACGCTGGTAGCGACTCTATTCACAACGCTGTTAGCAACACTATTCACAACGCTGGTAATAACTCTATTCACAACGCTGGTAATAACTCTATTCACAACGCTGGTAGTATCTCTATTCACAACGCTGGTAGTAACTCTATTCACAACGCAGGTAGTATCTCTATTCCCAATGCTGGTAGTATCTCTATTCACAACGCTGGTAGTAACTCTATTCACAACGCTGGTAGCGACTCTATTCACACCGCTGGTAGTAACTCTATTCACAACGTTGGTTGTAACTCTATTCACAACGATGGTAGTAACTCTATTCAAACTGCTGGTAGTAACTCTATTCACACCGCTGGTAGTAACTCTATTCACAACGCTGGTAGTAACTCTATTCAAACCGCTGTTAGTAACTCTATTCACAACGCTGGTAGTAACTCTATTCATAACGCTGGTAGTGACTCTATTCACAACGCTGGTAGCGACTCTATTCACAACGCTGTTAGCAACTCTATTCACAACGCTGGAAGTAACTCTATTCACAATGCTGGTAGTAACTCTATTCTCAACGCTGGTAGAAACTCTATTCACAACGCTGGTATTAACTCTATTCACAAAGCTGGGAGTAACTCTATTCACCACGCTGGTAGTAACTCTATTCACAACGCTGGTAGTAACTCTATTCACAACGCTGGGAGTAACTCTATTCAAAATGCTGGTAGTAACTCTATTCACAACGCTGATAGTAACTCTATTGACAACGCTGGTAGCAACTCTATTCACAACGCTGGGAGTAACTCTATTCACAACGCTGGTCGTAACTCTATTCAAAACGCTGGTAGTAACTCAATTCACAACGCTGGTAATAACTCTATTCTCAACGCTGTAGAAACTCTATTCACAACGCTGGTAGAAAAACTATTCACAACGCTGGTATTAACACTATTCACATCGCTGGTACTGACTCTATTCACAACGCTGGGAGTAACTCTATTCACAACGCTGCAAGTAACTCTCTTCACAACGCGTGTAGCGACTCTATTCACAACGCTGGTGGTAACTCTATTCACCATGCTGGGAGTAACTCTATTCACACCGCTGGTAGTAACTCTATTCACATCGCTGGTAGTAACTCTATTCACAACGCTGGTATTAACTCCATTCACAAAGCTGGGAGTAACTCTATTCACAACGCTGGTAGTAACTCTATTCACAACGCTGGTATTAACTCCATTCACTACGCTGGTAGTAACGCTATTCACAACGCTGGTAGTAACTCTATTCACAACGCTGGTAGTAACTCTCTTGACAACGCTGGTCGTAACTCTATTCACAACGCTGGTATTAACTCCATTCACAAACCTGGGAGTAACTCTATTGACAACGCTGGTCGTAACTCTATTTACAACGCTGGTAGCGACTCTATTCACAACGCCGGTAGTAACTCTATTCACAACGCTGGTATTAACTCCATTCACAAAGCTGGGAGTAACTCTATTGACAACGCTGGTAGTAACTCTATTCACAACGCTGGTAGTAACGCTATTGACAACTCTGGTCGTAACTCTATTCACAACGCTGGTATTAAATCCATTCACAAAGATGGGAGTAACTCTATTGACAATGCTGGTAGTAACTCTGTTCACAACGCTGGTATTAACTCCATTCACAAAGCTGGGAGTAACTCTATTCACAATGCTTGTAGTAACTCTATTCACAATGCTGGTAGTAAATCTATTGACAACGCTGGTGGCGACTCTATTCACAACGCTGGGAGTAACTGTATTCACAACGCTGGTAGTAACTCAATTCACAACGCTGGTAATAACTCTATTCTCAACGCTGTAGAAACTCTATTCACAACGCTGGTATTAACTCTATTCACATCGCTGGTAGTGACTCTATTCACAACGCTGAGAGTAATTCTAATCACAACGCTGCAAGTAACTCTATTCACAACGCTTGTAGCGACTCTATTCACAACGCTGGTGGTAACTCTATTCACCATGCTGGTAGTGACTCTATTCACAATGCTGGTAGTGACTCTATTCAAAACACTGGTTGTAACTCTGTTCACAACGCTGCAAGAAACTCTATTCACAACGCTGGTGGTAACTCTATTCACCACGCTGGTAGTGACTCTATTCACAACGCTGGTAGTGACTGTATTCAAAACACTGGTAGTAACTCTATTCACAACGCTGCAAGTAACTCTATTCACAACGCTTGTGGCGACTCTATTCACAACGCTGGTGGTAACTCTATTCACCACGCTGGTAGTGACTCTATTCACAACGCTGGTAGTGAATCTATTCAAAACACTGGTACTAACTCTATTCACAACGCTGCAAGTAACTCTATTCACAACGCTGGTAGCGACGCTATTCACAATGCTGTTAGCGACTCTATTCACAACGCTTGTCGCGACTCTATTCACAACGCTGGTGGTAACTCTATTCACCAGGCTGGTAGTGACTCTATTCACAACGCTGGTAGTGACTGTATTCAAAACACTGGTAGTAACTCGATTCACAACGCTGCAAGTAACTCTATTCACAACGCTGGTAGCGACGCTATTCACAACGCTGGTAGCGACACTATTCACAACGCTGGTAGCGAAGCTATTCACAACACTGGTAGTAACTCCATTCACAACGCTGGTAGTAACTCTATTCACAACGCTGGTAGTAATTCGATTCACAACGCTGGTAGTAGCTCTATTCATAACGCTGGAAGTGATTCTTTTCACAACGCTGGAAGCGACACTATTCAAAACGCAGCTAGCAACTCTATTCACAACGCTGGTAGGAAATCTATTCACAACGCTGGGAATAACTTCATTCTCAACGCTGGTAGTAACTCTATTCACAACGCAGGTAGTAACTCTATTCACAACGCTGGTAGCAACTCTATTCACAACGCTGGTAGTAACTCTATTCACACCGCTGGTAGTAACTCTATTCACAACGCTGGTAGTAGCTCTATTCACAACGCTGGTAGTAACTCTATTCACAACGCTGGTATTAACTCTATTCACAACGCTGGGAGTAACTCTATTCACAACGCTGGTAGTGACTCCATTCAAAACGCTGGTAGCGAATCTATTCACAACGCTTTTAGCAACTCTATTCACAACGCTGGTAGTAACTCTATTCACAACGCTGGTAGTAACTCTATTCACAACGCTGGTAGTAACTCTATTCAAAACGCTGGTAGTATCTCTATTCACAATGCTGGTAGTAACTCTATTCACAACGCTGGTAGTAAATCTATTCACAACGTTGCTAGAAACTCTATTCACACCGCTGGTAGTAACTCTATTCACAACGCTGGTAGTAACTCTATTCACAACGTTGGGAGTAACTCTATTCACAACGCTGGTAGTAACTCTATTCACAACGCTGTAAGTAACTCTTTTCACACCGCTGGTAGTAACTATATTCACAACGCTGGTAGCGACTCTATTCACAACGCTGGTAGTAACTCTGTTCACAACGCTGGCAGTGACTCTATTCACAACGCTGGTAGTGACTCTATTCACAACACTGGTAGTGACTCTATTCACAACGCTGGTAGTGACTCTATTCGCAAAACTTCTAGTAACTCTTTTGTCAACGCTGGTAGTAACTCTATTCACAATGCTGGTAGTAACTCTATTCACAACGCTGGTAGTAACTCTATTCACAACGCTGGTAGTAACTCTATTCACAACGCTGGTGGTAACTCTTTTCATACCGCTGGTAGTAACTCTATTCACAACGCTGGTAGTAACTCTATTCACAACGCTGGGAGTAACTCTATTCTCAACGCTGGGAGTAACTCTATTCACAAAGCTGGTAGTAACTCTATTCACAACGCTGGTAGCGACTCAATTCACAACGCTGGTATGAACTATATTCACAACACTGGAAGTGACTCTATTCACAACGCTGGTAGTGACTCTATTCACAACACTGGTAGTAACTCTATTCACAACGCCGCAAGTAACTCTATACACAACGCTGCTAGCGACTCTATTCACAACGCTGGTAGTAACTCTATTCACCAGGCTGGTAGTGACTCTATTCTCAACGCTACTAGTGACTCTATTTAAAACACTTGTAGTAACTCTATTCACAACGCTGCAAGTAACTCTATTCACAACGCTGGTAGGGACTCTATTCACAACGCTGGTAGCGACTCTATTCACAACGCTGGTAATAAATCCATTCACAACACTGGTAGTAACTCTATTCACAACGCTGGTAGTAACTCTATTCATAACGCTTTTAGTGACTCTATTCACAACGCTGGTAGCGACTCTATTCACAACGCTGTTAGCAACACTATTCACAACGCTGGTAATAACTCTATTCACAACGCTGGTAATAACTCTATTCACAACGCTGGTAGTATCTCTATTCACAACGCTGGTAGTAACTCTATTCACAACGCAGGTAGTATCTCTATTCCCAATGCTGGTAGTAACTCTATTCACAACGCTGGTAGTAACTCTATTCACAACGCTGGTAGCGACTCTATTCACACCGCTGGTAGTAACTCTATTCACAACGCTGGTAGTAACTCTATTCACAACGATGGTAGTAACTCTATTCAAAATGCTGGTAGTAACTCTATTCACAACGTTGGTAGTAACTCTATTCACAACGCTGGGAGTAACTCTATTCACAATGCTGGTAGTAACTCTATTCATAACGCTGGAAGGAACTCTATTGATAACGCTGGTAGCGACTCTATTCACAACGCTGGGAGTAACACTATTCACAACGCTGGTCGTAACTCTATTCACAACGCTGGAAATAACTCTATTCTCAACGCTGTAGAAACTCTATTCACAACGCTGGTAGAAACTCTATTCACAACGCTGGTATTAACTCTATTCACACCGCTGGTAGTAACTCTATTCACAACGCTGGTAGTAACTCTATTCACAACGTTGGGAGTAACTCTATTCACAATGCTGGTAGTAACTCTATTCACAACGCTGTAAGTAACTCTTTTCACACCGCTGGTAGTAACTATATTCACAACGCTGGTAGCGACTCTATTCACAACGCTGGTAGTAACTCTGTTCACAACGCTGGCAGTGACTCTATTCACAACGCTGGTAGTGACTCTATTCACAACACTGGTAGTGACTCTATTCACAACGCTGGTAGTGACTCTATTCGCAAAACTTCTAGTAACTCTTTTGTCAATGCTGGTAGTAACTCTATTCACAATGCTGGTAGTAACTCTATTCACAACGCTGGTAGTAACTCTATTCACAACGCTGGTAGTAACTCTATTCACAACGCTGGTAGTATAATCTTTTCATACCGCTGGTAGTAACTCTATTCACAACGCTGGTAGTAACTCTATTCACAACGCTGGGAGTAACTCTATTCTCAACGCTGGGAGTAACTCTATTCACAAAGCTGGTAGTAACTCTATTCACAACGCTGGTAGCGACTCAATTCACAACGCTGGTATGAACTATTTTCACAACACTGGAAGTGACTCTATTCACAACGCTGGTAGTGACTCTATTCACAACACTGGTAGTAACTCTATTCACAACGCCGCAAGTAACTCTATACACAACGCTGCCAGCGACTCTATTCACAACGCTGGTAGTAACTCTATTCACCAGGCTGGTTGTGACTCTATTCTCAACGCTACTAGTGACTCTATTTAAAACACTGGTAGTAACTCTATTCACAACGCTGCAAGTAACTCTATTCACAACGCTGGTAGGGACTCTATTCACAACGCTGGTAGTGACTCTATTCACAACGCTGGTAATAACTCCATTCACAACACTGGTAGTAACTCTATTCACAACGCTGGTAGTAACTCTATTCATAACGCTTTTAGTGACTCTATTCACAACGCTGGTAGCGACTCTATTCACAACGCTGTTAGCAACACTATTCACAACGCTGGTAATAACTCTATTCACAACGCTGGTAGTATCTCTATTCACAACGCTGGTAGTAACTCTATTCACAACGCAGGTAGTATCTCTATTCCCAATGCTGGTAGTAACTCTATTCACAACGCTGGTAGTAACTCTATTCACAACGCTGGTAGCGACTCTATTCACACCGCTGGTAGTAACTCTATTCACAACGCTGGTAGTAACTCTATTCACAACGATGGTAGTAACTCTATTCAAACTGCTGGTAGTAACTCTATTCACAACGCTGGTAGTAACTCTATTCACAACGCTGGGAGTAACTCTATTCACAATGCTGGTAGTAACTCTATTCACAATGCTGGAAGGAACTCTATTGATAACGCTGGTAGCGACTCTATTCACAACGCTGGGAGTAACTCTATTCACAACGCTGGTCGTAACTCTATTCACAACGCTGGTAGTAACTCAATTCACAACGCTGGAAATAACTCTATTCTCAACGCTGTAGAAACTCTATTCACAACGCTGGTAGAAACTCTATTCACAACGCTGGTATTAACTCTATTCACATCGCTGGTAGTGACTCTATTCACAACGCTGGGAGTAACTCTGTTCACAACGCTGGCAGTGACTCTATTCACAACGCTGGTAGTGACTCTATTCACAACACTGGTAGTGACTCTATTCACAACGCTGGTAGTGACTCTATTTGCAAAACTTCTAGTAACTCTTTTGTCAACGCTGGTAGTAACTCTATTCACAATTCTGGTAGTAACTCTATTCACAACGCTGGTAGTAACTCTATTCACAACGCTGGTAGTAACTATATTCACAACGCTGGTAGTAACTCTTTTCATACCGCTGGTAGTAACTCTATTCACAACGCTGGTAGTAACTCTATTCACAACGCTGGGAGTAACTCTATTCTCAACGCTGGGAGTAACTCTATTCACAAAGCTGGTAGTAACTCTATTCACAACGCTGGTAGCGACTCAATTCACAACGCTGGTATGAACTATATTCACAACACTGGAAGTGACTCTATTCACAACGCTGGTAGTGACTCTATTCACAACACTGGTAGTAACTCTATTCACAACGCCGCAAGTAACTCTATACACAACGCTGCTAGCGACTCTATTCACAACGCTGGTAGTATCTCTATTCACCAGGCTGGTAGTGACTCTATTCTCAACGCTACTAGTGACTCTATTTAAAACACTGGTAGTAACACTATTCACAACGCTGCAAGTAACTCTATTCACAACGCTGGTAGGGACTCTATTCACAATGCTGGTAGCGACTCTATTCACAACGCTGGTAGTAACTCCATTCACAACGCTGGTAGTAACTCTATTCACAACGCTGGTAGTAACTCTATTCATAACGCTTTTAGTGACTCTATTCACAACGCTGGTAGCGACTCTATTCACAACGCTGTTAGCAACACTATTCACAACGCTGGTAATAACTCTATTCACAACGCTGGTAATAACTCTATTCACAACGCTGGTAGTATCTCTATTCACAACGCTGGTAGTAACTCTATTCACAACGCAGGTAGTATCTCTATTCCCAATGCTGGTAGTATCTCTATTCACAACGCTGGTAGTAACTCTATTCACAACGCTGGTAGCGACTCTATTCACACCGCTGGTAGTAACTCTATTCACAACGTTGGTTGTAACTCTATTCACAACGATGGTAGTAACTCTATTCAAACTGCTGGTAGTAACTCTATTCACACCGCTGGTAGTAACTCTATTCACAACGCTGGTAGTAACTCTATTCAAACCGCTGTTAGTAACTCTATTCACAACGCTGGTAGTAACTCTATTCACAACGCTGGGAGTAACTCTATTCACAATGCTGGTAGTAACTCTATTCACAACGCTGGAAGGAACTCTATTGATAACGCTGGTAGCGACTCTATTCACAACGCTGGGAGTAACTCTATTCACAACGCTGGTCGTAACTCTATTCACAACGCTGGTAGTAACTCAATTCACAACGCTGGAAATAACTCTATTCTCAACGCTGTAGAAACTCTATTCACAACGCTGGTAGAAACTGTATTCACAACGCTGGTATTAACTCTATTCACATCGCTGGTAGTGACTCTATTCACAACGCTGGGAGTAACTCTATTCACAACGCTGCAAGTAACTCTATTCTCAACGCTTGTAGCCACTCTATTCACAACGCTGGTGGTAACTCTATTCACCATGCTGGTAGTGACTCTATTCACAACGCTGGTAGTGACTCTATTCAAAACACTGGTAGTAACTCTATTCACAACGCAGCAAGTAACTCTATTCAGAACGCTGCTGGCGACGCTATTCACAACGCTGGTAGCGACTCTATTCACAACGCTGGGAGTAACTCTATTCACAACGCTGGTAGTAACTCAATTCACAACGCTGGTAGTAACTCTATTCACAACGCTGGTAGTAACTCTATTGACAACGCTGGTCGTAACTCTATTCACAACGCTGGTATTAACTCCATTCACAAAGCTGGGAGTAACTTTTTTGACAACGCTGGTAGTAACTCTATTCACAACGCTGCAAGTAACTCTATTCACAACGCTGGTAGCGACGCTATTCACAACGCTGGTAGTAACTCTATTCACAACGCTGGTAGTAACTCTATTCACAACGATGGTAGTAACTCTATTCAAACTGCTGGTAGTAACTCTATTCACAACGCTGGTAGTAACTCTATTCACAACGCTGGGAGTAACTCTATTCACAATGCTGGTAGTAACTCTATTCACAATGCTGGAAGGAACTCTATTGATAACGCTGGTAGCGACTCTATTCACAACGCTGGGAGTAACTCTATTCACAACGCTGGTCGTAACTCTATTCACAACGCTGGTAGTAACTCAATTTACAACGCTGGAAATAACTCTATTCTCAACGCTGTAGAAACTCTATTCACAACGCTGGTAGAAACTCTATTCACAACGCTGGTATTAACTCTATTCACATCGCTGGTAGTGACTCTATTCACAACGCTGGGAGTAACTCTGTTCACAACGCTGGCAGTGACTCTATTCACAACGCTGGTAGTGACTCTATTCACAACACTGGTAGTGACTCTATTCACAACGCTGGTAGTGACTCTATTCGCAAAACTTCTAGTAACTCTTTTGTCAACGCTGGTAGTAACTCTATTCACAATGCTGGTAGTAACTCTATTCACAACGCTGGTAGTAACTCTATTCACAACGCTGGTAGTAACTCTATTCACAACGCTGGTAGTAACTCTTTTCATACCGCTGGTAGTAACTCTATTCACAACGCTGGTAGTAACTCTATTCACAACGCTGGGAGTAACTCTATTCTCAACGCTGGGAGTAACTCTATTCACAAAGCTGGTAGTAACTCTATTCACAACGCTGGTAGCGACTCAATTCACAACGCTGGTATGAACTATATTCACAACACTGGAAGTGACTCCATTCACAACGCTGGTAGTGACTCTATTCACAACACTGGTAGTACCTCTATTCACAACGCCGCAAGTAACTCTATACACAACGCTGCTAGCGACTCTATTCACAACGCTGGTAGTATCTCTATTCACCAGGCTGGTAGTGACTCTATTCTCAACGCTACTAGCGACTCTATTTAAAACACTGGTAGTAACTCTATTCACAACGCTGCAAGTAACTCTATTCACAACGCTGGTAGGGACTCTATTCACAACGCTGGTAGCGACTCTATTCACAACGCTGGTAGTAACTCCATTCACAACGCTGGTAGTAACTCTATTCACAACGCTGGTAGTAACTCTATTCATAACGCTTTTAGTGACTCTATTCACAACGCTGGTAGCGACTCTATTCACAACGCTGTTAGCAACACTATTCACAACGCTGGTAATAACTCTATTCACAACGCTGATAATAACTCTATTCACAACGCTGGTAGTATCTCTATTCACAACGCTGCTAGTAACTCTATTCACAACGCAGGTAGTATCTCTATTCCCAATGCTGGTAGTATCTCTATTCACAACGCTGGTAGTAACTCTATTCACAACGCTGGTAGCGACTCTATTCACACCGCTGGTAGTAACTCTATTCACAACGCTGGTAGTAACTCTATTCACAACGATGGTAGTAACTCTATTCAAACTGCTGGTAGTAACTCTATTCACACCGCTGGTAGTAACTCTATTCACAACGCTGGTAGTAACTCTATTCACACCGCTGGTAGTAACTCTATTCACAACGCTGGTTGTAACTCTATTCACAACGCTGGGAGTAACTCTATTCACAATGCTGGTAGTAACTCTATTCACAACGCTGGAAGGAACTCTATTGATAACGCTGGTAGCGACTCTATTCACAACGCTGGGAGTAACTCTATTCACAACGCTGGGAGTAACTCTATTCACAACGCTGGTCGTAACTCAATTCACAACGCTGGAAATAACTCTATTCTCAACGCTGTAGAAACTCTAGTCACAACGCTGGTAGAAACTCTATTCACAACGCTGGTATTAACTCTATTCACATCGCTGGTAGTGACTCTATTCACAACGCTGGGAGTAACTCTATTCACAACGCTGCAAGTAACTCTATTCTCAACGCTTGTAGCCACTCTATTCACAACGCTGGTGGTAACTCTATTCACCATGCTGGTAGTGACTCTATTCACAACGCTGGTAGTGACTCTATTCAAAACACTGGTAGTAACTCTATTCACAATGCAGCAAGTAACTCTATTCAGAACGCTGCTGGCGACGCTATTCACAACGCTGGTAGCGACTCTATTCACAACGCTGGTAGTAACTCTATTCACAACGCTGGTAGTAACTCAATTCACAACGCTGGTAGTAACTCTATTCACAACGCTGGTAGTAACTCTATTGACAACGCTGGTCGTAACTCTATTCACAACGCTGGTATTAACTCCATTCACAAAGCTGGGAGTAACTTTTTTGACAACGCTGGAAGTAACTCTATTCACAACGCTGCAAGTAACTCTATTCACAACGCTGGTAGCGATGCTATTCACAACACTGGTAGCGACTCTATTCACAACGCTGGTAGCGACTCTATTCACAATGCTGGTAGGAACTCCATTCACAACGCTGGTAGTAACTCTAATCACAACGCTG
The DNA here is from genome assembly GCA_026770705.1 of Isurus oxyrinchus. Lineage (NCBI taxonomy): Eukaryota > Metazoa > Chordata > Chondrichthyes > Lamniformes > Lamnidae > Isurus > Isurus oxyrinchus. The sequence continues at coordinate 557,273 of JANJGN010000236.1, forward strand.
GTAGTAACTCTATTCATAACGCTAGTAGTGACTCTATTCACAACGCTGGCAGCGACTCTATTCACAACGCTGTTAGCAACACTATTCACAACGCTGGTAGTAACTCTTTTCAGAATGCTGGTAGTAACTCTATTCACAACGCTGTTAGTAACTCTATTCACAACGCTGGTAGTAACTCTTTTCAGAATGCTGGTAGTAACTCTATTCACAACGCTGGTAGTAACTCTATTCACAACGCTGGTAATAACCCTATTCACACTGCTGGTAGTAAATCTATTCACAACGCTGGTAGTAACTCTATTCACAACGCTGGTAGTAACTCTATTCACACTGCTGGTAGTAACTCTATTCACACCGCTGGTAGTAACTCTATTCACAACGCTGGTAGTAACTCTATTCACACCGCTGGTAGTAACTCTATTCACAACGCTGGTAGTAACTCTATTCACAACGTTGGGAGTAACTCTATTCACAACGCTGGTAGTAACTATATTCATAACGCTGGTATTAACAATATTCACAATGCTGGGAGTAACTCTATTCACAATGCTGGCAGTAACTCCATTCACAACGCTGGTAGCGACTCTATTCACAACGCTGTTAGCAACTCTATTCACAACGCTGTTAGCAACTCTATTCACAACGCTGGTAATAACACTATTCACAGTGCTGGTAGTAACTGTATTCACAACGCTGGTAGTATCTCTATTCACAACGCTGGTAGTAACTCTATTCACAACGCTGGTAGTAACTCTATTCACAACGCTGGTAGTAACTCTATTCACAACGCTGGTAGTAACTCTATTCACACCGCTGGCAGTAACTCTATTCACAATGCTGGGAGGAACTCTATTCACAACGCTGGTAGTAACTCTTTTCACAACGCTGCTAGTAACTCTATTCACAACGCTGGTAGTAACTCTATTCACACCGCTTGCAGTAACTCTATTCACAATGCTGGGAGTAACTCTATTCACAACGCTGGTAGTAACTCTATTCACATCGCTGGCAGTAACTCTATTCACAACGCTGCTAGAAACTCTATTCACAACGTTGGGAGTAACTCTATTCACAACGCTGGTAGTAACTCTATTCACAACGCTGATAGTAACTCTTTTCACACCGCTGGTAGTAACTCTATTCACAACGCTGGTACTAACACTATTCACAATGCTGGTAGTAACTGTATTCACAACGCTCGTAGTATCTCTATTCACAATGCTGGTAGAAACTCTATTCACAACGCAGGTATTAACTCTATTCACAACGCTGGTAGAAACTCTATTAACAACGCTGGTAGAAACTCTATTCACAACGCTGGTATTAACGCTATTCACAACGCTGGTAGTGACTCTATGCACAACGCTGGTAGTAACTCTATTCACACGCTGGTAGTAACTCTATTCACAACGCTTGTCGCGACTCTCTTCACAACGCTGGTTGTAACTCTATTCACAACGCTGGTAGTAACTCTATTCACAATGCTGGAAGTAACTCTATTCACACCGCTGGTAGTAATTCTATTCACAACGCTGGTAGTAACTCTATTCACACCGCTGGTAGTAACTCTATTCACAATGCTGGGAGTAACTCTATTCACAACGCTGGTAGTAACTCTATTCACAACGCTGGTAGTAACTCTATTCACAACCCTGGTAGCAACTCTATTCACAACGTTGGGAGTAACTCTATTCACAACGCTGGTAGTAACTCTATTCACAACGCTGATAGTAACTCTTTTCACACCGCTGGTAGTAACTCTATTCACAACGCTGGTAATAACACTATTCACAATGCTGGTAGTAACTGTATTCACAACGCTGGTAGTAACTCTATTCACAACCTGCAAGTAACTCTATTCACAACGCTTGTCGCGACTCTATTCACAACGCTGGTGGTAACTCTATTCACCACGCTGGTAGTGACTCTATTCACAACGCTGGCAGTGACTCTATTCAAAACAATGGTAGTAACTCTATTCACAACGCTGCAAGTAACTCTATTCACAACGCTGGTAGCGACGCTATTCACAACGCTGCACGTAACTCTATTCACAACGCTGCTAGTGACTATATTCACAACGCTGTTAGTAACTCTATTCACCACGCTGGTAGTGACTCTATTCACAACGCTAGTAGTGACTCTATTCAAAACACTGGTAGTAACTCTATTCACAACGCTGCAAGTAACTCTATTCACAACGTTGATAGGGGCTCTATTCACAAATCTGGTAGCGACTCTATTCAAAACGCTGGTAGAAACTCCATTCACAACTCTGGTAGTTACTCTATTCACAACGCTGGTAGTAACTCTATTCATAACGCTGGTAGTGACTCCATTCACAATGCTGGTAGTAACTCTAATCACAACGCTGGTAGTAACTCTATTCATAACGCTGGTAGTGACTCTATTCACAACGCTGGCAGCGACTCTATTCACAACGCTGTTAGCAACACTATTCACAACGCTGGTAGTAACTCTTTTCAGAATGCTGGTAGTAACTCTATTCACAACGCAGGTAGTATCTCTATTCCCAATGCTGGTAGTAAATCTATTCACAACGCTGGTAGTAACTCTATTCACAACGCTGGTAGTAACTCTATTCACACTGCTGGTAGTAACTCTATTCACAACGCTGGTAGTAACTCTATTCACAACGCTGGTAGTAACTCTATTCACACTGCTGGTAGTAACTCTATTCACACCGCTGGTAGTAACTCTATTCACAACGCTGGTAGTAACTCTATTCACACCGCTGGTAGTAACTCTATTCACAACGATGTTAGTAACTCTATTCACAACGTTGGGAGTAACTCTATTCACAACGCTGCTAGTAACTCTATTCACAACGCAGGTAGTATCTCTATTCCCAATGCTGGTAGTATCTCTATTCACAACGCTGGTAGTAACTCTATTCACAACGCTGGTAGCGACTCTATTCACACCGCTGGTAGTAACTCTATTCACAACGCTGGTAGTAACTCTATTCACAACGATGGTAGTAACTCTATTCAAACTGCTGGTAGTAACTCTATTCACACCGCTGGTAGTAACTCTATTCACAACGCTGGTAGTAACTCTATTCACACCGCTGGTAGTAACTCTATTCACAACGCTGGTTGTAACTCTATTCACAACGCTGGGAGTAACTCTATTCACAATGCTGGTAGTAACTCTATTCACAACGCTGGAAGGAACTCTATTGATAACGCTGGTAGCGACTCTATTCACAACGCTGGGAGTAACTCTATTCACAACGCTGGTCGTAACTCTATTCACAACGCTGGTAGTAACTCAATTCACAACGCTGGAAATAACTCCATTCTCAACGCTGTAGAAATTCTATTCACAACGCTGGTAGAAACTCTATTCACAACGCTGGTATTAACTCTATTCACATCGCTGGTAGTGACTCTATTCACAACGCTGGGAGTAACTCTATTCACAATGCTGCAAGTAACTCTATTCTCAACGCTTGTAGCCACTCTATTCACAACGCTGGTGGTAACTCTATTCACCATGCTGGTAGTGACTCTATTCACAACGCTGGTAGTGACTCTATTCAAAACACTGGTAGTAACTCTATTCACAATGCAGCAAGTAACTCTATTCAGAACGCTGCTGGCGACGCTATTCACAACGCTGGTAGCGACTCTATTCACAACGCTGGTAGTAACTCTATTCACAACGCTGGTAGTAACTCAATTCACAACGCTGGTAGTAACTCTATTCACAACGCTGGTAGTAACTCTATTGACAACGCTGGTCGTAACTCTATTCACAACGCTGGTATTAACTCCATTCACAAAGCTGGGAGTAACTTTTTTGACAACGCTGGTAGTAACTCTATTCACAACGCTGCAAGTAACTCTATTCACAACGCTGGTAGCGATGCTATTCACAACACTGGTAGCGACTCTATTCACAACGCTGGTAGCGACTCTATTCACAATGCTGGTAGGAACTCCATTCACAACGCTGGTAGTAACTCTAATCACAATGCTGGTAGTAACTCTATTCATAACGCTAGTAGTGACTCTATTCACAACGCTGGCAGCGACTCTATTCACAACGCTGTTAGCAACACTATTCACAACGCTGGTAGTAACTCTTTTCAGAATGCTGGTAGTAACTCTATTCACAACGCTGTTAGTAACTCTATTCACAACGCTGGTAGTAACTCTATTCACAACGCAGGTAGTATCTCTGTCCCCAATGCTGGTAGTAACTCTATTCACAACGCTGGTAGTAACTCTATTCACAACGCTGGTAATAACTCTATTCACACTGCTGGTAGTAAATCTATTCACAACGCTGGTAGTAACTCTATTCACAACGCTGGTAGTAACTCTATTCACACTGCTGGTAGTAACTCTATTCACACCGCTGGTAGTAACTCTATTCACAACGCTGGTAGTAACTCTATTCACACCGCTGGTAGTAACTCTATTCACAACGCTGGTAGTAACTCTATTCACAACGTTGGGAGTAACTCTATTCACAACGCTGGTAGTAACTATATTCATAACGCTGGTATTAACAATATTCACAATGCTGGGAGTAACTCTATTCACAATGCTGGCAGTAACTCCATTCACAACGCTGGTAGCGACTCTATTCACAACGCTGTTAGCAACTCTATTCACAACGCTGTTAGCAACTCTATTCACAACGCTGGTAATAACACTATTCACAGTGCTGGTAGTAACTGTATTCACAACGCTGGTAGTATCTCTATTCACAACGCTGGTAGTAACTCTATTCACAACGCTGGTAGTAACTCTATTCACAACGCTGGTAGTAACTCTATTCACAACGCTGGTAGTAACTCTATTCACACCGCTGGCAGTAACTCTATTCACAATGCTGGGAGGAACTCTATTCACAACGCTGGTAGTAACTCTTTTCACAACGCTGCTAGTAACTCTATTCACAACGCTGGTAGTAACTCTATTCACACCGCTTGCAGTAACTCTATTCACAATGCTGGGAGTAACTCTATTCACAACGCTGGTAGTAACTCTATTCACATCGCTGGCAGTAACTCTATTCACAACGCTGCTAGAAACTCTATTCACAACGTTGGGAGTAACTCTATTCACAACGCTGGTAGTAACTCTATTCACAACGCTGATAGTAACTCTTTTCACACCGCTGGTAGTAACTCTATTCACAACGCTGGTACTAACACTATTCACAATGCTGGTAGTAACTGTATTCACAACGCTGGTAGTATCTCTATTCACAACGCTGGTAGAAACTCTATTCACAACGCAGGTATTAACTCTATTCACAACGCTGGCAGAAACTCTATTAACAACGCTGGTAGAAACTCTATTCACAACGCTGGTATTAACGCTATTCACAACGCTGGTAGTGACTCTATGCACAACGCTGGTAGTAACTCTATTCACACGCTGGTAGTAACTCTATTCACAACGCTTGTCGCGACTCTCTTCACAACGCTGGTTGTAACTCTATTCACAACGCTGGTAGTAACTCTATTCACAATGCTGGTAGTAACTCTATTCACACCGCTGGTAGTAATTCTATTCACAACGCTGGTAGTAACTCTATTCACACCGCTGGTAGTAACTCTATTCACAATGCTGGGAGTAACTCTATTCACAACGCTGGTAGTAACTCTATTCACAACGCTGGTAGTAACTCTATTCACAACCCTGGTAGCAACTCTATTCACAACGTTGGGAGTAACTCTATTCACAACGCTGGTAGTAACTCTATTCACAACGCTGATAGTAACTCTTTTCACACAGCTGGTAGTAACTCTATTCACAACGCTGGTAATAACACTATTCACAATGCTGGTAGTAACTGTATTCACAACGCTGGTAGTAACTCTATTCACAACCTGCAAGTAACTCTATTCACAACGCTTGTCGCGACTCTATTCACAACGCTGGTGGTAACTCTATTCACCACGCTGGTAGTGACTCTATTCACAACGCTGGCAGTGACTCTATTCAAAACAATGGTAGTAACTCTATTCACAACGCTGCAAGTAACTCTATTCACAACGCTGGTAGCGACGCTATTCACAACGCTGCACGTAACTCTATTCACAACGCTGCTAGTGACTATATTCACAACGCTGTTAGTAACTCTATTCACCACGCTGGTAGTGACTCTATTCACAACGCTAGTTGTGACTCTATTCAAAACACTGGTAGTAACTCTATTCACAACGCTGCAAGTAACTCTATTCACAACGTTGATAGGGGCTCTATTCACAAATCTGGTAGCGACTCTATTCAAAACGCTGGTAGAAACTCCATTCACAACTCTGGTAGTTACTCTATTCACAACGCTGGTAGTAACTCTATTCATAACGCTGGTAGTGACTCCATTCACAACGCTGGTAGTAACTCTAATCACAACGCTGGTAGTAACTCTATTCATAACGCTGGTAGTGACTCTATTCACAACGCTGGCAGCGACTCTATTCACAACGCTGTTAGCAACACTATTCACAACGCTGGTAGTAACTCTTTTCAGAATGCTGGTAGTAACTCTATTCACAACGCAGGTAGTATCTCTATTCCCAATGCTGGTAGTAACTCTATTCACAACGCTGGTAGTAACTCTATTCACAACGCTGGTAGTAACTCTATTCACACTGATGGTAGTAACTCTATTCACAACGCTGGTAGTAACTCTATTCACAACGCTGGTAGTAACTCTATTCACACTGCTGGTAGTAACTCTATTCACACCGCTGGTAGTAACTCTATTCTCAACGCTGGTAGTAACTCTATTCACACCGCTGGTAGTAACTCTATTCACAACGATGTTAGTAACTCTATTCACAACGTTGGGAGTAACTCTATTCACAACGCTGGTAGTAACTATATTCATAACGCTGGTATTAACACTATTCACAATGCTGGGTGTAACTCTATTCACAATGCTGGCAATAACTCCATTCACAACGCTGGTAGCGACTCTATTCACAACGCTGTTAGCAACTCTATTCACAACGCTGTTAGCAACTCTATTCACAACGCTGGTAATAACACTATTCACAGTGCTGGTAGTAACTGTATTCACAACGCTGGTAGTATCTCTATTCACAACGCTGGTAGTAACTCTATTCACAACGCTGGTAGTAACTCTATTCACAACGCTGGTAGTAACTCTATTCACAACGCTGGAAGTAACTCTATTCACACCGCTGGCAGTAACTCTATTCACAATGCTGGGAGTAACTCTATTCACAACGCTGGTAGTAACTCTTTTCACAACGCTGCTAGTAACTCTATTCACAACGCTGGTAGTAACTCTATTCACACCGCTGGCAGTAACTCTATTCACAATGGTGGGAGTAACTCTATTCACAACGCTGGTAGTAACTCTATTCACAACGCTGGCAGTAACTCTATTCACAACGCTGGTAGAAACTCTATTCACAACGTTGGGAGTAACTCTATTCACAACGCTGGTAGTAACTCTATTCACAACGCTGATAGTAACTCTTTTCACACCGCTGGTAGTAACTCTATTCACAACGCTGGTACTAACACTATTCACAATGCTGGTAGTAACTGTACTCACAACGCTGGTAGAAACTCTATTCACAACGCAGGTATTAACTCTATTCACAACGCTGGTAGAAACTCTATTAACAACGCTGGTAGAAACTCTATTCACAACGCTGGTATTAACGCTATTCACAACGCTGGTAGTGACTCTATGCACAACGCTGGTAGTAACTCTATTCACACGCTGGTAGTAACTCTATTCACAACGCTTGTCGCGACTCTCTTCACAACGCTGGTAGTAACTCTATTCACAACGCTGGTAGTAACTCTATTCACAATGCTGGTAGTAACTCTATTCACACCGCTGGTAGTAACTCTATTCACAACGCTGGTAGTAACTCTATTGACACCGCTGGTAGTAACTCTATTCACAACGCTGGTAGTAACTCTAATCACAACGTTGGGAGTAACTCTATTCACAACGCTAGTAGTAACTATATTCACAACGCTGGTATTAACACTATTCACAACGCTGGGAGTAACTCTATTAACAACGCTGGCAGTAACTCCATTCCCAACGCTGGTAGCGACTCTATTCACAACGCTCTTAGCAACTCTATTCACAACGCTGGTAATAACACTATTCACAATGCTGGTAGTAACTGTATTCACAACGCTGGTATTATCTCTATTCACAACGCTGGTAATAACTCTATTCAGAACGCTGTTAGTAACTCTATTCACAACGCTGGTAGTAACTCTATTCACAATGCTGGGAGTAACTCTATTCACAACGCTGGTAGTAACTCTGTTCACAACGCTGGTAGTAACTCTATTCACAACGCTGGTAGTAACTCTATTCACACCGCTGGCAGTAACTCTATTCACAATGCTGGGAGTAACTCTATTCACAACGCTGGTAGTAACTCTATTCACAACGCTGGTAGTAACTCTATTCACAACGCTGGAGGCAACTCTATTCACAACGTTGGGAGTAACTCTATTCACAACGCTGGTAGTAACTCTATTCACAACGCTGATAGTAACTCATTTCACACCGCTGGTAGTAACTGTATTCACAACGCTGGTAATAACACTATTCACAATGCTGGTAGTAACTGTATTCACAACGCTGGTAGTATCTCTATTCACAACGCTGGTAGAAACTCTATTCACAATGCTGGTATTAACTCTATTCAAAACGCTGGTAGAAACTCTATTAACAACGCTGGTAGAAACTCTATTCACAACGCTGGTATTAACTCTATTCACAACGCTGGTAGTGACTCTATGCACAACGCTGGTAGTAACTCTATTCACACGCTGGTAGTAACTCTATTCACAACGCTTGTCGCGACTCTATTCACAACGCTGGTGGTAACTCTATTCACCACGCTGGTAGTGACTCTATTCACAACGCTGGTAGTGACTCTCTTCAAAACACTGGTAGTAACTCTATTCACAACCTGCAAGTAACTCTATTCACAACGCTTGTCGCGACTCTATTCACAACGCTGGTGGTAACTCTATTCACCACGCTGGTAGCGACGCTATTCACAACGCAGCACGTAACTCTATTCACAACGCTGCTAGTGACTATATTCACAACGCTGGTAGTAACTCTATTCACCACGCTGGTAGTGACTCTATTCACAACGCTAGTAGTGACTCTATTCAAAACACTGGTAGTAACTCTATTCACAACGCTGCAAGTAACTCTATTCACAACGTTGATAGGGGCCCTATTCACAAATCTGGTAGCGACTCTATTCAAAACGCTGGTAGAAACTCCATTCACAACGCTGGTAGTAACTCTATTCACAACGCTGCTGTAACTCTATTCATAACGCTGGTAGTGACTCTATTCACAACGCTGGTAGCGACTCCATTCACAACGCTGTTAGCAACACTATTCACAATGGTGGTAGTAACTCTTTTCACAATGCTGGTAGTAACTCTTTTCACAACGCTGGTAGTAACTCTATTCACAACGCTGGCAGTAACTCTATTCACAACGCAGGTAGTATCTGTATTCCCAACGCTGGTAGTAACTCTATTCACAACGCTGTTAGTAACTCTATTCACAACGCTGGTAGTAACTCTATTCACAACGCTGGTAGTAACTCTATTCACAACGCTGGTAGTAACTCTATTCACAACGCTGTTAGTAACTCTATTCACACTTCTGGTAGTATCTCTATTCACAACGCTGGTAGTAACTCTATTCACAACGCTGGTAGTAATTCTGTTCACAACGCTGGTAGTAAGTCTATTCACAACGCTGGTAGTAACTCTATTCACACCGCTGGCAGTAATTCTATTCACAATGCTGGGAGTAACTCTATTCACAACGCTGGTAGTAACTCTATTCACAACGCTGGTAGTAACTCTATTCACAACGCTGGTAGTAACTCTATTCACACCGCTGGCAGTAACTCTATTCACAATGCTGGGAGTAACTCTATTCACAACGCTGTTAGTAACTCTATTCACAACGCTGGTAGGAACTCTATTCACAACGCTGGTAGAAACTCTATTCACAACGTTGGGAGTAACTCTATTCACAACGCTGGAGGTAACTCTATTCTCAACGCTGAAAGTAACTCTTTTCACACCGCTGGTAGTAACTCTATTCAAACCGCTGGTAGTAACTCTATTCACAACGCTGGTAGTAACTCTATTCACAAAGCTGGTAGTAACGCTATTCACAACGCTTGTGGTAACTCTATTCACAACGCTGGTAGCGACTCTATTCACAACGCTGGTAGTAACTCTATTCACAACGCTGGTAGTGACTCTATTCACAACGCTGGTAGTGACCCTATTCACAACACTGGTAGTAACTCTATTCACAATGCTGGTAGCAACTCTATTCATAACACTGGTAGTTACTCTATTCACAACGCTGGTAGTGACTCTATTCACAACGATGGTAGTGACTCTATTCAAAACACTGGTAGTAACTCTATTCACAACGCTGCAATTAACTCTATTCACAACGCTGCAAGTAACTCTATTCACAACGCTGGTTGCGTCTCTATTCACAACGCTGGTAGCGACTCTATTCACAACGCTGGTAGCGACTCTACTCACAACGCTGGTAGCGAATCTATTCACAACGCTGGTAGTAACTCCATTCACATCGCTGGTAGTAACTCTATTCACAACGCTGGTAGTAGCTCTATTCACAACCCTGGTAGTGACTCTGTTCACAACGCTGGTAGCGACTCTATTCACAACGCTGGTAGCGAATCTATTCACAACGCTGGTAGTGACTCTATGCACAACGCTGGTAGTAACTCTATTCACACGCTGGTAGTAACTCTATTCACAACGCTTGTCGCGACTCTCTTCACAACGCTGGCAGTAACTCTATTCACAACGCTGGTAGTAACTCTATTCACAATGCTGGTAGTAACTCTATTCACACCGCTGGTAGTAACTCTATTCACAACGCTGGTAGTAACTCTATTGACACCGCTGGTAGTAACTCTATTCACAACGCTGGTAGTAACTCTAATCACAACGTTGGGAGTAACTCTATTCACAACGCTAGTAGTAACTATATTCACAACGCTGGTATTAACACTATTCACAACGCTGGGAGTAACTCTATTAACAACGCTGGCAGTAACTCCATTCCCAACGCTGGTAGCGACTCTATTCACAACGCTCTTAGCAACTCTATTCACAACGCTGGTAATAACACTATTCACAATGCTGGTAGTAACTGTATTCACAACGCTGGTATTATCTCTATTCACAACGCTGGTAATAACTCTATTCACAACGCTGGTAGTAACTCTATTCACAACGCTGGTAGTAACTCTATTCACAATGCTGGGAGTAACTCTATTCACAACGCTGGTAGTAACTCTGTTCACAACGCTGGTAGTAACTCTATTCACAACGCTGGTAGTAACTCTATTCACACCGCTGGCAGTAACTCTATTCACAATGCTGGGAGTAACTCTATTCACAACGCTGGTAGTAACTCTATTCACAACGCTGGTAGTAACTCTATTCACAACGCTGGAGGCAACTCTATTCACAACGTTGGGAGTAACTCTATTCACAACGCTGGTAGTAACTCTATTCACAACGCTGATAGTAACTCATTTCACACCGCTGGTAGTAACTGTATTCACAACGCTGGTAATAACACTATTCACAATGCTGGTAGTAACTGTATTCACAACGCTGGTAGTATCTCTATTCACAACGCTGGTAGAAACTCTATTCACAATGCTGGTATTAACTCTATTCAAAACGCTGGTAGAAACTCTATTAACAACGCTGGTAGAAACTCTATTCACAACGCTGGTATTAACTCTATTCACAACGCTGGTAGTGACTCTATGCACAACGCTGGTAGTAACTCTATTCACACGCTGGTAGTAACTCTATTCACAACGCTTGTCGCGACTCTATTCACAACGCTGGTGGTAAATCTATTCACCACGCTGGTAGTGACTCTATTCACAACGCTGGTAGTGACTCTCTTCAAAACACTGGTAGTAACTCTATTCACAACCTGCAAGTAACTCTATTCACAACGCTTGTCGCGACTCTATTCACAACGCTGGTGGTAACTCTATTCACCACGCTGGTAGCGACGCTATTCACAACGCAGCACGTAACTCTATTCACAACGCTGCTAGTGACTATATTCACAACGCTGGTAGTAACTCTATTCACCACGCTGGTAGTGACTCTATTCACAACGCTAGTAGTGACTCTATTCAAAACACTGGTAGTAACTCTATTCACAACGCTGCAAGTAACTCTATTCACAACGTTGATAGGGGCCCTATTCACAAATCTGGTAGAGACTCTATTCAAAACGCTGGTAGAAACTCCATTCACAACGCTGGTAGTAACTCTATTCACAACGCTGCTGTAACTCTATTCATAACGCTGGTAGTGACTCTATTCACAACGCTGGTAGCGACTCCATTCACAACGCTGTTAGCAACACTATTCACAATGGTGGTAGTAACTCTTTTCACAATGCTGGTAGTAACTCTTTTCACAACGCTGGTAGTAACTCTATTCACAACGCTGGCAGTAACTCTATTCACAACGCAGGTAGTATCTGTATTCCCAACGCTGGTAGTAACTCTATTCACAACGCTGGTAGTAACTCTATTCACAACGCTGGTAGTAACTCTATTCACAACGCTGGTAGTAACTCTATTCACAACGCTGGTAGTAACTCTATTCACAACGCTGTTAGTAACTCTATTCACACTTCTGGTAGTATCTCTATTCACAACGCTGGTAGTAACTCTATTCACAACGCTGGTAGTAATTCTGTTCACAACGCTGGTAGTAAGTCTATTCACAACGCTGGTAGTAACTCTATTCACACCGCTGGCAGTAATTCTATTCACAATGCTGGGAGTAACTCTATTCACAACGCTGGTAGTAACTCTATTCACAACGCTGGTAGTAACTCTATTCACAACGCTGGTAGTAACTCTATTCACACCGCTGGCAGTAACTCTATTCACAATGCTGGGAGTAACTCTATTCACAACGCTGTTAGTAACTCTATTCACAACGCTGGTAGGAACTCTATTCACAACGCTGGTAGAAACTCTATTCACAACGTTGGGAGTAACTCTATTCACAACGCTGGAGGTAACTCTATTCTCAACGCTGAAAGTAACTCTTTTCACACCGCTGGTAGTAACTCTATTCAAACCGCTGGAAGTAACTCTATTCACAACGCTGGTAGTAACTCTATTCACAAAGCTGGTAGTAACGCTATTCACAACGCTTGTGGTAACTCTATTCACAACGCTGGTAGCGACTCTATTCACAACGCTGGTAGTAACTCTATTCACAACGCTGGTAGTGACTCTATTCACAACGCTGGTAGTGACCCTATTCACAACACTGGTAGTAACTCTATTCACAATGCTGGTAGCAACTCTATTCATAACACTGGTAGTTACTCTATTCACAACGCTGGTAGTGACTCTATTCACAACGATGGTAGTGACTCTATTCAAAACACTGGTAGTAACTCTATTCACAACGCTGCAATTAACTCTATTCACAACGCTGCAAGTAACTCTATTCACAACGCTGGTTGCGACTCTATTCACAACGCTGGTAGCGACTCTATTCACAACGCTGGTAGCGACTCTACTCACAACGCTGGTAGCGAATCTATTCACAACGCTGGTAGTAACTCCATTCACATCGCTGGTAGTAACTCTATTCACAACGCTGGTAGTAGCTCTATTCACAACCCTGGTAGTGACTCTGTTCACAACGCTGGTAGCGACTCTATTCACAACGCTGGTAGCGAATCTATTCACAACGCTGGTAGTGACTCTATGCACAACGCTGGTAGTAACTCTATTCACACGCTGGTAGTAACTCTATTCACAACGCTTGTCGCGACTCTCTTCACAACGCTGGCAGTAACTCTATTCACAACGCTGGTAGTAACTCTATTCACAATGCTGGTAGTAACTCTATTCACACCGCTGGTAGTAACTCTATTCACAACGCTGGTAGTAACTCTATTGACACCGCTGGTAGTAACTCTATTCACAACGCTGGTAGTAACTCTAATCACAACGTTGGGAGTAACTCTATTCACAACGCTAGTAGTAACTATATTCACAACGCTGGTATTAACACTATTCACAACGCTGGGAGTAACTCTATTAACAACGCTGGCAGTAACTCCATTCCCAACGCTGGTAGCGACTCTATTCACAACGCTCTTAGCAACTCTATTCACAACGCTGGTAATAACACTATTCACAATGCTGGTAGTAACTGTATTCACAACGCTGGTATTATCTCTATTCACAACGCTGGTAATAACTCTATTCACAACGCTGGTAGTAACTCTATTCACAACGCTGGTAGTAACTCTATTCACAATGCTGGGAGTAACTCTATTCACAACGCTGGTAGTAACTCTGTTCACAACGCTGGTAGTAACTCTATTCACAACGCTGGTAGTAACTCTATTCACACCGCTGGCAGTAACTCTATTCACAATGCTGGGAGTAACTCTATTCACAACGCTGGTAGTAACTCTATTCACAACGCTGGTAGTAACTCTATTCACAACGCTGGAGGCAACTCTATTCACAACGTTGGGAGTAACTCTATTCACAACGCTGGTAGTAACTCTATTCACAACGCTGATAGTAACTCATTTCACACCGCTGGTAGTAACTGTATTCACAACGCTGGTAATAACACTATTCACAATGCTGGTAGTAACTGTATTCACAACGCTGGTAGTATCTCTATTCACAACGCTGGTAGAAACTCTATTCACAATGCTGGTATTAACTCTATTCAAAACGCTGGTAGAAACTCTATTAACAACGCTGGTAGAAACTCTATTCACAACGCTGGTATTAACTCTATTCACAACGCTGGTAGTGACTCTATGCACAACGCTGGTAGTAACTCTATTCACACGCTGGTAGTAACTCTATTCACAACGCTTGTCGCGACTCTATTCACAACGCTGGTGGTAACTCTATTCACCACGCTGGTAGTGACTCTATTCACAACGCTGGTAGTGACTCTCTTCAAAACACTGGTAGTAACTCTATTCACAACCTGCAAGTAACTCTATTCACAACGCTTGTCGCGACTCTATTCACAACGCTGGTGGTAACTCTATTCACCACGCTGGTAGCGACGCTATTCACAACGCAGCACGTAACTCTATTCACAACGCTGCTAGTGACTATATTCACAACGCTGGTAGTAACTCTATTCACCACGCTGGTAGTGACTCTATTCACAACGCTAGTAGTGACTCTATTCAAAACACTGGTAGTAACTCTATTCACAACGCTGCAAGTAACTCTATTCACAACGTTGATAGGGGCCCTATTCACAAATCTGGTAGAGACTCTATTCAAAACGCTGGTAGAAACTCCATTCACAACGCTGGTAGTAACTCTATTCACAACGCTGCTGTAACTCTATTCATAACGCTGGTAGTGACTCTATTCACAACGCTGGTAGCGACTCCATTCACAACGCTGTTAGCAACACTATTCACAATGGTGGTAGTAACTCTTTTCACAATGCTGGTAGTAACTCTTTTCACAACGCTGGTAGTAACTCTATTCACAACGCTGGCAGTAACTCTATTCACAACGCAGGTAGTATCTGTATTCCCAACGCTGGTAGTAACTCTATTCACAACGCTGGTAGTAACTCTATTCACAACGCTGGTAGTAACTCTATTCACAACGCTGGTAGTAACTCTATTCACAACGCTGGTAGTAACTCTATTCACAACGCTGTTAGTAACTCTATTCACACTTCTGGTAGTATCTCTATTCACAACGCTGGTAGTAACTCTATTCACAACGCTGGTAGTAATTCTGTTCACAACGCTGGTAGTAAGTCTATTCACAACGCTGGTAGTAACTCTATTCACACCGCTGGCAGTAATTCTATTCACAATGCTGGGAGTAACTCTATTCACAACGCTGGTAGTAACTCTATTCACAACGCTGGTAGTAACTCTATTCACAACGCTGGTAGTAACTCTATTCACACCGCTGGCAGTAACTCTATTCACAATGCTGGGAGTAACTCTATTCACAACGCTGTTAGTAACTCTATTCACAACGCTGGTAGGAACTCTATTCACAACGCTGGTAGAAACTCTATTCACAACGTTGGGAGTAACTCTATTCACAACGCTGGAGGTAACTCTATTCTCAACGCTGAAAGTAACTCTTTTCACACCGCTGGTAGTAACTCTATTCAAACCGCTGGAAGTAACTCTATTCACAACGCTGGTAGTAACTCTATTCACAAAGCTGGTAGTAACGCTATTCACAACGCTTGTGGTAACTCTATTCACAACGCTGGTAGCGACTCTATTCACAACGCTGGTAGTAACTCTATTCACAACGCTGGTAGTGACTCTATTCACAACGCTGGTAGTGACCCTATTCACAACACTGGTAGTAACTCTATTCACAATGCTGGTAGCAACTCTATTCATAACACTGGTAGTTACTCTATTCACAACGCTGGTAGTGACTCTATTCACAACGATGGTAGTGACTCTATTCAAAACACTGGTAGTAACTCTATTCACAACGCTGCAATTAACTCTATTCACAACGCTGCAAGTAACTCTATTCACAACGCTGGTTGCGACTCTATTCACAACGCTGGTAGCGACTCTATTCACAACGCTGGTAGCGACTCTACTCACAACGCTGGTAGCGAATCTATTCACAACGCTGGTAGTAACTCCATTCACATCGCTGGTAGTAACTCTATTCACAACGCTGGTAGTAGCTCTATTCACAACCCTGGTAGTGACTCTGTTCACAACGCTGGTAGCGACTCTATTCACAACGCTGGTAGCGAATCTATTCACAACGCTGGTATTAACTCCATTCACATCACTGGTAGTAACTCTATTCACAACGCTGGTAGTAGCTCTATTCACAACGCTGGTAGCGACTCTATTCACAACGCTGTTCGCAACTCTATTCACAACGCTGGTAGTAACTCTATTCACAATGCTGGTAGTAACTCTATTCTCAACGCTGGTAGAAACTCTATTCACAACGCTGGTAGTAACTCTATTCACAACGCTGGTATTAACTCTATTCACAAAGCTGGGAGTAACTCTATTCACAACGCTGGTAGTAACTCTATTCACAACGCTGGTAGTAACTCTATTCACAACGCTGGGAGTAACTCTATTCACAAAGCTGGTAGTAACTCTATTCACAACGCTGGTAGTAACTCTATTCACAACGCTGGTAGCAACTCTATTCACAACGCTGGGAGTAACTCTATTCACAACGCTGGTCATACCTCTATTCACAACGCTGGTAGTAAGTCAATTCACAACGCTGGTAATAACTCTATTCTCAACGCTGTAGAAACTCTATTCACAACGCTGGTAGAAACTCTATTCACTACGCTGGTATTAACTCTATTCACATCGCTGATAGTGAAGCTATTCACAACGCTGGGAGTAACTCGATTCACAACGCTGCAAGTAACTCTATTCACAACGCTTGTAGCGACTCTATTCACAACGCTGGTGGTAGCTCTATTCACCACGCTGGTAGTGACTCTATTCACAACGCTGGTAGTGACTCTATTCAAAA
Source organism: Isurus oxyrinchus (assembly GCA_026770705.1). Lineage (NCBI taxonomy): Eukaryota > Metazoa > Chordata > Chondrichthyes > Lamniformes > Lamnidae > Isurus > Isurus oxyrinchus. Next base: position 574,914 of record JANJGN010000236.1, read on the forward strand.
TACTGGTAGTAACTCTATTCACAACGCTGCAAGTAACTCTATTCACAACGCTGCTGGCGACCCAATTCACAACGCTGGTAGCGACTCTATTCACAGCGCTGGTAGTAACTCTATTCACACCGCTGGCAGTAACTCTATTCACAATGCTGGGAGTAACTCTATTCACAACGCTGGTAGTAACTCTATTCACAACGCTGGTAGTAACTCTATTCACAACGCTGGTAGCAACTCTATTCACAACGTTGGGAGTAACTCTATTCACAACGCTGGTAGTAACTCTATTCACAACGCTGATAGTAACTCTTTTCACACCGCTGGTAGTAACTCTATTCACAACGCTGGTAATAACACTATTCACAATGCTGGTAGTAACTGTATTCACAACGCTGGTAGTATCTCTATTCACAACGCTGGTAGAAACTCTATTCACAATGCTGGTATTAACTCTATTCAAAACGCTGGTAGGAACTCTATTAACAACGCTGGTAGAAACTCTATTCACAACGCTGGTATTAACTCTATTCACAACGCTGGTAGTGACTCTATGCACAACGCTGGTAGTAACTCTATTCACACGCTGGTAGTACCTCTATTCTCAACGCTTGTCGCGACTCTATTCACAACGCTGGTGGTAACTCTATTCACCACGCTGGTAGTGACTCTATTCACAACGCTGGTAGTGACTCTCTTCAAAACACTGGTAGTAACTCTATTCACAACCTGCAAGTAACTCTATTCACAACGCTTGTCGCGACTCTATTCACAACGCTGGTGGTAACTCTATTCACCACGCTGGTAGTGACTCTATTCACAACGCTTGCAGTGACTCTATTCAAAACAATGGTAGTAACTCTATTCACAACGCTGCAAGTAACTCTATTCACAACGCTGGTAGCGACGCTATTCACAACGCTGCACGTAACTCTATTCACAACGCTGCTAGTGACTATATTCACAACCCTGGTAGTAACTCTATTCACCACGCTGGTAGTGACTCTATTCACAACGCTAGTAGTGAATCTATTCAAAACACTGGTAGTAACTCTATTCACAACGCTGCAAGTAATTCTATTCACAACGTTGATAGGGGCTCTATTCACAAATCTGGTAGCGACTCTATTCAAAACGCTGGTAGAAACTCCATTCACAACGCTGGTAGTAACTCTATTCACAACGCTGGTAGTAACTCTATTCATAACGCTGGTAGTGACTGTATTCACAACGCTGGTAGCGACTCTATTCACAACGCTGTTAGCAACACTATTCACAACGGTGGTAGTAACTCTTTTCACAATGCTGGTAGTAACTCTATTCACAACGCTGGTAGTAACTCTATACACAACGCTGGTAGTAACTCTATTCACAGCGCAGGTAGTATCTCTATTCCCAACGCTGGTAGTAACTCTATTCACAACGCTGGTAGTAACTCTATTCCCAACGCTGGTAGTAACTCTATTCACACCGCTGGTAGTAACTCTATTCACAACGCTGGTAGTAACTCTATTCACAACGCTGTTAGTAACTCTATTCACACTGCTGGTAGTAACTCTATTCACACCGCTGGTAGTAACTCTATTCACAACGCTGGTAGTAACTCTATTCACACCGCTGGTAGTAACTCTATTCACAACGCTGGTAGTAACCCTATTCACAACGTTGGGAGTAACTCTATTCACAAAGCTGGTAGTAACTATATTCACAATGCTGGTATTAACACTATTCACAACGCTGGGAGTAACTCTATTCACACCGCTGGCAGTAACTCCATTCACAACGCTGGTAGCGACTCTATTCACAATGCTGTTAGCAACTCTATTCACAACGCTGGTCATAACACTATTCACAATGCTGGTAGTAACAGTATTCACAACGCTGGTAGTATCTCTATTCACAACGCTGGTAGTAACTCTATTCACAACGCTGGTAGTAATTCTGTTCACAACGCTGGTAGTAACTCTATTCACAACGCTGGTAGTAACTCTATTCACACCGCTGGTAGTAATTCTATTCACAATGCTGGTAGTAACTCTATTCACAACGCTGGTAGTAACTCTATTCACAACGCTGGTAGTAACTCTATTCACAACGCTGGTAGTAACTCTATTCACACCGCTGGCAGTAACACTATTCACAATGCTGGGAGTAACTCTATTCACAACGCTGGTAGTAACTCTATTCACAACGCTGGTAGAAACTCTATTCACAACGTTGGAAGTAACTCTTTTCACAACGCTGGTAGTAACTCTATTCTCAACGCTGAAAGTAACTCTTTTCACACCGCTGGTAGTAACTCTATTCAAACCGCTGGTAGTAACTCTATTCACAACGCTGGTAGTAACTCTATTCACAACGCTGGTAGTAACGCTATTCACAACGCTTGAGGTAACTCTATTCACAACGCTGGTAGCGACTCTATTCACAACGCTGGTAGTAACTCTATTCACAACGCTGGTAGCGACTCTATTCACAACGCTGGTAGTAACCCTATTCACAACGCTGGTAGTGACTCTATTCACAACGATGGTAGTGACTCTATTCAAAACACTGGTAGTAACTCTATTCACAACGCTGCAATTAACTCTATTCACAACGCTGCAATTAACTCTATTCACAACGCTGGTAGTAGCTCTATTCACAACCCTGGTAGTGACTCTATTCACAACGCTGGTAGCGACTCTATTCACAACGCTGGTAGCGAATCTATTCACAACGCTGGTATTAACTCCATTCACATCACTGGTAGTAACTCCATTCACAACGCTGGTAGTAGCTCTATTCACAACGCTGGTAGCGACTCTATTCACAACGCTGTTAGCAACTCTATTCACAACGCTGGTAGTAACTCTATTCACAATGCTGGTAGTAACTCTATTCTCAACGCTGGTAGAAACTCTATTCACAACGCTGGTAGTAACTGTATTCACAACGCTGGTATTAACTCTATTCACAAAGCTGGGAGTAACTCTATTCACAACGCTGGTAGTAACTGTATTCACAACGCTGGTAGTAATTCTATTCACAACGCTGGGAGTAACGCTATTCACAAAGCTGGTAATAACTCTATTCACAACGCTGGAAGTAACTCTATTCACAACGCTGGTAGCAACTCTATTCACAACGCTGGGAGTAACTCTATTCACAACGCTGGTCATACCTCTATTCACAACGCTGGTAGTAAGTCAATTCACAACGCTGGTAATAACTCTATTCTCAACGCTGTAGAAACTCTATTCACAACGCTGGTAGAAACTCTATTCACAACGCTGGTATTAACTCTATTCACATCGCTGGTAGTGAAGCTATTCACAACGCTGGGAGTAACTCGATTCACAACGCTGCAAGTAACTCTATTCACAACGCTTGTAGCGACTCTATTCACAACGCTGGTGGTGACTCTATTCACCACGCTGGTAGTGACTCTATTCACAACGCTGGTAGTGACTCTATTCAAAATACTGGTAGTAACTCTATTCACAACGCTGCAAGTAACTCTATTCACAACGCTGCTGGCGACGCAATTCACAACGCTGGTAGCGACTCTATTCACAGCGCTGGTAGTAACTCTATTCACAACGCTGGTAGTAACTCTATTCACAACGCTGGTAGTAACTCTATTCACACTGCTGGTAGTAACTCTATTCACAACGCTGGTAGTAACTCTATTCACAACGCTGGTAGTAACTCTATTCACACTGCTGGTAGTAACTCTATTCACAACGCTGGTAGTAACTCTATTCACAACGTTGGGAGTAACTCTATTCACAACGCTGGTAGTAACTATATTCATAACGCTGGTATTAACACTATTCACAACGCTGGGAGTAACTCTATTCACAACGCTGGCAGTAACTCCATTCACAACGCTGGTAGCGACTCTATTCACAACGCTGTTAGCAACTCTATTCACAACGCTGGTAATAACACTATTCACAATGCTGGTAGTAACTGTATTCACAACGCTGGTAGTATCTCTATTCACAACGCTGGTAGTAACTCTATTCACAACGCTGGCAGTAACTCTATTCACAATGCTGGGAGTAACTCTATTCACAACGCTGGTAGTAACTCTGTTCACAACGCTGGTAGTAACTCTATTCACAACGCTGGTAGTAACTCTATTCACACCGCTGGCAGTAACTCTATTCAGAATGCTGGGAGTAACTCTATTCACAACGCTGGTAGTAACTCTATTCACAACGCTTGTGGTAACTCTATTCACAACGCTGGTAGCGACTCTATTCACAACGCTGCCAGTAACTGCATTCACAACGCTGGTAGTAACTCTATTCACCACGCTGGTTGTGACTCTATTCACAACGCTAGTAGTGACTCTATTCAAAACACTGGTAGTAACTCTATTCACAACGCTGCAAGTAACTCTATTCACAACGCTGATAGGGGCTCTATTCACAACGCTGATAGAGACTCTATTCAAAACGCTGGTAGAAACACCATTCACAACGCTGGTAGTAACTCTATTCACAACGCTGGTAGTAACTCTATTCATAACGCTGGTAGTGACTCTATTCACAACGCTGGTAGCGACTCTATTCACAGCGCTGTTAGCAACACTATTCACAACGGTGGTAGTAACTCTTTTCACAATGCTGGTAGTAACTCTATTCACAATGCTGGTAGTAACTCTATTCACAACGCTGGTAGTAACTCTATTCACAACGCAGGTCGTATCTCTATTCCCAACGCTGGTAGTAACTCTATTCACAACGCTGGTAGTAACTCTATTCACAACGCTGGTAGTAACTCTATTCACACCGCTGGTAGTAACTCTATTCACAACGCTGTTAGTAACTCTATTCACAACGCTGGTAGTAACTCTATTCACACTGCTGGTAGTAACTCTATTCACACCGGTGGTAGTAACTCTATTCACAACGCTGGTAGTAACTCTATTCACACCGCTGGAAGTAACTCTATTCACAACGCTGGTAGTAACTTTATTCACAACGTTGGGAGTAACTCTGTTCACAACGCTGGTAGTAACTATATTCACAACGCTGGTATTAACACTATTCACAACGCTGGGAGTAACTCTATTCACAACGCTGGCAGTAACTCCATTCACAACGCTGGTAGCGACTCTATTCACAACGCTGTTAGCAACTCTATTCACAACGCTGGTAATAACACTACTCACAATGCTGGTAGTAACTGTATTCACAACGCTGGTAGTATCTCAATTCACAACGCTGGTAGTAACTCTATTCACAACGCTGGTAGTAATTCTATTCACAACGCTGGTAGTAACTCCATTCACAACGCTGGTAGTAACTCTATTCACACCGCTGGCAGTAATTCTATTCACAATTCTGGGAGTAACTCTATTCACAACGCTGGTAGTAACTCTATTCACAACGCTGGTAATAACTCTATTCACAACGCTGGTAGTAACTCTATTCACACCGCTGGCAGTAACTCTATTCACAATGCTGGGAGTAACTCTATTCACAACGCTGGTAGTAACTCTATTCACAACGCTGGTAGTAACTCTATTCACAACGCTGGTAGAAACTCTATTCACAACGTTGGGAGTAACTCTATTCACAACGCTGGTAGTAACTCCATTCTCAACGCTGAAATTAACTCTTTTCACACCGCTGGTAGTAACTCTATTCAAACCGCTGGTAGTAACTCAATTACCAACGCTGGAAGAAACTCTGTTCACAACGCTGGTAGTAACTCTATTCACCACGCTGGTAGTGACTCTATTCACAACGCTAGTAGTGACGCTATTCAAAACACTGGTAGTAACTCTATTCACAACGCTGCAAGTAACTCTATTCACAACGCTGATAGGGGCACTATTCACAACGCTGGTAGCGACTCTATTCAAAACGCTGCGAGAAACTCCATTCACAACGCTGGTAGTAACTCTATTCACAACGCTGGTAGTAACTCTATTCATAACGCTGGTAGTGACTCTATTCACAACGCTGGTAGCGACTCTATTCACAACGCTGTTAGCAACACTATTCACAACGGTGGTAGTAACTCTTTTCACAATGCTGGTAGTAACTCCATTCACAACGCTGGTAGCGACTCTATTCACAACGCTGTTAGCAACTCTATTCACAACGCTGGTAATAACACTATTCACAATGCTGGTAGTAACTGTATTCACAACGCTGGTAGTATCTCTATTCACAACGCTGGTAGTAACTCTATTCACAACGCTGGCAGTAACTCTATTCACAATGCTGGGAGTAACTCTATTCACAACGCTGGTAGTAACTCTGTTCACAACGCTGGTAGTAACTCTATTCACAACGCTGGTAGTAACTCTATTCACACCGCTGGCAGTAACTCTATTCAGAATGCTGGGAGTAACTCTATTCACAATGCTGGTAGTAACTCTATTCACAACGCTGGCAGTAACTGTATTCACAACGCTGGTAGAAACTCTATTCTCAACGTTGGGAGTAACTCTATTCACAACGCTGGTAGTTACTCTATTCACAATGCTTGTCGCGACTCTATTCACAACGCTTGTGGTAACTGTATTCACCACACTGGTAGTGACTCTATCCACAACGCTGGTAGTGACTCTCTTCAAAACACTGGTAGTAACTCTATTCACAACCTGCAAGTAACTCTATTCACAACGCTTGTCGCGACTCTATTCACAACGCTGGTGGTAACTCTATTCACCACGCTGGTAGTGACTCTATTCACAACGCTGGTAGTGACTCTATTCAAAACAATGGTAGCGACGCTATTCACAACGCTGCACGTAACTCTATTCACAACGCTGCTAGTGACTATATTCACAACGCTGGTAGGAACTCTATTCACCACGCTGGTAGTGACTCTATTCACAACGCTAGTAGTGACTCTATTCAAAACACTGGTAGTAACTCTATTCACAACGCTGCAAGTAACTCTATTCACAACGCTGATTGGGCTCTATTCACAACGCTGGAAGCGACTCTATTCAAAACGCTGGTAGAAACTCCATTCACAACGCTGGTAGTAACTCTATTCACAACGCTGGTAGTAACTCTATTCATAACGCTGGTAGTGACTCTATTCACAACGCTGGTAGCGACTCTATTCACAACGCTGTTAGCAACACTATTCACAACGGTGGTAGTAACTCTTTTCACAATGCTGGTAGTAACTCTATTCACAACGCTGGTAGTAACTCTATTCACAACGCTGGTAGTAACTCTATTCACAACGCAGGTCGTATCTCTATTCCCAACGCTGGTAGTAACTCTATTCACAACGCTGGTAGAAACTCTATTCACAACGCTGGTAGTAACTCTATTCACACCGCTGGTAGTAACTCTATTCACAACGCTGTTAGTAACTCTATTCACAACGCTGGTAGTAACTCCATTCACACTGCTGGTAGTAACTCTATTCACACCGCTGGTAGTAACTCTATTCACAACGCTGGTAGTAACTCTATTCACACCGCTGGTAGTAACTCTATTCACAACGCTGGTAGTAACTTTATTCACAACGTTGGGAGTTAACTCTGTTCACAACGCTGGTAGTAACTATATTCACAACGCTGGTATTAACACTATTCACAACGCTGGGAGTAACTCTATTCACAACGCTGGCAGTAACTCCATTCACAACGCTGGTAGCGACTCTATTCACAACGCTGTTAGCAACTCTATTCACAACGCTGGTAATAACACTACTCACAATGCTGGTAGTAACTGTATTCACAACGCTGGTAGTATCTCTATTCACAACGCTGGTAGTAACTCTATTCACAACGCTGGTAGTAATTCTATTCACAACGCTGGTAGTAACTCCATTCACAACGCTGGTAGTAACTCTATTCACACCGCTGGCAGTAATTCTAATCACAATGCTGGGAGTAACTCTATTCACAACGCTGGTAGTAACTCTATTCACAACGCTGGTAGTAACTCTATTCACAACGCTGGTAGTAACTCTATTCACACCGCTGGCAGTAACTCTATTCACAATGCTGGGTTGAACTCTAATCACAACGCTGGTAGTAACTCTATTCACAACGCTGGTAGTAACTCTATTCACAACGCTGGTAGAAACTCTATTCACAACGTTGGGAGTAACTCTATTCACAACGCTGGTAGTAACTCCATTCTCAACGCTGAAAGTAACTCTTTTCACACCGCTGGTAGTAACTCTATTCAAACCGCTGGTAGTAACTCAATTCACAACGCTGGAAGAAACTCTGTTCACAACGCTGGTAGTAACTCTATTCACCACGCTGGTAGTGACTCTATTCACAACGCTAGTAGTGACTCTATTCAAAACACTGGTAGTAACTCTATTCACAACGCTGCAAGTAACTCTATTCACAACGCTGATAGGGGCTCTATTCACAACGCTGGTAGCGACTCTATTCAAAACGCTGGTCGAAACTCCATTCACAACGCTGGTAGTAACTCTATTCACAACGCTGGTAGTAACTCTATTCATAACGCTGGTAGTGACTCTATTCACAACGCTGGTAGCGACTCTATTCACAACGCTGTTAGCAACACTATTCACAACGGTGGTAGTAACTCTTTTCACAACGCAGGTCGTATCTCTATTCCCAACGCTGGTAGTAACTCTATTCACAACGCTGGTAGTAACTCTATTCACAACGCTGGTAGTAAATGTATTCACACCGCTGGTAGTAACTCTATTCACAACGCTGGTAGTAACTCTATTCACAACGCTGGTAGTAACTCTATTCACAACGCTGGCAGTAACTCCATTCACAACGCTGGTAGCGACTCTATTCACAACGCTGTTAGCAACTCTATTCACAACGCTGGTAATAACACAATTCACAATGCTGGTAGTAACTGTATTCACAACGCTGGTAGTATCTCTATTCACAACGCTGGTAGTAACTCTATTCACAACGCTGGCAGTAACTCTATTCACAATGCTGGGAGTAACTCTATTCACAACGCTGGTAGTAACTCTGTTCACAACGCTGGTAGTAACTCTATTCACAACGCTGGTAGTAACTCTATTCACACCGCTGGCAGTAACTCTATTCAGAATGCTGGGAGTAACTCTATTCACAACGCTGGTAGTAACTCTATTCACAACGCTGGTAATAACTCTATTCACAACGCTGGTAGTAACTCTATTCACACCGCTGGCAGTAACTCTATTCACAATGCTGGGAGTAACTCTATTCACAACGCTGGTAGTAACTCTATTCACAACGCTGGTAGTAACTCTATTCACAACGCTGGTAGAAACTCTATTCACAACGTTGGGAGTAACTCTATTCACAACGCTGGTAGTAACTCCATTCTCAACGCTGAAATTAACTCTTTTCACACCGCTGGTAGTAACTCTATTCAAACCGCTGGTAGTAACTCAATTACCAACGCTGGAAGAAACTCTGTTCACAACGCTGGTAGTAACTCTATTCACCACGCTGGTAGTGACTCTATTCACAACGCTAGTAGTGACGCTATTCAAAACACTGGTAGTAACTCTATTCACAACGCTGCAAGTAACTCTATTCACAACGCTGATAGGGGCACTATTCACAACGCTGGTAGCGACTCTATTCAAAACGCTGCGAGAAACTCCATTCACAACGCTGGTAGTAACTCTATTCACAACGCTGGTAGTAACTCTATTCATAACGCTGGTAGTGACTCTATTCACAACGCTGGTAGCGACTCTATTCACAACGCTGTTAGCAACACTATTCACAACGGTGGTAGTAACTCTTTTCACAATGCTGGTAGTAACTCCATTCACAACGCTGGTAGCGACTCTATTCACAACGCTGTTAGCAACTCTATTCACAACGCTGGTAATAACACTATTCACAATGCTGGTAGTAACTGTATTCACAACGCTGGTAGTATCTCTATTCACAACGCTGGTAGTAACTCTATTCACAACGCTGGCAGTAACTCTATTCACAATGCTGGGAGTAACTCTATTCACAACGCTGGTAGTAACTCTGTTCACAACGCTGGTAGTAACTCTATTCACAACGCTGGTAGTAACTCTATTCACACCGCTGGCAGTAACTCTATTCAGAATGCTGGGAGTAACTCTATTCACAATGCTGGTAGTAACTCTATTCACAACGCTGGCAGTAACTGTATTCACAACGCTGGTAGAAACTCTATTCTCAACGTTGGGAGTAACTCTATTCACAACGCTGGTAGTTACTCTATTCACAATGCTTGTCGCGACTCTATTCACAACGCTTGTGGTAACTGTATTCACCACACTGGTAGTGACTCTATCCACAACGCTGGTAGTGACTCTCTTCAAAACACTGGTAGTAACTCTATTCACAACCTGCAAGTAACTCTATTCACAACGCTTGTCGCGACTCTATTCACAACGCTGGTGGTAACTCTATTCACCACGCTGGTAGTGACTCTATTCACAACGCTGGTAGTGACTCTATTCAAAACAATGGTAGCGACGCTATTCACAACGCTGCACGTAACTCTATTCACAACGCTGCTAGTGACTATATTCACAACGCTGGTAGGAACTCTATTCACCACGCTGGTAGTGACTCTATTCACAACGCTAGTAGTGACTCTATTCAAAACACTGGTAGTAACTCTATTCACAACGCTGCAAGTAACTCTATTCACAACGCTGATTGGGCTCTATTCACAACGCTGGAAGCGACTCTATTCAAAACGCTGGTAGAAACTCCATTCACAACGCTGGTAGTAACTCTATTCACAACGCTGGTAGTAACTCTATTCATAACGCTGGTAGTGACTCTATTCACAACGCTGGTAGCGACTCTATTCACAACGCTGTTAGCAACACTATTCACAACGGTGGTAGTAACTCTTTTCACAATGCTGGTAGTAACTCTATTCACAACGCTGGTAGTAACTCTATTCACAACGCTGGTAGTAACTCTATTCACAACGCAGGTCGTATCTCTATTCCCAACGCTGGTAGTAACTCTATTCACAACGCTGGTAGAAACTCTATTCACAACGCTGGTAGTAACTCTATTCACACCGCTGGTAGTAACTCTATTCACAACGCTGTTAGTAACTCTATTCACAACGCTGGTAGTAACTCCATTCACACTGCTGGTAGTAACTCTATTCACACCGCTGGTAGTAACTCTATTCACAACGCTGGTAGTAACTCTATTCACACCGCTGGTAGTAACTCTATTCACAACGCTGGTAGTAACTTTATTCACAACGTTGGGAGTTAACTCTGTTCACAACGCTGGTAGTAACTATATTCACAACGCTGGTATTAACACTATTCACAACGCTGGGAGTAACTCTATTCACAACGCTGGCAGTAACTCCATTCACAACGCTGGTAGCGACTCTATTCACAACGCTGTTAGCAACTCTATTCACAACGCTGGTAATAACACTACTCACAATGCTGGTAGTAACTGTATTCACAACGCTGGTAGTATCTCTATTCACAACGCTGGTAGTAACTCTATTCACAACGCTGGTAGTAATTCTATTCACAACGCTGGTAGTAACTCCATTCACAACGCTGGTAGTAACTCTATTCACACCGCTGGCAGTAATTCTAATCACAATGCTGGGAGTAACTCTATTCACAACGCTGGTAGTAACTCTATTCACAACGCTGGTAGTAACTCTATTCACAACGCTGGTAGTAACTCTATTCACACCGCTGGCAGTAACTCTATTCACAATGCTGGGTTGAACTCTAATCACAACGCTGGTAGTAACTCTATTCACAACGCTGGTAGTAACTCTATTCACAACGCTGGTAGAAACTCTATTCACAACGTTGGGAGTAACTCTATTCACAACGCTGGTAGTAACTCCATTCTCAACGCTGAAAGTAACTCTTTTCACACCGCTGGTAGTAACTCTATTCAAACCGCTGGTAGTAACTCAATTCACAACGCTGGAAGAAACTCTGTTCACAACGCTGGTAGTAACTCTATTCACCACGCTGGTAGTGACTCTATTCACAACGCTAGTAGTGACTCTATTCAAAACACTGGTAGTAACTCTATTCACAACGCTGCAAGTAACTCTATTCACAACGCTGATAGGGGCTCTATTCACAACGCTGGTAGCGACTCTATTCAAAACGCTGGTCGAAACTCCATTCACAACGCTGGTAGTAACTCTATTCACAACGCTGGTAGTAACTCTATTCATAACGCTGGTAGTGACTCTATTCACAACGCTGGTAGCGACTCTATTCACAACGCTGTTAGCAACACTATTCACAACGGTGGTAGTAACTCTTTTCACAACGCAGGTCGTATCTCTATTCCCAACGCTGGTAGTAACTCTATTCACAACGCTGGTAGTAACTCTATTCACAACGCTGGTAGTAAATGTATTCACACCGCTGGTAGTAACTCTATTCACAACGCTGGTAGTAACTCTATTCACAACGCTGGTAGTAACTCTATTCACAACGCTGGCAGTAACTCCATTCACAACGCTGGTAGCGACTCTATTCACAACGCTGTTAGCAACTCTATTCACAACGCTGGTAATAACACAATTCACAATGCTGGTAGTAACTGTATTCACAACGCTGGTAGTATCTCTATTCACAACGCTGGTAGTAACTCTATTCACAACGCTGGCAGTAACTCTATTCACAATGCTGGGAGTAACTCTATTCACAACGCTGGTAGTAACTCTGTTCACAACGCTGGTAGTAACTCTATTCACAACGCTGGTAGTAACTCTATTCACACCGCTGGCAGTAACTCTATTCAGAATGCTGGGAGTAACTCTATTCACAACGCTGGTAGTAACTCTATTCACAACGCTGGCAGTAACTGTATTCACAACGCTGGTAGAAACTCTATTCACAACGTTGGGAGTAACTCTATTCACAACGCTGGTAGTAACTCTATTCACAACGCTTGTCGCGACTCTATTCACAACGCTTGTGGTAACTCTATTCACCACGCTGGTAGTGACTCTATCCACAACGCTGGTAGTGACTCTCTTCAAAACACCGGTAGTAACTCTATTCACAACCTGCAAGTAACTCTATTCACAACGCTTGTCGCGACCATATTCACAACGCTGGTGGTAACTCAATTCACCACGCTGGTAGTGACTCTATTCACAACGCTGGTAGTGACTCTATACAAAACAATGGTAGCGACGCTATTCACAACGCTGCACGTAACTCTATTCACAACGCTGCTAGTGACTATATTCACAACGCTGGTAGTAACTCTATTCACCACGCTGGTAGTGACTCTATTCACAACGCTAGTAGTGACTCTATTCAAAACACTGGTAGTAACACTATTCACAACGCTGCAAGTAACTCTACTCACAACGCTGATAGGGGCTATATTCACAACGCTGGTAGCGACTCTATTCAAAACGCTGGTAGAAACTCCATTCACAACGCTGGTAGTAACTCTATTCACAACGCTGGTAGTAACTCTATTCATAACGCTGGTAGTGACTCTATTCACAACGCTGGTAGCGACTCTATTCACAACGCTGTTAGCAACACTATTCACAACGGTGGTAGTAACTCTTTTCACAATGCTGGTAGTAACTCTATTCACAACGCTGGTAGTAACTCTATTCACAACGCTGGTAGTATCTCTATTCACAACGCAGGTCGTATCTCTATTCCCAACGCTGGTAGTAACTCTATTCACAACGCTGGTAGTAACTCTATTCACAACGCTGGTAGTAACTCTATTCACACCGCTGGTAGTAACTCTATTCACAACGCTGGTAGTAACTCTATTCACAACGCTGGTAGTAACTCCATTCACACTGCTGGTAGTAACTCTATTCACACTGCTGGTAGTAACTCTATTCACAACGCTGGTAGTAACTCTATTCACACCGCTGGTAGTAACTCTATTCACAACGCTGGTAGTAACTTTATTCACAACGTTGGGAGTAACTCTGTTCACAACGCTGGTAGTAACTATATTCACAACGCTGGTATTAACACTATTCACAACGCTGGGAGTAACTCTATTCACAACGCTGGCTGTAACTCCATTCACAACGCTGGTAGCGACTCTATTCACAACGCTGTTAGCAACTCTATTCACAACGCTGGTAATAACACTACTCACAATGCTGGTAGTAACTGTATTCACAACGCTGGTAGTATCTCTATTCACAACGCTGGTAGTAACTCTATTCACAACGCTGGTAGTAATTCTATTCACAACGCTGGTAGTAACTCCATTCACAACGCTGGTAGTAACTCTATTCACACCGCTGGCAGTAATTCTAATCACAATGCTGGGAGTAACTCTATTCACAACGCTGGTAGTAACTCTATTCACAAGGCTGGTAGTAACTCTATTCACAACGCTGGTAGTAACTCTATTCACACCGCTGGCAGTAACTCTATTCACAATGCTGGGAGTAACTCTATTCACAACGCTGGTAGTAACTCTATTCACAACGCTGGTAGTAACTCTATTCACAACGCTGGTAGAAACTCTATTCACAACGTTGGGAGTAACTCTATTCACAACGCTGGTAGTAACTCCATTCTCAACGCTGAAAGTAACTCTTTTCGCACCGCTGGTAGTAACTCTATTCAAACCGCTGGTAGTAACTCAATTCACAACGCTGGAAGAAACTCTGTTCACAACGCTGGTAGTAACTCTATTCACCACGCTGGTAGTGACTCTATTCACAACGCTAGTAGTGACTCTATTCAAAACACTGGTAGTAACTCTATTCACAACGCTGCAAGTAACTCTATTCACAACGCTGATAGGGGCTCTATTCACAACGCTGGTAGCGACTCTTTTCAAAACGCTGGTAGAAACTCCATTCACAACGCTGGTAGTAACTCTATTCACAACGCTGGTAGTAACTCTATTCATAACGCTGGTAGTGACTCTATTCACAACGCTGGTAGCGACTCTATTCACAACGCTGTTAGCAACACTATTCACAACGGTGGTAGTAACTCTTTTCACAATGCTGGTAGTAACTCTATTCACAACGCTGGTAGTAACTCTATTCACAACGCTGGTAGTAACTCTATTCACAACGCAGGTCGTATCTCTATTCCCAACGCTGGTAGTAACTCTATTCACAACGCTGGTAGTAACTCTATTCACAACGCTGGTAGTAAATCTATTCACACCGCTGGTAGTAACTCTATTCACAACGCTGGTAGTAACTCTATTCACAACGCTGGTAGTAACTCTATTCACACTGCTGGTAGTAACTCTATTCACACCGCTGGTAGTAACTCTATTCACAACGCTGGAAGTAACTCTATTCACACCGCTGGTAGTAACTCTATTCACAACGCTGGTAGTAACTTTATTCACAACGTTGGGAGTAACTCTGTTCACAACGCTGGTAGTAACTATATTCACAACGCTGGTATTAACACTATTCACAACGCTGGGAGTAACTCTATTCACAACGCTGGCAGTAACTCCATTCACAACGCTGGTAGCGACTCTATTCACAACGCTGATAGCAACTCTATTCACAACGCTGGTAATAACACTACTCACAATGCTGGTAGTAACTGTATTCACAATGCTGGTAGTATCTCTATTCACAACGCTGGTAGTAACTCTATTCACAACGCTGGTAGTAATTCTATTCACAACGCTGGTAGTAACTCTATTCACAACGCTGGTAGTAACTCTATTCACACCGCTGGCAGTAATTCTATTCACAATGCTGGGAGTAACTCTATTCTCAAAGCTGGTAGTAACTCTATTCACAACGCTGGTAGTAACTCTATTCACAACGCTGGTAGTAACTCTATTCACACCGCTGGCAGTAACTCTATTCACAATGCTGGGAGTAACTCTATTCACAACGCTGGTAGTAACTCTATTCACAACGGTGGTAGTAACTCTATTCACAACGCTGGTAGAAACTCTATTCACAACGTTGGGAGTAACTCTATTCACAATGCTGGTAGTAACTCTATTCTCAACGCTGAAAGTAACTCTTTTCACACCGCTGGTAGTAACTCTATTCAAACCGCTGGTAGTAACTCAATTCACAACGCTGGAAGAAACTCTGTTCACAACGCTGGTAGTAACTCTATTCACAACGCTGGTAGTAACTCTATTCACAACGCTTGTGGTAACTCTATTCACAACGCTGGTAGCGACTCTATTCACAACGCTGGTAGTAACTCTATTCACAACGCTGGTAGTGACTCTATTCACAACGCTGGTAGTGACCCTATTCACAACACTGGTAGTAACTCGATTCACAACGCTGGTAGCAACTCTATTCATAACGCTGGTAGTTACTCTATTCACAATGCTGGTAGTGACTCTATTCACAACGATGGTAGTGACTGTATTCAAAACACTGGTAGTAACTCTATTCGCAACGCTGCAATTAACTCTATTCACAACGCTGCAAGTAACTCTATTCACAACGCTGGTTGCGACCCTATTCACAACGCTGGTAGCGACTCTATTCACAACGCTGGTAGCGACTCTACTCACAACGCTGGTAGCGAATCTATTCACAACGCTGGTAGTAACTCCATTCACATCGCTGGTAGTAACTCTATTCACAACGCTGGTAGTAGCTCTATTCACAACCCTGGTAGTGACTCTATTCACAACGCTGGTATCGACTCTATTCACAACGCTGGTAGCGAATCTATTCACAACGCTGGTATTAACTCCATTCACATCACTGGTAGTAACTCTATTCACAACGCTGGTAGTAGCTCTATTCACAACGCTGGTAGCGACTCTATTCACAACGCTGTTAACAACTCTATTCACAACGCTGGTAGAAACTCTATTCACAACGCTGGTAGTAACTGTATTCACAACGCTGGTATTAACTCTATTCACAAAGCTGGGAGTAACACTATTCACAACGCTGGTAGTAACTCTATTCACAACGCTGGTACTAACTCTATTCACAACGCTGGGAGTAACTCTATTCACAAAGCTGGGAGTAACTCTATTCACAACGCTGGTAGTAACTCTATTCACAACGCTGGTAGCAACTCTATTCACAACGCTGGGAGTAACTCTATTCACAACGCTGGTCATACCTCTATTCACAACGCTGGTAGTAAGTCAATTCACAACGCTGGTAGTAACTCTATTCTCAACGCTGTAGAAACTCTATTCACAACGCTGGTATTAACTCTATTCACATCACTGGTAGTGACGCTATTCACAACGCTGGGAGTAACTCTATTCACAACGCTGCAAGTAACTCTATTCACAACGCTTGTAGCGACTCTATTCACAACGCTGGTGGTAACTCTATTCACCACGCTGGTAGTGACTCTATTCACAACGCTGGTAGTGACTCTATTCAAAATACTGGTAGCAACTCTATTCACAACGCTGCAAGTAACTCTATTCACAACGCTGCTGGCGACGCAATTCACAACGCTGGTAGCGACTCTATTCACAGCGCTGGTAGTAACTCTATTCACATCGCTGGTAGTAACTCTATTCACAACGCTGGTAGTAACTCTATTCACAACGCTGGTAGTAACTCTATTCACAACGCTGTTAGTAACTCTATTCACACTGCTGGTAGTAACTCTATTCACACCGCTGGTAGTAACTCTATTCACAACGCTGGTAGTAACTCTATTCACACCGCTGTTAGTAACTCTGTTCACAACGCTGGTAGTAACTCTATTCACAACGTTGGGAGTAACTCTATTCACAACGCTGGTAGTAACTATATTCATAACGCTGGTATTAACACTATTCACAACGCTGGGAGTAACTCTATTCACAACGCTGGCAGTAACTCCATTCACAACGCTGGAAGCGACACTATTCACAACGCTGTTAGCAACTCTATTCACAACGCTGGTAATAACACTATTCACAATGCTGGCAGTAACTCCATTCACAACGCTGGTAGTATCTCTATTCACAACGCTGGTAGTAACTCTAATCACAATGCTGGCAGTAACTCTATTCACAACGCTGGCAGTAACTCTATTCACAACGCTGGTAGTAACTCTATTCACAACGCTGGTAGTAACTCTATTCACACCGCTGGCAGTAACTCTATTCACACCGCTGGTAGTAACTCTATTCACAACGCTGGTAGTAACTCTATTCACAACGCTGGCAGTTACTGTATTCACAACGCTGGTAGAAACTCTGTTAACAACGCTGTTAGAAACTCTATTCACAACGCTGGTATTCACTCTATTCACAACGCTGGTAGTGACTCTATGCACAACGCTGGTAGTGACTCTATTCACACGCTGGTAGTAACTCTATTCACAACGCTTGTCGCGACTCTATTCACAACGCTGGTAGTAACTCTATTCACAACGCTGGTAGTAACTCTATTCACACTGCTGGTAGTAAATCTATTCACACCGCTGGTAGTAACTCTATTCACAACGCTGGTAGTAACTCTATTCACACCGCTGGTAGTAACTCTATTCACAACGCTGGTAGTAACTCTATTCACAACGTTGGGAGTAACTCTATTCACAACGCTAGTAGTAACTATATTCACAACGCTGGAATTAACACTATTCACAACGCTGGGAGTAATTCTATTCACAACGCTGGCAGTCACTCCATTCACAACGCTGGTAGCGACTCTATTCACAACGCTGTTAGCAACTCTATTCACAACGCTGGTAACAACACTATTCACAATGCTGGTAGTAACTGTATTCACAACGCTGGTAGTATCTCTATTCACAACGCTGGTAGAAACTCTATTCACAACGCTGGTAGTAACTCTATTCAAAACGCTGGTAGTAACTCTATTCACAACGCTGGTAGTAGCTCTATTCACAACCCTGGTAGTGACTCTATTCACAACGCTGGTAGCGACTCTATTCACAACGCTGGTAGCGAATCAATTCACAACGCTGGTATTAACTCCATTCACATCACTGGTAGTAACTCTATTCACAACGCTGGTAGTAGCTCTATTCACAACGCTGGTAGCGACTCTATTCACAACGCTGTTAGCAACTCTATTCACAACGCTGGTAGTAACTCTATTCACAATGCTGGTAGTAACAATATTCTCAACGCTGGTAGAAACTCTATTCACAACGCTGGTAGTAACTGTATTCACAACGCTGGTATTAACTCTATTCACAAAGCTGGGAGTAACTCTATTCACAACGCTGGTAGTAACTCTATTCACAACGCTGGTAGTAACTCTATTCACAACGCTGGGAGTAACTCTATTCACAAAGCTGGGAGTAACTCTATTCACAACGCTGGTAGTAACTCTATTCACAACGCTGGTAGCAACTCTATTCACAACGCTGGGAGTAACTCTATTCACAACGCTGGTCATACCTCTATTCACAACGCTGGTAGTAAGTCAATTCACAACGCTGGTAATAACTCTATTCTCAACGCTGTAGAAACTCTATTCACAACGCTGGTATTAACTCTATTCACATGGCTGGAAGTGACGCTATTCACAACGCTGGGAGTAACTCTTTTCACAACGCTGCAAGTAAGTCTATTCACAACGCTTGTAGCGACTCTATTCACAACGCTGGTGGTAACTCTATTCACCACGCTGGTAGTGACTCTATTCACAACGCTGGTAGTGACTCTATTCAAAATAGTGGTAGTAACTCTATTCACAACGCTGCAAGTAACTCTATTCACAACGCTGCTGGCGACGCAATTCACAACGCTGGTAGCGACTCTATTCACAGCGCTGGTAGTAACTCTATTCACAACGCTGGTAGTAACTCTATTCACAACGCTGGTAGTAACTCTATTCACAACGCTGGTAGTAACTCTATTCACAACGCTGTTAGTAACTCTATTCACACTGCTGGTAGTAACTCTATTCACACCGCTGGTAGTAACTCTATTCACAACGATGGTAGTAACTCTATTCACACCGCTGGTAGTAACTCTATTCACAACGCTGGTAGTAACTCTATTCACAACGTTGGTAGTAACACTATTCACAACGCTGGTAGTAACTATATTCATAACGCTGGTATTAACACTATTCACAACGCTGGGAGTAACTCTATTCACAACGCTGTCAGTAACTCCATTCACAACGCTGGAAGAGACACTATTCACAACGCTGTTAGCAACTCTATTCACAACGCTGGTTATAACACTATTCACAATGCTGGTAGTAACTGTATTCACAACGCTGGTAGTATCTCTATTCACAACGCTGGTAGTAACTCTATTCACAACGCTGGCAGTAACTCTATTCACAACGCTGGCAGTAACTCTATTCACAACGCTGGGAGTAACTCTATTCACAACGCTGGTAGTAACTCTATTCACACCGCTGGCAGTAACTCTATTCACACCGCTGGGAGTAACTCTATTCACAACGCTGGTAGTAACTCTATTCACAACGCTGGCAGTAACTGTATTCACAACGCTGGTAGAAACTCTATTCACAACGTTGGTAGAAACTCTATTCACAACGTTGGGAGTAACTCTATTCACAATGCTGGTAGTAACTCTATTCACAACGCTGATAGTAACTCTTTTCACACCGCTGGTAGTAACTCTATTCACAACGCTGGTAATAACACTATTCACAATGCTGGTAGTAACTGTATTCACAACGCTGGTAGTATCTCTATTCACAACGCTGGTAGAAACTCTATTCACAACGCTGGTAGTGACTCTATGCACAACGCTGGTAGTGACTCTATTCACACGCTGGTAGTAACTCTATTCAATACGCTTGTCGCGACTCTATTCACAACGCTGGTAGTAACTCTATTCACAACGCTGGTAGTAACTCTATTCACACTGCTGGTAGTAACTCTATTCACACCGCTGGTAGTAACTCTATTCACAACGCTGGTAGTAACCCTATTCACACCGCTGGTAGTAACTCTATTCACAACGCTGGTAGTAACTCTATTCACAACGTTGGGAGTAACTCTATTCACAACGCTAGTAGTAACTATAATCACAACGCTGGTATTAACACTATTCACAACGCTGGGAGTAAGTCTATTCACAACGCTGGCAGTCACTCCATTCACAACGCTGGTAGCGACTCTATTCAGAACGCTGTTAGCAACTCTATTCACAACGCTGGTAATAACACTATTCACAATGCTGGTAGTAACTGTATTCACAACGCTGGTAGTATCTCTATTCACAACGCTGGTAGTAACTCTATTCACAACGCTGGTAGTAACTCTATTCACAACGCTGGTAGTAACTCTATTCACAACGCTGGTAGTAACTCAATTCACACCGCTGGCAGTAACTCTATTCACAATGCTGGGAGTAACTCTATTCACAACGCTGGTAGTAACTCTGTTCACAACGCTGGTAGTAACTCTATTCACAACGCTGGTAGCAACTCTGTTCACAGCGCTGGCAGTAACTCTATTCACAATGCTGGGAGTAACTCTATTCACAACGCTGGTAGTAACTCTATTCACAACGCTG
This sequence comes from Isurus oxyrinchus, assembly GCA_026770705.1. NCBI lineage: Eukaryota > Metazoa > Chordata > Chondrichthyes > Lamniformes > Lamnidae > Isurus > Isurus oxyrinchus. The sequence goes on from JANJGN010000236.1 coordinate 596,269, forward strand.
GTAGTAACTCTATTCACAACGCTGGTAGAAACTCTATTCACAACGTTGGGAGTAACTCTATTCACAATGCTGGTAGTAACTCTATTCACAACGCTGATAGTAACTCTTTTCACACCGCTGGTAGTAACTCTATTCACAACGCTGGTAATAACACTATTCACAATGCTGGTAGTAACTGTATTCACAACGCTGGTAGTATCTCTATTCACAACGCTGGTAGAAACTCTATTCACAACGCTGGTATTAACTCTATTCACAACGATGGTAGAAACTCTATTAACAACGCTGGTAGAAACTCTATTCACAACGCTGGTATTAACTCTATTCACAACGCTGGTAGTGACTCTATGCACAATGCTGGTAGTAACTCTATTCACACGCTGGTAGTAACTCTATTCACAACGCTTGTCGCGACTCTATTCACAACGCTGGTGGTAACTCTATTCACCACGTTGGTAGTGACTCTATTCACAACGCTGGTAGTGACTCTCTTCAAAACACTGGTATTAACTCTATTCACAACCTGCCATTAACTCTATTCACAACGCTTGTCGCGACTCTATTCACAACGCTGGTGGTAACTCTATTCACCACGCTGGTAGTGACTCTATTCACAACGCTGGTAGTGACTCTATTCAAAACAATGGTAGTAACTCTATTCACAACGCTGCAAGTAACTCTATTCACAACGCTGGTAGCGAAGCTATTCACAACGCTGCGCGTAACTCTATTCACAACGCTGCTTGTGACTATATACACAACGCTGGTAGTAACTCTATTCACCACGCTGGTAGTGACTCTATTCACAACGCTAGTAGTGACTCTATTCAAAACACTGGTAGTAACTCTATTCACAACGCTGCAAGTAACTCTATTCACAACGCTGATAGGGGCTCTATTCACAACGCTGGTAGCGACTCTATTCAAAACGCTGGTAGAAACTCCATTCACAACGCTGGTAGTAACTCTATTCACAACGCTGGTAGTAACTCTATTCATAACGCTGGTAGTGACTCTATTCACAACGCTGGTAGCGACTCTATTCAAAACGCTGTTAGCAACACTATTCACAACGCTGGTAGTAACTCTTTTCACAATGCTGGTAGTAACTCTATTCACAACGCTGGTAGTAACTCTATTCACAACGCTGGTAGTAACTCTATTCACAACGCAGGTAGTATCTCTATTCCCAACGCTGGTAGTAACTCTATTCACAACGCTGGTAGTAACTCTATTCACAACGCTGGAAGTAACTCTATTCACACCGCTGGTAGTAACTCTATTCACAACGCTGGTAGTAACTCTATTCACAACGCTGGGAGTAACTCTATTCACAACGCTGGCAGTAACTCCATTCACAACGCTGGTAGTGACTCTATTCACAACGCTGTTAGCAACTCTATTCACAACGCTGGTAATAACACTATTCACAATGCTGGTAGTAACTGTATTCACAACGCTGGTAGTATCTCTATTCACAACGCTGGTAGTTACACTATTCACAACGCTGGTAGTAACTCTATTCACAACGCTTGTAGTAACTCTATTCACAACGCTGGTAGTAACTCTATTCACACCGCTGGCAGTAACTCTATTCACAATGCTGGGAGTAACTCTATTCACAACGCTGGTAGTAACTCTATTCACAACGCTGGTAGTAACTCTATTCACAACGCTGGTAGAAACTGTATTCACAACGTTGGGAGTAACTCTATTCGCAACGCTGGTAGTAACTCTATTCTCAACGCTGAAAGTAACTCTTTTCACAACGCTGGTAGTAACTCTATTCAAACCGCTGGTAGTAACTCTATTCACAACGCTGGAAGTAACTCTATTCACAACGCTGGTAGTAACTCTATTCACAACGCTGGTAGTAACTCTATTCACAACGCTTGTGGTAACACTATTCACAACGCTGGTAGAGACTCTATTCACAACGCTGGTAGTAACTCCATTCACAACGCTGGTAGTGACTCTATTCACAACGCTGGTAGTGACCCTATTCACAACACTGGTAGTAACTCTATTCACAACGCTGGTAGCAACTCTATTCATTACGCTGGTTGTTACTCTACTCACAACGCTGATAGTGACTCTATTCACAACGATGGTAGTGACTCTATTCAAAACACTGGTAGTAACTCTATTCACAATGCTGCAATTAACTGTATTCACAACGCTGCAAGTAACTCTATTAACAACGCTGGTTGCGACTCTATTCACAACGCTGGTAGCGACTCTATTCACAACGCTGGTAGCGACTCTACTCACATCCCTGGTAGCGAATCTTTTCACAACGCTGGTAGTAACTCCATTCACATCGCTGGTAGTAACTCTATTCACAACGCAGGTAGTAGCTCTATTCACAACGCTGGTAGCGACTCTATTCACAACGCTGGTAGCGAATCTATTCACAACGCTGGGATTAACTCCATTCACATCACTGGTAGTAACTCTATTCACAACGCTGGTAGTAGCTCTATTCACAACGCTGGTAGCGACTCTATTCACAACGCTGTTAGCAACTCTATTCACAACGCTGGTAGTAACTCTATTCACAATGCTGGTAGTAACTCTATTCTCAACGCTGGTAGAAACTCTATTCACAACGCTGGTAGTTGCTGTATTCACAACGCTGGTATTAACTCTATTCACAAAGCTGGGAGTAACTCTATTCACAACGCTGGTAGTAACTCTATTCACAACGCTGGTAGTAACTCTATTCACAACGCTGGGAGTAACTCTATTCACAAAGCTGGTAGTAACTCTATTCACAACGCTGGTAGTAACTCTATTCACAACGCTGGTAGCAACTCTATTCACAACGCTGGGAGTAACTCTATTCACAACGCTGGTCATACCTCTATTCACAACGCTGGTAGTAAGTCAATTCACAACGCTGGTAATAACTCTATAATCAACGCTGTAGAAACTCTATTCACAACGCTGGTAGAAACTCTATTCACAACGCTGGTATTAACTCTATTCACATCGCTGGTAGTGACGCTATTCACAACGCTGGGAGTAACTCTATTCACAACGCTGCAAGTAACTCTATTCACAACGCTTGTAGCGACTCTATTCACAACGCTGGTGGTAACTCTATTCACCACGCTGGTAGTGACTCTATTCGCAACGCTGGTAGTGACTCTATTCAAAATACTGGTAGTAACTCTATTCACAACGCTGCAAGTAACTCTATTCACAAAGCTGCTGGCGACGCAACTCACAACGCTGGTAGCGACTCTATTCACAACGCTGGTAGTAACTCTATTCACAACGCTGGTATTAACTCCATTCACAAAGCTGGGAGTAACTCTATTCACAACGCTGGTAGTAACTCTGTTCACAACGCTGGTATTAACTCCGTTCACAACGCTGGTAGTAACGCTATTCACAACGCTGGTAGTAACTCTATTCACAACGCTGGTAGTAACTCTATTGACAACGCTGGTCGTAACTCTATTCACAACGCTGGTATTAACTCCATTCACAAAGCTGGGAGTTGCTCTATTGACAACGCTGGTCGTAACTCTATTTACAACGCTGGTAGCGACTCTATTCACAACGCTGGTAGTAACTCTATTCACACGCTGGTAGTAACTCTATTCACAACGCTTGTCGCGACTCTATTCACAACGTTGGTGGTAACTCTATTCACCACGCTGGTAGTGACTCTATTCAGAACGCTGGTAGTGACTCTCTTCAAAACACTGGTAGCGACGCTATTCA